>CM068354.1:2712227-3032227 GCA_034769755.1 Odontamblyopus lacepedii | reverse complement strand
TGATTTTGTCACTGTATTTCTCCAGGTTTAGTCCTGTACAGTATATTAGACCTGATTTAGTCCTGCTTAAGACTTAAACAATGGTTTTGTCCTCTAGTGGTCCTGTTTTAGACCTGGTTCAGATCGGGTTTAGACCTAGTTTAGACCTGATTTAGTTTTGGTATAGACCTAGTTCAGATTTGGCTTAGCCCTATATTAGTCCTGGTTTAGACCTGGTTTAAATCTGGTTTAGACCTGTATTAGAACTGTATTAGAACCCCTCGGAGGAATAAGATGGACTCGCAGCCCCGACTTTGAACTACACTAAATGTGAACTGTGCCTGAGTGAACTGTGGTAGTAGTTATTACCCCACAGATGTAAAATTCCCCCCTCTTTAAGCAGGGCTCTACAGTGCGCCCATTTCACTCGCATTTGCGAGTAAATATTTTGTCGTGCGAACGTGGTAAACAAAACAGGCACATGTGCGAGTGCTTCTGCAGCCACAATAAGGAGAACTGCGCACAGACGTAACGTGACGAGTTAAACGTTCTACATGTGTCAAACATTAGGGGCAAACTCACACTAGGACTTTAGAATCGTGCCCAAGCCTGGATCGCACCTAAAGCGCCGCACGCCCAGCGCGAGCGCAACCGAACCGTGCATGACCCCAGCATACGAGCTCCGCGTGTGGCCGATATCACTGATGGAACAAACTCAGCTTCAAAACACACCCACGCCCCCTTAACCGAGGAGCAGCACCGCAGCAGGACCCACACCTGCCCCACCACTCAGTAGACACCCCCGTGCCGCTGGTATATAGAATTAAGTCAGAATTTGTCAAACCTAGTTAAAGATGAATTGTTGGTGCAGTTTGGAAGATTCCAATACTGGCGTCTATGGCACATACCGGTAAGCACAATAAGACAGTTCACTACCAATATAATAACAAGTGTGAAAAAACCTGAAGTCACATAAAATTGATACCACTGACCTACAGCATGGATCGATACAAAAATATACAATAAAATACACAAATACAGTATACCTTATATATATATCGGCGCATGCCCCACATGTTTTGCCTCTTCATGAAGACAAAGCTTCAAAGACTTCAAAGCTTTGAAGTGTCCACAGACGGACGGACGGACGGACAGACAGACGGACAGCGCCATACCATAATACGTCCCGTCTTACAACGGGCGTATAAAAACAATGGAAAGGAAAATAATGTTTGGGCCCATGAGCCAATGAGCACAGAGCACCTTTAGATTTAATTCGAGTTCTAGAGTCGACCCTCACCCTCACCCATGTAAATGTGGAAGACCAATGAACTCCTTTGTTCCACATGCATCACTGAAATACACAAATTGGACGATTATGTTTGGATCTGACTCGTGACCAGACTGCTATTTCTCGGTATAAAAAACCTGGAGCGATTAGCATGCAGGGCGCTAAATGCTTTGTTAATGTCAAAGTCAGTGTGTAGATTAGAATAACACCCTGACAGAGTTAAATGTGTTCCCGGCTCATGTTTCACTCCAGTGCGCTCACAGACCTCCTGTAAACAGAGCGGGCGGCCGGCGCGTGGAGATGATGTCATTATTATGCACCGCAGCTCCTCACCTCTCGCTTTTACATTTGTCATGATCAGGGACTTTGTGTTTGCTGCTTCAGATCTGCACGTTTATGACAAAGACCGAGACGGAAAACTGGAACCAATGAACAATTTAACGTACAGGGGTCTCAAAAAATGTGACAATAATGTTGAAATAATTCTCATTGAAATAACCTAAATTTTTCACAGAAAGTAAAGAAACAGATCAAGATTTTATATGTAATGTTTTATTTTTGTTCTGTTTTCAGGATGAGCTGTTCACTCCCAAAGTCATTTTGCGTCTTCACCAAACAAATTTAGACTTTGGACCAAAAATATAAAGAACATCAACATCAGCTCCATCACTGAGCTGGACTTGGTAGTTTTCAAGATCATTCCTTTTAAAATGATGTCAAATGTTTTGGGACGTCCTGGATTTATAAAGAAGTCGTTTTGAAAAGAAAGTCTTTGTGTAACTTTTCTAGTGGAGGGTCCGTCACCTGCTTGTTTCTATGGACATGTCATTGCTTTGGCTGGAATGTTCCACAGTGGGACATTAAAGAGACTACTACTACTACATTACATTTATTCAGCTACAGGTGGTTTAATAGCTGAAAAATGCCTAGAAAAACCGACATTCTGACTGTGAGCGGAGTCTACAGATGTGACCTGTAATTTGGTCTCATTTAGTCTTCATGAAGATAGAAAAGTTTCATTCTGGACAAAACAATAACATCTATGGAGAAAAGTATCTGACAGGCCCTAAACCTTTAATTCTCCGGTGGAGTTTGCTGTGGAACTGTCAGATGCAGATTTGTTCACCTGGTTTATGGTTCATATCTCTGTATTTCCTGGGCCTGTCCACGTGAAACAAAAACCGGGACAAAGTTCACCGTCATCTGTCAGGAGAAATGAACTAAAGTCAAATGATTTTTTTCACAGTTGCTTCAGAAAGTGGTGCCAAATCACAAAGACGTAATTGTTGTCAGGTGAGAGGACTTTAAGGCGCAACATGAATATGACAAATTTGAGGAGGCGATCGCCAACAAATAATAAGGTTCAACATTTGTGGATCAGAAGTTTGGAGATTTCCTTCCAAAACCGTGAATATCCCGTAGAGTTCTATTTGGCTCGTAAGTCTGACGTCACACACGACTTCCACCGAAACATTTGTGCAATACGGTCTATGGTTTAAAATGCCAAAACCAGTGAACATTTTCACCATCACCTCTTTATTTTAGTGAGGTTCCAACTAGAGCACAGGTGTCAAACATGCAGCCCGGGGGCCAGATCCGGCCCTCCAAGACCTTTAATCTGGCCCTCGGCTGATTTTCTACTAAAATATGTAAAATTTTCAGATTTTTCTGGTAATTTTCTACGCCGCTTAGCATAGCAGCATCTCCAGTGCTTCTGTGTGTGGTCGCCTCCCACCAGAGCAGCACAAATGAAGACTCGCCTCTTTCCAAACGCTCTTAAAGGACGATCGTTTTGACTGTGACCATGACGCCCTCATCAGCAAAGTGTCAAAAATAAGAAAAGTGGAGCTGAGTGCAGGATTTTCCAAGAAAAATGTACTAATTCTTCTTTTTCACGGAGGTGAATGGGAAACCTGTACGCTTGGTGTGTTTGCAACAAGTGGCGGTGCTCAAGGAATATAAATATAAAGGAGGAATATAAACGCCACTATGAGACACAACATGGCGAAAAATACAATAACTTGAACAGAGAATGGAGTTTTCTGATCCGGCCCCTTTGGGATCAAAGTAAATTGTATACGGCCCCCGGACCAAAATGAGTTTGACACCCCTGAACTAGAGCATGGAAACCTGACGAGAACCTGACGTGTTGGGACGGGTCTGGACAAATATTTAGAACTTCTGTTGGCGCTCGGGTCAGACTCGGACACATCAGCGCTTCAGCTGTTTCCTACAGTAAAACCACTTTCTCTGAGACTGTTCAAAGATCAGAGCTCTGCCAGTTTAGACACAAGTCCAAACTGTGTGATTATTATTTGTGAAATGTGGAGCGATACTTCAGATCCAGGATTTTTAAAGCAGAAAAGAGGAGATAAAGTCCACAGGAAGTAGAGTCACTGTGGCTGATCTGCAGCTTCACCTCGATCCGTGCGCTGTGTGGATGGAAACAGACACACAGGAGGAACTATCCAGACTTATTACTGTTAAAGAACGCCTCAAACTGGATTCACAGAGCGGGTTTGTGGACTGGGGTCATTATTTACGGAGGACAAATTCTACTGATAATGTGGATGAGATGTTGCCCATAAATTTACCACTTTACGAGAGGTGAGTCGGCTCATGAAGTCTTTTCATTATTTTGCTTTATCCCAAGTTTGTATTTTGCGTCTCTGCCAGACATGATAAGTTAGTGATTCATGTCTAAGTTAATACAGCGTTTCAGGTGATATTAGATATTTCTCTCTGTTGTGGACAGAAACAGTGATGGGAGAATGTGTAATGTGACTATTTGGAAGAATAGCTACAGCAGATCATCTATCAACTGGAAAATGTAAGAATGACAGTTTCTCCTTGTATTTGTGTTGTTTTCTGATCTGTTCGAACAGCGGGACACGACACTGCAGCATTTTTACATGGAGATCAGTCAGACTAAATTGTGTGCGGCTGCGGCTTAGACCCAGAAACAGAACGATGTCGTAGAGACTTACACCTCGAATAGGCCCCTGCTCCATGTGAAGTCATGACAAGTCTAGAATGTGAACTCGACCTATGCGTGGATTTCAGAAGGATGAGAAATTAGGACCGTTGCCATAGAAAACAAACAACAAACAACAAACAACAATGGACTTGAGGTGTGCAGCTCCTTTGTGGACGCACAAAGACGTTTTAGATTTCAGAGGTGTTTAAAGACGAGGTATTACACTTCTACGAGTTATTAACTGTAACATAATATATTTATATCACCATGTTCCTTTTATTGTTTTGAAAATGCTATATTCATCCAAGACAACGTATCCACGTTTTATAAGGCTCACTTTCGTTTTCGTTAATGCTCTCTGCATTAAGTCACTTCCCCGTCAGAGCTCAGTTACAACACAATTCCACTAATGAAACTCCTGCACATCACATCAGGCTCGCCAAGTTGTTGTGTACAGTTTTGTATCATGTTTTTGTATATTTATTAGGGTTGTCAGCATTAACTCATCAACACATGCGATTAATCACAAAAGATTATCGCACTAATGTTTTTTTTTGTTTGTTTTTTAACACAGCTTAATCACACAGTTTATTTTGAACGCTTCTCTATGGAAAGTGCGGCCGGTGACCTGAAAGGCAGCGCAGGTTATTAAGTCAGTGATCAGGTCTGTCCATACAGAGCTTTGGGTCAAACTAAGGCAGTTTGCAGATGTCGCAGCGATGAACTGTGTTTCCACAGAAGCACAAGTTTAAAATACCGTCTTAAAGCAAAACACAGGTTTGATTCAGCGGCAGTAACAACGCGATTGTACACCAACAACAAGCCGCGCACGACAAACAACGGCAATGATTCGTACCCCCGACCAGGTGGGCGGGTCTGTTGATCCAGCGCCTCATGGCTGCAGGATCTGGATGCTGCTGCCTACGTCGGGCCTCCTCCACCCCTCCCCTCCCTGCTGCTGGTCCTGTGGAATGTCTGTACTGTGTTTTGACTGTGTTGCTGAAGCTCGGAGGTTTTTTTATTTGTGTATCACTCCAAACGATATCCCGTTCTGGGGCCTGGTCTGGGGCGCTCCTCTTTTTTCCCCCTCCCCCTGTCCTCATGTGATGCTGTTTTTTTGTTTATTTCTATCTGCTGCCGTCCTGTCCGGTCTGTGTTGTCTTCCCCATGTAATATTGTTCTCTTTGTATGTTGTAATGTAATGTCTCGATTGCTTTGTATGTCTTGTACATGTGAAGGAATTGACAAATAAAAGGCTATTCTCTCTTCTCATGTAAAAAAAAGAAAAAAAAAAGCGATAGAAAAATGTCAATAATATAACTTTTTGATAATAAATTTTATTTTTGTCAAAATATTTTGGTCTTTTTTTTTTATCAAAATCTAAATTCTAAAGTGTGATTAAGTGTGATTACTCTGATTTAAAAAATCTTTTGACAGCACTAATATTTATGGAGAATTGTCCTGTGGGAGGATGAATCTTACAGTTAACCATGAGGAGGGTTTGAATAGGGCCCAGGAGAGATCACTAGATGACTCAAACATGCCTGAATAATATCTAGAACCTCTAATAGTAATAGCCCCTCTTTAAATGAGTCCCAGATGCCCTTCCGGACGCTGTATATGTGTTTGTCTTCTGTCCCTTGTCTCACATGCGCTGTAGTAAATAGAAGAGTCATTAATTCAGACTCCACCTGAATCCCGGCGCCCTCACACCCACTCGCTCACATTATTCTCACTACACAGGCGTCCCATGGGAGAGGTGGACATGTTTTTGTGTTTGTGAGCGAGGCAGATGTGGGCGGGGTCATCGCTCTTAATGCCGCGCGTGTCATCTGTCACCGTGAGCCGACAGCCAATCAGGCGTGTGGACACGTGTGAAGCCGAGCGCATACATAAACATGGTGTGGGGTTATGATACCTGGATATTTGTTTATTATTCATGAAGCAGTGCCCCCGCCTCACCACCGGGAGCAGCGGCACGCGGGGGAGGAGGGGGCCGGACATGTTGCGCTCTGTCACTCAGGGACCACACAGGAAGGAGGGGTCATGTGACACGCTCAGATGCTTCTATTGGTCAGAAGGTTCAAAACAGATTAGCAGAAACTGAGATTCACAAGAAACAGACGTGTGCAGTTCTCCTTCGATTTACTTCAGTTACTTTGTAAGAAATCGTTCTTTTCACAGTTCATTTTACCAGCACGTTTTTATTCCTGTTTTTATTGAAGTAACAGTATTCTTAAAGTACTGTTACTCGAGTAACATGCAGTACAGTGTAACAGTACTCTTACTTGAGTAATACACAGTACAGTGTAACAGTACTCTTACTTGAGTAATACACAGTACAGTGTAACAGTACTCTTACTTGAGTAATACACAGTACAGTGTAACAGTACTCTTACTTGAGTAATACACAGTACAGTGT
Source organism: Odontamblyopus lacepedii (assembly GCA_034769755.1). Lineage (NCBI taxonomy): Eukaryota > Metazoa > Chordata > Actinopteri > Gobiiformes > Gobiidae > Odontamblyopus > Odontamblyopus lacepedii. Next base: position 3,025,558 of record CM068354.1, on the reverse strand, counting down.
AACAGTACTCTTACTTGAGTAATATACAGTACAGTGTAACAGTACTCTTACTTGAGTAATACACAGTACAGTGTAACAGTACTCTTACTTGAGTAATACACAGTACAGTGTAACAGTACTCTTACTTGAGTAATACACAGTACAGTGTAACAGTACTCTTACTTGAGTAATATACAGTACAGTGTAACAGTACTCTTACTTGAGTAATACACAGTACAGTGTAACAGTACTCTTACTTGAGTAATATACAGTACAGTGTAACAGTACTCTTACTTGAGTAATACACAGTACAGTGTAACAGTACTCTTACTTGAGTAATACACAGTACAGTGTAACAGTACTCTTACTTGAGTAATACACAGTACAGTGTAACAGTACTCTTACTTGAGTAATACACAGTACAGTGTAACAGTACTCTTACTTGAGTAATACACAGTACAGTGTAACAGTACTCTTACTTGAGTAATACACAGTACAGTGTAACAGTACTCTTACTTGAGTAATACACAGTACAGTGTAACAGTACTCTTACTTGAGTAATATACAGTACAGTGTAACAGTACTCTTACTTGAGTAATACACAGTACAGTGTAACAGTACTCTTACTTGAGTAATACACAGTACAGGGTAACAGTACTCTTACTTGAGTAATACACAGTACAGTGTAACAGTACTCTTACTTGAGTAATACACAGTACAGTGTAACAGTACTCTTACTTGAGTAATACACAGTACAGTGTAACAGTACTCTTACTTGAGTAATACACAGTACAGTGTAACAGTACTCTTACTTGAGTAATACACAGTACAGTGTAACAGTACTCTTACTTGAGTAATACACAGTGCAGTGTAACAGTACTCTTACTTGAGTAATACACAGTACAGTGTAACAGTACTCTTACTTGAGTAATACACAGTGCAGTGTAACAGTACTCTTACTTGAGTAATACACAGTACAGTGTAACAGTACTCTTACTTGAGTAATATACAGTACAGTGTAACAGTACTCTTACTTGAGTAATACACAGTACAGTGTAACAGTACTCTTACTTGAGTAATACACAGTACAGTGTAACAGTACTCTTACTTGAGTAATATACAGTACAGTGTAACAGTACTCTTACTTGAGTAATATACAGTACAGTGTAACAGTACTCTTACTTGAGTAATACACAGTACAGTGTAACAGTACTCTTACTTGAGTAATATACAGTACAGTGTAACAGTACTCTTACTTGAGTAATATACAGTACAGTGTAACAGTACTCTTACTTGAGTAATATACAGTACAGTGTAACAGTACTCTTACTTGAGTAATACACAGTACAGTGTAACAGTACTCTTACTTGAGTAATATACAGTACAGTGTAACAGTACTCTTACTTGAGTAATACACAGTACAGTGTAACAGTACTCTTACTTGAGTAATATAAAGTACAGTGTAACAGTACTCTTACTTGAGTAATACACAGTACAGTGTAACAGTACTCTTACTTGAGTAATATACAGTACAGTGTAACAGTACTCTTACTTGAGTAATACACAGTACAGTGTAACAGTACTCTTACTTGAGTAATACACAGTACAGTGTAACAGTACTCTTACTTGAGTAATATAAAGTACAGTGTAACAGTACTCTTACTTGAGTAATACACAGTACAGTGTAACAGTACTCTTACTTGAGTAATATACAGTACAGTGTAACAGTACTCTTACTTGAGTAATACACAGTACAGTGTAACAGTACTCTTACTTGAGTAATACACAGTACAGTGTAACAGTACTCTTACTTGAGTAATACACAGTACAGTGTAACAGTACTCTTACTTGAGTAATACACAGTACAGTGTAACAGTACTCTTACTTGAGTAATATACAGTACAGTGTAACAGTACTCTTACTTGAGTAATACACAGTGCAGTGTAACAGTACTCTTACTTGAGTAATACACAGTACAGGGTAACAGTACTCTTACTTGAGTAATACACAGTACAGTGTAACAGTACTCTTACTTGAGTAATACACAGTACAGTGTAACAGTACTCTTACTTGAGTAATACACAGTACAGTGTAACAGTACTCTTACTTGAGTAATACACAGTGCAGTGTAACAGTACTCTTACTTGAGTAATATACAGTACAGTGTAACAGTACTCTTACTTGAGTAATACACAGTACAGTGTAACAGTACTCTTACTTGAGTAATACACAGTACAGTGTAACAGTACTCTTACTTGAGTAATACACAGTACAGTGTAACAGTACTCTTACTTGAGTAATATACAGTACAGTGTAACAGTACTCTTACTTGAGTAATATACAGTACAGTGTAACAGTACTCTTACTTGAGTAATATACAGTACAGTGTAACAGTACTCTTACTTGAGTAATATACAGTACAGTGTAACAGTACTCTTACTTGAGTAATATACAGTACAGTGTAACAGTACTCTTACTTGAGTAATACACAGTACAGTGTAACAGTACTCTTACTTGAGTAATACACAGTACAGTGTAACAGTACTCTTACTGGAGTAAAAGTTGTTCTTCTCTGTGAGTCTAAAGTGACTAAATGTTTCTGTGACCCTGAAATGATTTGAACATTTGTGTTTCTTGCAGCTCCTTCAGAGACAATTCAGTTTGTCTCATTTTTGTGTCTGTTTGAAAACACCAGATTTTGTGACTTATTTTACTTTTTGTCCTTCACATTTACCTCAAATGATCAGTATTCTTACTTGAGTCGTCGTTTTCCCAAACGCCTTTTTCCTCTGACGTGAGTCTCCAGCACTTTGTACTTAAACTTGTGTCACATTATTTTAAAGTAACTCTTATTTGAGCACATGTGTGGACTCAGCCAACATGCAATCAGTACAAAATAGACAGTCATAGAGTATTTTGTGTGCACTCTTACCTCACATTAAGAGGGTCCCTGGTCCATCTTTCTGTGTGGGATTTGCATGTTCTCCTTGTGTCTGTGTGGGTTGAATGCTGCTGGAGTGTCTTTGCACCACTGCAAACTGTGCAAACTGTGTACAGCACTTTGAGTACGATTAGTCCACTGAACATGTGAGTGAGGTGTGAAAATACAGTCTGAATCTGAAGACTAATATAAGACCTGATACTAATACTGCTTCAGGTTACAGGAAATCACTACTGGATTAGAGAAATCTACTTTAAAGAGGGTCTATTTTACTGCTCTGGGGTATTAACTGTAACACCTCATATATTTAGATCACCATGTTACAGTTTAGTTTTGCTCTATGTGCTCAAAACCACATATTAACATGTTTTATTAGGTTTAGCATGAAACTTCTGCACATCACATTTATTTATGTATTTATTTATTTATTTATTTATTTATTTATTTATTTATTTATTTATTTATTTATTTATTTATTTATTTGACAGGGACAATGCAGTCAGACATAGTTACATACAGAGTTTGCAGCTGATGTGATGCGTACAAGGTTTAGCAAATGCTAATTTCCAACCCCCGTCCCTGGCTGAGCTTTTCTACACTAACGTACATATAAAACAATCAAATTTCATCTATAGAACTACAGCAATAAAAGACATGGAACACTCATTCATTCATTCACTCAGCTGATTCATTCACACATTCTAACATTATTTACACATGGGGACATCTTTGGTTTCTCTTGAGCCAAGATTTGAGTTTAAAGGTGAACAATTTGAACTCACAGACATTGGGTTTGTCATGTCGCCGTGCACAGTTTTGTATCATATTTGTGTATAAACCGTGGGCGGGATGATAAACCGCAGTCCTGCAAACTAAATATGAGTGTAAAGTAAAGTGTACATATGATTTATGTAACGCCTGTATTTTATTCAGTGTTAATAAAAACATTTTATGCAGCCTAAAGTTGCAGATGTGGTCTAATCTCGCGCCCGTTTTACACAGTTCCTTTCTGCTTCTCTGTGTTTGATCTTCGCAGCTTCGGAGCGAACGTCCACATCTGGCAGGATTTGCGGCGGGAGCGGGAATTAAAATTACAATTCAAAAATTACAATACAAATGCTTTTACTGAGAATTCTGTCCCGCGCAGACCTCCGGTTTGAATCGGGCCCTGCAGAGATCGCTAGATGACTCAAACATGCACGGGCAACATCTAAAACCACATCAGGCGTGTTCATGATGCCGGGAAAACGATACGATGTGGGTGAAAGTTGATTTGGCGTCACACTCCCTCTTTAACCTCCTGAGACCTGAGCTTTTGCCTGGTGTGCATTTTTTATTTCTTTTTACTATTTGGGATAAGTAGGACCCATTAAGTATAATAACTAAACTGTTTTTATACAGGAAGTATTTCTGACTCATGAGAACAATGGGTCAATTTTACTGCATGACATTAACAGACACAGTTGTTTTAAAAATGTAAAAACACTAAAATGTACAGATAAAATGCGTTCAGTTGTTTATTTCAAGCTCTAAACCTGCCAAATGTGACGTCGGTCGACCGTGAGCGGGTCGAGGTTCAGTGAGCGAGGTTAAAAACACAGACAAAGGCGTGAAAACGTGGTCCAGTTTTCATTTTTTCTGGTTTTCAATTGTTACAAAAAAAGTGGACGTGCAAAAAGTGCAAGGTACAAAATGGAGGCAGCAGTTTCCTCTCCAACAGCAGAACAGTCCAGATATTATATATATATATATAATATCTATAATATATATATATATATATATATATATATATATATATATATATATATATATATATATATATATATATATATAATACATACACCATGCTGTTTTTTCTTTGCTGTAAAGGTTTTTTTGTTGATTTCCCTGCCATTTTTTTCATTGACATTTGGTGTAATATTGTGATATCAGCACAAGATCGCACAGGCAGAGTCCCTCAATATGGCTGACAGGTGAAAGTTAAAAAAAAATTGACTATCATGGTGCTAAGAGGCAAAAATGTTATGTCACTGTATGAGGCTGCAGGGTCTCGAGAGGTTAAGAATGACATGAGCTCATCTGAATCAGCTCCAGTGTCATTCATTCGTCGTCCGTGTGTAGACGTTTCACTGTGGATTATCTCAGGTGCCCTCCCACACACTCGCAGGAACAGTAACACTCGGCGGTGTTGTTTTGTGCGAGGGGAAGTCTCCCGGGAGCAGCCTCGCTTCAGCCCCCGACATCAAAACCGCAGAGACGAGAGAGGAAAGAGGAGCAGAATAATAAAATACAAACAGATTTATGTAAAAAACCAGGAACAGTCACAACCGAGACCCTCACATGACCCACAGCACTCCTTTATCTGAGAGAGGGAGAGAGAGAGGGAGGAGAGGAGGAGAGAGGGAGGATGACCCGCACCGCAGCACTCCTTTATCTGAGAGAGGGAGAGAGAACGAGGGAGGAGAGGAGGAGAGAGGGAGGATGACCCGCACCGCAGCACTCCTTTATCTGAGAGAGGGAGAGAGAGAGGGAGGAGAGGAGGAGAGAGGGAGGATGACCCGCACCGCAGCACTCCTTTATCTGAGGAGAGAGGGAGAAAGAAAGAGGGAGGAGAGGAGGAGAGAGGGAGGATGACCCGCACCACAGCACTCCTTTATCTGAGGAGAGAGGGAGAAAGAAAGAGGGAGGAGAGGAGGAGAGAGGGAGGATGACCCACACCGCAGCACTCCTTTATCTGAGGAGAGAGGGAGAGAGAGGAGAGGAGAGAGAATGACCCGTAGAACCAAACACCTTTATCTAAGAAGAGAGGGAGAGGGGACGAGTGAGGAGAGAGGGAGGATGACCTGTAACACAACATACAGCTTTATCTGAAGAGAGGAAGGAGAGAAGGAGAGTGTGGAGAGAGAGAGAAAGGATGATCTGCACTGCACAAAGACCTTTATGTGAAGAGAGGAGGAGAGAGGAAGAGAGAGAGAGAGGATGACCTATGGAGGAAGAGAGAGCTATGGGAGAGAGAGGCAGGTGGTGGGATGAGATGAGAGAAGAGATGAGAAGGACATAGAGAAAGAGCGTGAGGTGAGAGAGGGGAGAAGGAGAGAGAGTATGACCTCTAGAACCAAACACCTTTATCTGAAGAGAGGAAGAGAGAGGGGAGGAGGAAAAAGAAGAGAGAGAAAGAGAGAGAGAGGGAGGATGACTTGTGCCAAGAACCAGACTTTTTTATCTGAAGAGAGGGAGAGAGTGAGAGAGGATGGATGGAAGAGAAAGTACAGAGACTTGTAGAGAGTGGGAGGGAGAAAGGAGGGGTGGAGAGAGGAAAAGAAAGGAGAGAGAGTGAAGACTGAAGAGAGTGAACAGAAAGAGAGAGAGAGAGAAAGGGAGGAGAGATGGTGAGAGATTGAAGAGCGATAGAAAAGTGAAAATGAGATATAGAGGAAGAGAAAGCTAAAGGAGAGAGAGAAAAGTGCTGAGGCAGGGAGAGGTGAGAAGGACGGAGAGAAAAGGTGTGGGGTGAGAGAGAGAAGAGGGAAAGAGAGAGAGAAAGAAAGAAGGAGAGAGAGAATGATGATGTAGAAGCAAACACGTGTATCTGAAGAGAGAGGGAGAGAGAAGGAGAGAGGGGAGGATGGAAGAGTGAAAGAATAGATGGGGAGACAGGAGGCAGAGAGGAAAAAGCAAAAGAAGAACAGGGGTGAGAGAGGAGTAGACTGGAGTGAAATAAGAGAGGAGAGAGAAAACTGGAAGTAGAAAAAGAGAAAAAGAGGACAGAGTTAGGTAGAGAGAGGAGAGAACACTGCATATACAGCTTATAATGGGGATAGAGTCGGGTTTGTGGAGGGGCGAGCCCACTAAGGACACATGCTTTTTCTAACACGAAGGTTAAACAAATACTTTTACACTTCCGTCTTTCGGCGTTCGCGTCCGTCTGGAGCAGATCCAGACGTCGCGCCGATGATTCACCGTTTCCCCGCCGAGCGTCGCCGTGACAGCGACAGTGACATCATCAGAGCGAGACGCGAGGCCGGAGGTCGCGGGCGCAAATATGGCGTCTTTGTTTCCCGTCGTCTGGGACATGAAAGCGCTCGGGTTTTTTTCACCGTGTCCAGATCCGTCACTCGGGCGTTTAATCAACTTTCATCCTCCTCCTCTCCGCCTCCATTTTGTCTTCTACCTGTCACCCAGAGAAGACATGAAACAGATTACACCGCGCCACCAAAACACAAGACCGGATGAATAATTAATGATGCGAGCGCTGCATATGGACGCCATTTCCATATCAAATAAATACACGGCTTTTGTGGCTGTATTTTTCTGTATTTTTTCCCGTTGGTTCAGAATGTGTTTTTTCACGACAGAAATGATCAAATATGGCCGAGGTCGGGCTTGAAAGAGGGAGGCCATTTTGGAATGAGCCAATCACAGCGAGTGTGGGTTCACGCGGAGGTCAGTGCTAAGACAGTATTTGAGGAAAGGCGTAAGAAGTGTAGTTTTATCCCACGACCAAATATTAAAACATGGAATCCATTTATTTATTATGTATGTGACACATTTTAGATCGCACTAAACAGACTCCTGTGAGCTTTAAGTCGTGTTATAATGTTGTAAAGTGTCACACTGCCATAGCCTCTTGAGACCCTGTGGCCCCACACGAGGACATTACATTTTTGCCTCTTAGCACCATGATTTTCAATTATTTTAAACTTTCACCTGTAATCAACTAAAAACCTCTACAGCAGCTCCCGAAAGTAAAAAAAAAAACTGCATGGTAAAGTTTAGATGCAAAATGTATGAATAAAACCAATGTATTTATGTACAATAATGTCTCTTCATGTATCTTAATGTCTCTTCATTTGGCATTAAAATTTGACATATTTTCTTGCCCACAGCAGACGAGAGCCTCAGGAAATGTCATGTCCTCGTTTGAAGACATTGGGACTGTGTTATATTATTGATTGTACATGTTGTGAGGTAAACTTGGGAATATTTAGATGAGTTTACAGTTATAAATTGCTGGACGTTTCTGCTGCTATAGGGAAACTGCTGCCTGTCTCCACTTTTTGCACCTCTACTTTTTTTTTGTAACCATTGAAAACCAGAAAAAATTCAAACTGTGGACCACATTTTCAGGCCTTTTTGTGTGTTTTTAACCTCACTCACTGAACCCCAACCCGCTCATGGTCGACCTACGTCACATTCGGCAGGTTTAGGGCTTGAAATAAACAGCTAATTGCTGTTTGTTTGTTTTTTGTAATTTATTTGTACATTTTAATGTTTTTACATTTTTTAACCAATGGTGTCATACAGAAGACTTACTTAGTAGGTCCTACTTATCCCAAATAGCAAGAAGAAATGAAAAATGCACACCAGACAAAAGCTCGGGTCTCAGGAGGTTAATGTTGTAAAGTGTCACACTGGAAAAAGCTTGGTAAGATAAACACTTAAGTGTGTCAGAAAATGACTTAAAAGTAGTGAAATGATCCGTCCACGCAGCGAGATCATTTTACTTGACAAGTTCTCTTAAAATAAACGACCTCTAGTCTAGAATGGAGCAGTTTCAGAACGAGTCAGGAGATCATAAACCTGAAAAGAAGATGAAGAACCTGATAGAAGTTTGAACATCTTGGCCAGATCAGAGACATTTCCATTGTACTCGAACATGTGACACAACTCCACACTGCACATAAAAAAGAGAACTTGTCCAGTAAAATGGACAGATCATTTCACTACTTTTAATTCATTTCCTGATAGATTTAAGTGTTACATTTTGGCCGAGCTCATTGTGACCCTTTATTCTTAGTCTGCATCTCCAAAGCTCGAAATGCTCCTGTGATGTCATGAAGCAGGAGTTTTCAAGTGAACAGCTCCTTTTAGCTTTCGTTCAGGAGACATTGGTAAGTTTAAAAAACACAGTGGACACGTCCTGTATTACTGCGTGACATCACAAAGTGGAACAGAATGTCTTCTAAATCTGGGGAATGTGGGACTGAAACAAAACATAACTCCAGGTCTGTTTGTGATGAGGAAACAACATGATACAGAGTGTAAAACTGCGTAATCTGGACCCACTAAAGTTGTGTTTTTTGTGTTCATAAACCTTTGCACATAAATAGAGATCCGACATATTAGACAGAGCCTTCACCTGCAGATATGTCCACACATATGGACAGACCAGGCCTCATGTGAAGCTCCGAACCTCCAGAATTCCCTCCCTGAGCTGCAGAGGCTGCACTAGCTCTGATTTATGATTGACTCCAGGTTCTGGGGTTCAGGGAGAGACCGTTCAGATCAGAGAGACATTTTAGGTTTAAACTCACTGGATTTCAGCTTTGAAACTGGCAACACAAATGAGAGACTCATGTGAGGCTCATTCTGCTTTCTGACCGGAGACTCGTCTGGAACCAAAACACTTTAAGAATAAATCCACATTACAGTTGTTCTCAGTCAAAGTTTCATCTGATTTGAACATGTTTACAGTGTATGTGGGGACTCAGAAGTGCACAGTCAATTTCCCAGAATGCAGTTTACTCCAACTGAAGAAAAGTTTATTCTAAAAAACTATATTTGGTCCCTGTCTAAAAAGGATCAAATTTACTCTGGCAAAAAAAGTAAATAATTGAGAGTAAGTTTTACCTTTGGGCATTTATTTGACCCTAAATGATGACATCATACTATTATCTGAATGGAAACTCAAGTGCAGTTTTTATTCATTTAGAGGAAAACAATGTTATATCTGGGAAACTGACCAATTTGACTGTATAGAAGAAAAAAAATGCACCGTATTTTATTTTGTCCACACAAATAACTCTCTCCTCTGGCAGATGGAGCCTTTCTGGAGTTTGCTTCTTCTCCCTGTGTCTGAGTGAGCCTCTGTCGCCTACACACACTCACTTTGTGCTGTCTGCTTTCTGTTTGAATCCCTCATGTTTTAATCCTCCGCTTATCAGGAAGTACACCTTTAGCATGCTAGTTGTTGTCAGCATCACTGTGACGGGAAACCTCGGCTCTGGTCTCTGAACGTCGTGAACAGAGCTCATAAACTCATCACGGTGATTTATGGGATGTTCAGGATACAGAAGGCAGAGAGGAAGAACCTTGGATCACTGCAAACATTCTTTTTTTTTTTTGTTTCACGTTTTTGAGGCGGTAAATCAGGTTCGGCTCCTTTAAATCCTGCTCCGTTCAAACATGATAGTCCCTCAGGCTGGAGCGGGGCAGTGATCACAGGTCAGGCAAAGAGCTTTAAATGTTACCTCTGGATCTGAACATCTGCTGAAGCCATAAAAGAAACAATATTTATTATTATAGCTTCACCGTTCCCGTCCAGTTCTCTGTATTTATCGCCGCTCGTGATGGGAGCGCTGTGAGCCCACCGCTGTGAGCCCACCGCTGCTCTGTGGACGGGGAACGAGTCTGAACGACAAACGCACAGCACACTTTTCCACTCAGGACAGTCGAGTCCAAAAACACAAATTAGCCCCAGAGCCTGACCTCCATGTGAGCCCGTTCTCCTCTGACAGCGGCCCGCAGGAGAGCAGCCAAACCCGGGCAGAGAGGAACATGAGCGCCCCAGCCTGGATCCAACTGAACCAGGTCTGGACCAGGTCTGGACCAGGTCTGGACCAGGTCTGGACCAGGTCTGGACCAGGTCTGGACCAGGTCTGGACCAGGTCTGGGGTCCCGGCCAAGTCCTGCCCTGGCAAATCCTGGTTTTACTGGGACCACATGGAGAGAGAGAAGGGGAAAGACAAAGAGAAGGGGAAAGAGAAAGAGAGAGATATGGAGAGAGAGACAGGAAAAGAGGGAGAGAAGGGGAACAAGAGAGAGAAGGGGAAAGAGAAAGAGAAGGGGAAAGAGAGAGAGAAGGGGAACGAGAGAGAGAAGGGGAATGAGAGAGAGAAGGGGAAAGAGAAAGAGAAGGGGAAAGAGAGAGAGAAAGGGGAAGAGAGGGTGAAGAGAGAGAAGGGGAAAGAGAAGGAGAGAGAGATGGAGAGAGAGACAGGAAAAGAGGGAGAGAAGGGGAACAAGAGAGAGAAGGGGAAAGAGAAAGAGAAGGGGAAAGAGAGAGAGAAGGCGAACGAAAGAGAAGGGGAAAGAGAAAGAGAAGGGGAAAGAGAAAGAGAAGGGGAATGAGAAAGAGAAGGGGAAAGAGAGAGAGAAAGGGGAAGAGAGGGTGAAGAGAGAGAAGGGGAAAGAGAAGGAGAGAGATGGAGAGAGAGACAGGAAAAGAGGGAGAGAAGGGGAACAAGAGAGAGAAGGGGAAAGAGAAAGAGAAGGGGAAAGAGAGAGAGAAGGGGAACGAGAGAGAGAAGGGGAAAGAGAAAGAGAAGGGGAAAGAGAAAGAGAAGGGGAATGAGAGAGAGAAGGGGAACGAGAGAGAGAAGGGGAAAGAGAAAGAGAAGGGGAAAGAGCGAGAGAAGGGGAAAGAGAGAGAGAAGGGGAAAGAGAGAGAAGGGGAACGAGAGAGAGAAGGGGAACAAGAGAGAGAAGGGGAAAGAGAAAGAGAAGGGGAAAGAGCGAGAGAAGGGGAAAGAGAGGCTGAAAGAGATGGAGAGAGAAGGGGAAGAGAAGGAGAGAGGGGAAGAAGGGGAAAGACAAGGAATGAACAGAGAGGGAAAAGGGGAAAGAGAAGGGGAGAGAAGGAGAGAAGAGGAAAGACAAACCGGGCGAGAGAGAAAGTTTTTAGAAGACACTTTCTCTACTATGACTCTGTCTCTGGGCCTGGGAGACTCAGGGTCCAGGAGGAGCTGGAGGAAGTGTCTGGGGTGAAGGAAGTCTGGGAGTCCCTGCTTAGACTGAGGCCCCTCGACCCGGCCCCGGGGAAGAGGAAGAAAATGGATGGAATTTCTCCACATACACAGAACTCAACATGTGAGAACGACCAGAGACCCGAGACCGTTCCAAGTTTAGTGTGAGCGCCGACATTTCTGCTGTGACGTAAATCCAACCGACTCTCTGCGCTCGAGTTTGTTTCAGAACCCCCGTTTTAGTCCATTTGGTTCCACTGCACTTTGTTGAGGTGGAGGTCGGTTTTCCTGGAGTCCCGAGCACAAGAGAATGCAGCGTGTCCGAACGTCCGAATCTCACTGTGGATAAGTGCTCTATACAGCAGCGCCCAACTATTTCTGCACCACCGGTTTAACGTCCAGCAGTGTTTTTGTGGACCGTGGGTCGGGGGTTGTAGCTGCGCTCTTTGCAGGACGCAGAAAACAAACGACCTGGGGTTTGGGGACCCCTTCGCTGAGTAGTGTAGGACAATATAGAGCAGGGGTGTGAAACTCATTTTGGTCCGGGGGCCGTATGCAGCCTACTTTGATCCCAAAAGGGCCGGATCAGAAAACTCAGTTCTCTCTTCAAGTTATTGTATTTTTCTCCGTGTCTCGTAGTGGTGTTTAAGATTATATTCCTCGAGCAACGCCACTTGTTCCAAACACACTGAGCACAGATTTCCCATTCACCTCTGTCAACAAATAAGAATTAGACTATTTTTCTTGGGAAATCCTGAACTCAGCATCTGCTTTTCTCATTTTTTGACATTTTGCTGATGAGGGTCACGGTCGACAGTCAAAACGATCGTCCTTTAAGAGCGTTTGGAAAGAGGAAAGTCTTCATTTGTGCTGCTCTGGTGGGAGTCGCAATGCACAGAAACGCCGGAGACGCTGCTATGCTAAACGGTGCAGAAAATTAACAGAAAAATCTGAAAATTTTAAGTATTTTAATAGAAAAATCAGCCGAGGGCCAGATTAAAGGTCTTGGAGGGCCGGATCTGGCCCCCGGGCCGCATGTTTGACACATATGATATAGAGAATGAGGGGTTAGGTGCTGGGGTGGACATTCTGACACCGCCTGAGTCTCTCCTCCTTTTCCTCTCCATGTTCATCGCTCCCCCTTCAGAGCACTATCACAACACAATCAGCATAAATGACTCAAACCGGATGAGTTTTCTCCAGGTCTGTTCTTCATGACGTTTAAACATGGTAGAAAGACAAAAAGAAAACAATTCTGCTCAGTTCCCGTCTAAATGCTCTTCTAGTTTTCACTTTATAGGAATCAAATGAAAGAATAACCATCAGTGATGTCATTGGTAAAACTTCTCTTGTGAAAAGTCGTAGATGAAATGACTTTTCCGAGCTTCCTCTTCGAGTTTATTTTTACCAGCTGAACGTCTGTGGCCCTTTAATGAATGGGCCTCTCTCAGAGCCACACTTTTATCCCTCTGTCACAGAAAAGTAAAAACCGCTTTTTCTAATTAACATGACTTAATTACACCATCAATCTACGACAGCGGTGCAATAATGGGGGGAGGGGCTTCACGCTTCCTTTGTGTTATTAAAGGGGAGATATAATTCTTTATTTGAACGTTTAATATGAAACTTTTGCTTTGGAATTTTACTTTTTAAAGGAGCTGCACCTGATTTTTACTGACTTAAAAATGTGAAAAAGTGGAATTCACTGTGAAGAGTTTGCAGTGGTCCAAAGTTCTTCTTCACGTATCTCGTGCATTCAGAGCATAAGAGCTTTTCACAGCATTTCTGTCCTGGGGTAAGACACATTTTACTCAAATATACAGGAAAAAAACAGGTACAGGGTCTAAAAATGCACTAAATGTGTAGAGAAAACTGTTGCATTTAGCAGCTTGTTTATATTGTCTGGCGCCCTCTGCTGGAGACAGTGGAGGCTGAACCATGTTGAAAAGGCAAAAAGCAGCAATGTTAATCTTTGTGATGTTAACAGATTTGTTGATTTTTTTTTTCTTTTTTGAGAAATTATCAAAATAAGCTTCTAGGCTAACATATATATATGTTTGTGCTATCTATCTATCTATCTATCTGTCTGTCTGTCTGTCTGTCTGTCTATCTATCTATCTATCTATCTATCTGTCTATCTGTCTGTCTGTCTGTCTGTCTGTCTATCTATCTATCTATCTATCTGTCTGTCTGTCTGTCTGTCTGTCTGTCTATCTATCTATCTATCTATCTATCTGTCTGTCTGTCTGTCTGTCTGTCTGTCTATCTATCTATCTATCTATCTATCTATCTATGTATCTATCTGTCTGTCTGTCTATCTATCTGTCTGTCTGTCTGTCTGTCTGTCTATCTATCTATCTATCTATCTATCTATCTGTCTATCTGTCTATCTGTCTATCGGTCTATCTGTCTGTCTGTCTGTCTGTCTGTCTATCTATCTGTCTGTCTATCTATCTGTCTGTCTGTCTGTCTATCTATCTGTCTGTCTATCTGTCTGTCTATCTGTCTGTCTGTCTGTCTGTCTGTCTGTCTGTCTGTCTGTCTGTCTGTCTGTCTGTCTGTCTAACTAATCTATGACATCCATGGGTCACTGTGTTATAATTTAGACATTTCAGTATTGATACATTGTAAATCTGTGGTGTCCGACATCGGCCTAAACATCATGACAGCGAAACACTGCCTGTTCTGGGCCCCTCCAGTGGAGCTGCACATGACACTAGAGCAGAACTTTTTTTACACATGTACCAAAATGACTGAGAAAATAAAACTGGAGAAGGAATCACCTCACAGTGGGCCTGAAACTGACCCACTGACTTAGGCTGGAATAGTGTGGCTCCTCTCTGTAACTGCTGCTGTGAGCCTCATCATTTTGGCCTTAAAATGTTCCTATTAACCATGATCCTGGTGTTTTTATTTTGCTGTTAAAAAGATCAGATTTATTATATAGAGTCTGGCTCCAAATTCACTCATGTAACAGCATCAGGAGCTTCACTTGAGTGGAGCTGAACCCTGTGGTGACGTCATACTGGCTGAGTTCACTTTTCTATATAGTCTATGCTCTAAATCAGCAAAATGGCATCTGGAGAATAAGTGATTAAAGATGATTCAAACATGCACAGCAGAGCGGTTCAGAAAATTAACTTTCACCAAATTTTGCCAGATCACTTTTTGCCCTGTTCCAGTTGATATTCTAAGCATCTGCACCAAAAAAGTGTCAACTGCTGCACAATTTTGAAATTGTTAAAGGGAATTTTGGACATAGGACCTTGTATCAGCCGATAATGTAATAACTGCCTATAACGTAATACTTTTTAATGTCATAAAACCAATAATGTAATAAGTTGCCAGTAATGTAAGAAAATGTCTGAAACAATAATATAATAACCTGATGCCAATAATGCAGTAACATATCACATTATTGTTAGTTATTACATTATTGGCTAGTTTAATGGAAAAAAAAATGAATAACTGCAACCACTAATGTGATAATTTCTTCTATATCACTTAATCAAAGATGTGTTTTTTAAATTAAAAGTGTCACACTACAGTAGAATGTATTGTCACTATTGTCTCTTTCAAACAGCTGTTAACAGAACTGCTCACAGACACTGAGGAATCAGGATCAGTTTAAAATCCTTTTATCAGTGACAGCAGTGATCCAGCCTGAATATTTCCCATAGAAACTGCAGCCCTCAGCTTCTGTCTTGTTGTCATTCTGTGTATATTCTGTGTTTTGGCCTGTTGTTCCTCCTTCATCTGTCTGATCTCTGCAGCTCTTCCTCTTGTCTGGTGGAGGAGCTCCTCTGCTCTGCAGTATTTCAGACATGATCCAGTAGCAGCTTTGCCCACAGACTCACCTGCTGTTCCTTTAATCCTTTAAGATTTATTCACTGAATTTAAAGAGTCACTTTGAGATATGTTGTTACTTGTGTCTCTGTCAAAGAGCTGCTTAAATACCTGATCACTGACACACAGGACTTACACTTTCTCTTCGTATGTTTCTACTGTTATACATGTGTATGTTTGTATATGTTTCTACTGTTATACATGTGTATGTTTGTATATGTTTCTACTGTTATACATGTGTATGTTTGTATATGTTTCTACTGTTATACATGTGTATGTTTGTATATGTTTCTACTGTTATACATGTGTATGTTTGTGTTTCTACTGTTATACATGTGTATGTTTGTATATGTTTCTACTGTTATACATGTGTATGTTTGTATATGTTTCTACTGTTATACATGTGTATGTTTGTATATGTTTCTACTGTTATACATGTGTATGTTTGTATATGTTTCTACTGTTATACATGTGTATGTTTGTATATGTTTCTACTGTTATACATGTGTATGTTTGTATATGTTTCTACTGTTATACATGTGTATGTTTGTATATGTTTCTACTGTTATACATGTGTATGTTTGTATATGTTTCTACTGTTATACATGTGTATGTTTGTATATGTTTCTACTGTTATACATGTGTATGTTTGTATATGTTTCTACTGTTATACATGTGTATGTTTGTATATGTTTCTACTGTTATACATGTGTATGTTTGTATATGTTTCTACTGTTATACATGTGTATGTTTGTATATGTTTCTACTGTTATACATGTGTATGTTTGTATATGTTTCTACTTTTATAAATCTGTATGTTTGTATATGTGTACTGTTTGTATATGTTTCTACTGTTATACATGTGTATGTTTGTATATGTTTCTACTGTTATACATGTGTATGTTTGTATATGTTTCTACTGTTATACATGTGTATGTTTGTATATGTTTCTACTGTTATACATGTGTATGTTTGTATATGTTTCTACTGTTATACATGTGTATGTTTGTATATGTTTCTACTGTTATACATGTGTATGTTTGTATATGTTTCTACTGTTATACATGTGTATGTTTGTATATGTTTCTACTGTTATACATGTGTATGTTTGTATATGTTTCTACTGTTATACATGTGTATGTTTGTATATGTTTCTACTGTTATACATGTGTATGTTTGTATATGTTTCTACTGTTATACATGTGTATGTTTGTATATGTTTCTACTGTTATACATGTGTATGTTTGTATATGTTTCTACTGTTATACATGTGTATGTTTGTATATGTTTCTACTGTTATACATGTGTATGTTTGTATATGTTTCTACTGTTATACATGTGTATGTTTGTATATGTTTCTACTGTTATACATGTGTATGTTTGTATATGTTTCTACTGTTATACATGTGTTTGTTTTTGTTTCTACTGTTATACATGTGTATGTTTGTATATGTTTCTACTGTTATACATGTGTATGTTTGTATATGTTTCTACTGTTATACATGTGTATGTTTGTATATGTTTCTACTGTTATACATGTGTATGTTTGTATATGTTTCTACTGTTATACATGTGTATGTTTGTATATGTTTCTACTGTTATACATGTGTATGTTTGTATATGTTTCTACTGTTATACATGTGTATGTTTGTATATGTTTCTACTGTTATACATGTGTATGTTTGTATATGTTTCTACTGTTATACATGTGTATGTTTGTATATGTTTCTACTGTTATACATGTGTATGTTTGTATATGTTTCTACTGTTATACATGTGTATGTTTGTATATGTTTCTACTGTTATACATGTGTATGTTTGTATATGTTTCTACTGTTATACATGTGTATGTTTGTATATGTTTCTACTGTTATACATGTGTATGTTTGTATATGTTTCTACTGTTATACATGTGTATGTTTGTATATGTTTCTACTGTTATACATGTGTATGTTTGTATATGTTTCTACTGTTATACATGTGTATGTTTGTATATGTTTCTACTGTTATACATGTGTATGTTTGTATATGTTTCTACTGTTATACATGTGTATGTTTGTATATGTTTCTACTGTTATACATGTGTATGTTTGTATATGTTTCTACTGTTATACATGTGTATGTTTGTATATGTTTCTACTGTTATACATGTGTATGTTTGTATATGTTTCTACTGTTATACATGTGTATGTTTGTATATGTTTCTACTGTTATACATGTGTATGTTTGTATATGTTTCTACTGTTATACATGTGTATGTTTGTATATGTTTCTACTGTTATACATGTGTATGTTTGTATATGTTTCTACTGTTATACATGTGTATGTTTGTATATGTTTCTACTGTTATACATGTGTATGTTTGTATATGTTTCTACTGTTATACATGTGTATGTTTGTATATGTTTCTACTGTTATACATGTGTATGTTTGTATATGTTTCTACTGTTATACATGTGTATGTTTGTATATGTTTCTACTGTTATACATGTGTATGTTTGTATATGTTTCTACTGTTATACATGTGTATGTTTGTATATGTTTCTACTGTTATACATGTGTATGTTTGTATATGTTTCTACTGTTATACATGTGTATGTTTGTATATGTTTCTACTGTTATACATGTGTATGTTTGTATATGTTTCTACTGTTATACATGTGTATGTTTGTATATGTTTCTACTGTTATACATGTGTATGTTTGTATATGTTTCTACTGTTATACATGTGTATGTTTGTATATGTTTCTACTGTTATACATGTGTATGTTTGTATATGTTTCTACTGTTATACATGTGTATGTTTGTATATGTTTCTACTGTTATACATGTGTATGTTTGTATATGTTTCTACTGTTATACATGTGTATGTTTGTATATGTTTCTACTGTTATACATGTGTATGTTTGTATATGTTTCTACTGTTATACATGTGTATGTTTGTATATGTTTCTACTGTTATACATGTGTATGTTTGTATATGTTTCTACTGTTATACATGTGTATGTTTGTATATGTTTCTACTGTTATACATGTGTATGTTTGTATATGTTTCTACTGTTATACATGTGTATGTTTGTATATGTTTCTACTGTTATACATGTGTATGTTTGTATATGTTTCTACTGTTATACATGTGTATGTTTGTATATGTTTCTACTGTTATACATGTGTATGTTTGTATATGTTTCTACTGTTATACATGTGTATGTTTGTATATGTTTCTACTGTTATACATGTGTATGTTTGTATATGTTTCTACTGTTATACATGTGTATGTTTGTATATGTTTCTACTGTTATACATGTGTATGTTTGTATATGTTTCTACTGTTATACATGTGTATGTTTGTATATGTTTCTACTGTTATACATGTGTATGTTTGTATATGTTTCTACTGTTATACATGTGTATGTTTGTATATGTTTCTACTGTTATACATGTGTATGTTTGTATATGTTTCTACTGTTATACATGTGTATGTTTGTATATGTTTCTACTGTTATACATGTGTATGTTTGTATATGTTTCTACTGTTATACATGTGTATGTTTGTATATGTTTCTACTGTTATACATGTGTATGTTTGTATATGTTTCTACTGTTATACATGTGTATGTTTGTATATGTTTCTACTGTTATACATGTGTATGTTTGTATATGTTTCTACTGTTATACATGTGTATGTTTGTATATGTTTCTACTGTTATACATGTGTATGTTTGTATATGTTTCTACTGTTATACATGTGTATGTTTGTATATGTTTCTACTGTTATACATGTGTATGTTTGTATATGTTTCTACTGTTATACATGTGTATGTTTGTATATGTTTCTACTGTTATACATGTGTATGTTTGTATATGTTTCTACTGTTATACATGTGTATGTTTGTATATGTTTCTACTGTTATACATGTGTATGTTTGTATATGTTTCTACTGTTATACATGTGTATGTTTGTATATGTTTCTACTGTTATACATGTGTATGTTTGTATATGTTTCTACTGTTATACATGTGTATGTTTGTATATGTTTCTACTGTTATACATGTGTATGTTTGTATATGTTTCTACTGTTATACATGTGTATGTTTGTGTTTCTACTGTTATACATGTGTATGTTTGTATATGTTTCTACTGTTATACATGTGTATGTTTGTATATGTTTCTACTGTTATACATGTGTATGTTTGTATATGTTTCTACTGTTATACATGTGTATGTTTGTATATGTTTCTACTGTTATACATGTGTATGTTTGTGTTTCTACTGTTATACATGTGTATGTTTGTATATGTTTCTACTGTTATACATGTGTATGTTTGTATATGTTTCTACTGTTATACATGTGTATGTTTGTATATGTTTCTACTGTTATACATGTGTATGTTTGTATATGTTTCTACTGTTATACATGTGTATGTTTGTATATGTTTCTACTGTTATACATGTGTATGTTTGTATATGTTTCTACTGTTATACATGTGTATGTTTGTATATGTTTCTACTGTTATACATGTGTATGTTTGTATATGTTTCTGCTGTTATACATGTGTATGTTTGTATATGTTTCTACTGTTATACATGTGTATGTTTGTATATGTTTCTGCTGTTATACATGTGTATGTTTGTATATGTTTCTGCTGTTATACATGTGTATGTTTGTATATGTTTCTGCTGTTATACATGTGTATGTTTGTATATGTTTCTACTGTTATACATGTGTATGTTTGTATATGTTTCTACTGTTATACATGTGTATGTTTGTATATGTTTCTACTGTTATACATGTGTATGTTTGTATATGTTTCTACTGTTATACATGTGTATGTTTGTGTTTCTACTGTGATACATGTGTATGTTTGTATATGTTTCTACTGTTATACATGTGTATGTTTGTATATGTTTCTACTGTGATACATGTGTATGTTTGTATATGTTTCTACTGTTATACATGTGTATGTTTGTATATGTTTCTACTGTTATACATGTGTATGTTTGTATATGTTTCTACTGTTATACATGTGTATGTTTGTATATGTTTCTGCTGTTATACATGTGTATGTTTGTATATGTTTCTACTGTTATACATGTGTATGTTTGTATATGTTTCTGCTGTTATACATGTGTATGTTTGTATATGTTTCTGCTGTTATACATGTGTATGTTTGTATATGTTTCTGCTGTTATACATGTGTATGTTTGTATATGTTTCTGCTGTTATACATGTGTATGTTTGTATATGTTTCTACTGTTATACATGTGTATGTTTGTATATGTTTCTACTGTTATACATGTGTATGTTTGTATATGTTTCTACTGTGATACATGTGTATGTTTGTATATGTTTCTACTGTTATACATGTGTATGTTTGTATATGTTTCTACTGTGATACATGTGTATGTTTGTATATGTTTCTACTGTGATACATGTGTATGTTTGTATATGTTTCTACTGTTATACATGTGTATGTTTGTATATGTTTCTACTGTTATACATGTGTATGTTTGTATATGTTTCTACTGTTATACATGTGTATGTTTGTATATGTTTCTACTGTTATACATGTGTATGTTTGTATATGTTTCTACTGTTATACATGTGTATGTTTGTATATGTTTCTACTGTTATACATGTGTATGTTTGTATATGTTTCTACTGTTATACATGTGTATGTTTGTATATTCAAACTATTACCTACATATAAAGAGCACAATGAACTCTAAATGTGAGGATTCTCACATAATGAACAGCTGCATCAGGTTATTACATTATTGTTTCAGACATTTTCTTACATTACTGCCAACTTATTACATTATTGGCTTTATTACATTAAAAATATTATGTTATAGGTAGTTATTACATTATTGGCTGCTACAAACCTCATTTCCTATTGAGTCAGAGCATTGGAGACGTGTGGAGACACTTTTAGAAATCTTCCATCCAGACACAGATTCAATCCAGACACAGAGATAAAGTCATCAGGAATATAGTGTTTGGACTGTTCTAATGTTCTAATATATGGATCATATCAGAAGTGCAGGAGACTGAGAGATTATTCATGAGCACACTTATCTTGGACTGTTGATCTTTGTATTGTTCAAGTTTCTGTTTCTGCCAAAGTTCCACATTCTTATGTAGAACATTAAAAAACTGTGAAAAGTGTGACACCCTTTACTGACGTCCTGTTGGCCCAGTTTTTGGTACAGATGTTCACAATGTCAATAGGCAAAATGTGATCTGGCAAAATTTAGAAAACTTTCACTTCCACCATCATCGTGTGAACCACCCTAATGCACACATCACTCCAAATACAACTTCAGAGGGTCAATGTGGAGAAGAAGCCACTATAACTGATTAAAACATGTAAAAAAAAAAATAAAAAAAAGTCCATTGTGCAGAATAGGACTGATTAAGACCTTGTCCACACGTAGCCGGGTATCTGATAAACCGAAGATGTTTTGCTGCGTTTTGACCTGTCATCCACACAAACACGCATCAAAAACGAGTATTCAGGGAAAACTCCGGCCAAAGTGAAGATTTTTGAAAACTCCGTTTATGCCTGTTTGTGTGGACAGAGATAACTGGGGTTTTGCATTTTAAAACGTCACTGTCTGCGCCAAAAAATATGAATCTGCCCTGACGTCAAACGTGCGACATTTGTTTAGGCGACTGCAAAAGCCAAAGCCAAAGCCAAAGCCAGAGCAGACTATGGACCGGAGTCGTTTCTTAGGAGCTGTGTGTGTGTTGAGAGCAGAATTGGTTTAGGAGCAATTCTGACTCCGAGTCTGTCCAGACAGAGGAGCTCGGCGCCATGTTTTCTGTTGTTTAAGTTTAGGCGGAAGTGACGGTGAAGTGAGGGCTCAATGGAAATAACGCCATCTACAGGTTTGGAATGTGTATGAATGTGGTTGAAAACGCAGATGTTCGGTTATGTGTGGAAGGTGTTTTTTTCGAAGACGAGGTGGTGTGGATAAAACTATTTTTATAAACGGAGGGGGGGAAATGTTCGGTTTTAAAAATACCCGGCTACGTGTGGACATGGTCCTACCTTAACAAAAGATATTATTTAGAATGAATCTACATCTAACCTGAGGCACACTGTTTGAGGTGGTGAAAAGTGAATATTTTGCACATATTTCATTTAAAGGTCTTTTGAGGCTGTGTTAGGTCAGATCTGTGGAGAGATGATCCCACTCACAGTAAAAAACACATACATAAATAGACATTATCCTTAATAAAGAATGAACAGAGGACTTCATGATGAACAAACAGTTTATTACATATAATTAAGACTGCTTCAGGTTTAGTAACGACTGAATTAAAGGATCAGAATGAGGCGCTGGATGAGCAGAGATGGTATAAAATGTGACCAGTCATTGTTATTTTTATGTAATATTCCAGAGTGTAGCTTTAAATCAGAGGCATGGACGGGTGTCGTGATTGGCTGAGAGGGGGATGGGGAGGTGAAAGAGAGAATTGATGAAGTGATAATGTTTGGTATGGAGGAGGAGAGGTATTTTTAGAGCGAGACAGAAGAGGTTAGACCTGTACACAACTGTCAATGTTAATTACACTGTGCGCTCACACCTGCACGGAGAGACGGAGAGAGGGAAGAGGGGGAAGAGAGGGACGGGGCAGAGAGGGAGAAGGGGGAGAAGAGAGAGGGAAAGAGAGGGGGAACGCAGAGAGAGAGGGGTAAGAGGGGAGGGCAGGGAAAGAGAGAGAGGGAAGAGGGGGGCAGACAGGGAAGGGAAAGCAAGTGAGCGAGGGAAAAGGGGAGGGGGATGGAGAAAGAGAGATGGAGGGGGGGAAGACAGAGAAAAGAGATGGAAAGAGGGGAAAGATGGGAGCAGGATGGAGACAGATGGAGAGAGGGGGACGATGGGAGGAGGATGGAGAGAGATGGAGAGAGGGGGACGATGGGAGGAGGATGGAGAGAGATGGAGAGAGGGGGAAGATGGGAGGAGGATGGAGAAAGAGAGAGAGGGATGTGAGAAAGAAAGATGGAAGAAAAGGGAGAGAGTGAAAGGATTGCACAGAGGGGTTGAAAATGAGGGAGAAGGAGAGAGGAAAAGAACGTGGATAAAGAAAGCTAGGGATGGACAGAAGGTAAGAGAAAGGAGAAGAAAAGAAGGAGGGTGGGGGAGAGAGAAACCAAGAGGAAAAGGCAGAGGAGAGACTGAAGCAAAGAGAGGAGAAAAGTTAAAAGGAGCCAGATGGAGAGGAGGAGGAGCCCACACTGTTCTAGATTATATCACGTCATCTAAGACATTCATCTATGAACCATCAGAAGAAACAGGAAGTGATGTCAGAGACAACAGGAAGTGATGTCAGAGACAGAGACTGGGACCAAAACTCCCACCTGACTTCTCCCTGTAAACATGAGGAGACTCCACAGTGAACCAGGCAAAACTATTCAACTCCAGACTGTCCTCGTGGGTCTGTGTCCACACAGTCATTTTAGAGTCAAACCAACCGTTGGATTTGAAGGATTTCTGTCTGAGCGGTGAGTTGTACTTCCTGAGAGAAAGGAAGTCCAACTCACTGCTATAGCAGTGGACTGATATATGAGAAAATAGTCCCTCAACATGCGACAATTCATGCGACGCAAGGTTAGTTTTATTTCAGACAGGATTTTCTGGACACAGATGTTCACAGGGACAGTCTGGAGTTCTAATAGTTTCCTCGGGTCTGTGGAGTGGGTCAGACTGTTTTTAAAGGATAAATTATATCTTATCTTATCTTATCTTATCTTTAGTGGCAGGACGACTGTGGCCATTGACCTGCACTAGCCCAGCACCAGCACCTCTGCAAATACAAGGACTGGAGGAAGATTTCAAAAAGAGCAGATAATGGTTTTAGCGCCCTCTGCTGTTAGTACGGCAGGTGGACCAGACGGCCATTCAGGACTTTTCCAGAACACACAGACTCCGCACGAGCTGAGAGCTTTATGTTACCGATGGGTCAAATGGTTAAAGAACAACAGCATTTTGACTATTTAAAAAATAATAATAATAAAAAAAAACTTTAGAACGGCTCAAACCTCTTTCAAAGGTCCTAAATTACAGAAGAGTGACTCTTGTGAGGTTTAAACCCTGTTATGATGTTTCTCCTCAGACCTGGAGTTGTGTTTTGTTCCATTCACACGTTTGATTAACTTTATTATTCGTCTGTTTACATCTCCAAAGCTCCAAATGCTCTGTTCCACCTTGTGATGTCATGCAGTGGTAGTTTTCAAGTGACCAGCTACTTTTACCTTTAGTTCAGTACGATGTTCAAATGCACAATGTAATTTACAATGGTATAAACTAGAACATTGTTGGAGGCTTAAGAATGTATCAGGCTCAGCAGGTGCAATATCTGCATTATGAATTCTACACATGTAAAGCAAATAATAAATACATTCACGTTTTATATTTCAAATTTCATACAAAGTCCATTTGTTTTCATGGCTTTGAGATTTGTGTGTAACTGAGAGAATTTCTATATGTCATGGCTGCTGTCTGAGTTTTCCCTCTTTTTATTATGTTCTGTTTTATTTTGTAGACACTTACTTTGTTTCTCGTTCCAGATTTACTTCCCCTCCTGTGTGATTGCCTGCTCCGCCCCTAATGTGTTACACCTGTGTCTCATTCTGTTCCCCGCCCTTTAGTATATATAGTCTGAGTCTCCCCCTTTGTCTTTGTCCCTGTGCAGGTATCACTCCTTTCTCTGTTGTTCAGTATTCTGTGTTTTGTCAGTTTTATGATTTATTCCATTTTCTTTGTCCCTGTGCAGCATTTATTGTGACCTGGAAATAAACCACTTTGTTTGAGCCACGCATTTGGGTGTCTTGTGCTTCGTGTGATACTATAAGAACAAATTTGGGTTTCTGACTAAAAAATGTGCAGCAATGGAGATCAAATTCCGATAGGATCTAATGAAGGTGTATGGAGCACTTCCTGTATTATTACATGACATCACAATGTGGAACAAAGAACCAGAGAACGATCACTGTTGTTACGTCCTTGGGCAAGACACTTCCCTCTCCTCCCCTTAGTGTCTGAACTAGGGCTGAAGCTGAAACGATTCATCGAGTTAATCGATTAAATCGATTAGAAAAATGCATCGATTATTATTTTTTTGCCTCGATGCTTCGTTTTATTTTCATACGCTCGGCGATGGCCGGAACCTTTTGTGGTAGAGGTAAAGTTTCCGCACGACCACTGCACTTCACTGTACACACAACAGCGCGGCGCCCATGGATGTGTAATAAGAGCAGAACCTCCTCGTGCGCGGTACGGTCCGGTACGCCGCGCGCTCCGCATCTCCCGTACGCGGCGCACTCTGCGCGTGGATTGTGTCTTGTCGCGTACACTCCGTGGACCGCGCCAGAACTCACACCAGGACTAAACCAGGTCTAAACCAGGTCTAAACCAGATCTAAAACCAGAACTAATCCAGGTCTAAAACCAAACAAGAATTTGCAGGAGTTGTTGCTACATTTATGTAGTTTTAAAAATCATGACAATATCAAGTAATCCAAAGTATTCAGATTACGTTACTCACTTTAAGTAATTTAATTGATTATGTCACAAACTACATTTTGGGGAATGTAATCTGTAATCTGTAGGGGAACATTTTAAAAGTCACCTTCTCAACACTGATGCTACAACATCTAAACAGAACCGTACATTAGATCAGGTGGAAAAGAAACCGTGAGGTGAGTCGACCTGAGCCCAGAGATAATTACGTTTTTCATGTCCAAAACACGTGGATCTGTCAGTGCAGGTGGAGTGGACTTAACATGTGCAAAGTAGACGCGACAATAACAAACGATTACTCGATTATTCGAACAAAATAATCGACAGAATAATCGATTACTGTAATAATCGATAGCTGCAGCCCTAGTCTGAACACACGTTATGTTCAGGTGTACAGAGCTCAGCACAGACACGAAAACACTATAAACATTTTCTGTTTCCCTAATTTTCCAATCTCATGGTTTGGTTGTGGAATAAAAGTGGTGGAGTGAAGATTGGCTCCTCTCTGGTCTCATTGATCTGTTTGTTAATGTTTCACCACAAACACAGAGCCGGCGCGTTCGCTTCATTTAGCCCACAATTGGTTTGAGTCCCGTCCTCCTCCGGCCGCTAACACGAGTCAATACCGCCTCCTGATTGGTCCGGATAAGTCAATACTGCGCTGCGATTGGGTAAAGTGGCTCCGTTTGGCAGATGAGACTTTGTAGCCGTGATTAGCGCGCGGGTCGTTAGCAGCTGTGTTAGCGTCGCATACAGAGCGGCGTACAGGGGATAAATGAAGGCGCCGACTGGGAGGGTCCCGGGCACATGTCCCGCAGTGAGGCTTTAAATGAACCTTTACACCAGAGCAATGTGTCCGGGGAATCTGCATCTACATGATCTACATGAGAACAGAGACAGTTTGATGATCATTTAGTGTGAAGATGCACTGAAATGTGGAATGTGGTTTAGTCTGTATTTAGACCTGGTTTAGTCTTAGTTTAGTCCTGGTTTATTCTGTTTAGTCCTGGTTTAGTCTGTGCTTAGACCTGGTTTAGTCTTAGTTTAGTCCTGGTTTAGTCTTAGTTTAGTCCTGGTTTAGTCTGTTTAGTCCTGGTTTAGTCTTAGTTTAGTCCTGGTTTAGTCTTAGTTTAGTCCTGGTTTAGTCTGTTTAGTCCTGGTTTAGTCTTAGTTTAGTCCTGGTTTAGTCTGTTTAGTCCTGGTTTAGTCTTAGTTTAGTCCTGGTTTAGTCTTAGTTTAGTCCTGGTTTAGTCTGTTTAGTCCTGGTTTAGTCTTAGTTTAGTCCTGGTTTCGTCTTAGTTTAGTCCTGGTTTAGTCTTAGTTTAGTCCTGGTTTATTCTGTTTAGTCCTGGTTTAGTCTGTGCTTAGACCTGGTTTAGTCTTAGTTTAGTCCTGGTTTAGTCTTAGTTTAGTCCTGGTTTAGTCTGTTTAGTCCTGGTTTAGTCTTAGTTTAGTCCTGGTTTAGTCTGTTTAGTCCTGGTTTAGTCTTAGTTTAGTCCTGGTTTAGTCTTAGTTTAGTCCTGGTTTAGTCTGTTTAGTCCTGGTTTAGTCTTAGTTTTTTCCTGGTTTATTCTGTGTTTAGTCCTGGTTTAGTCTTAGTTCAGACCTGGTTTAGTCTGTGTTTAGACCTGGTTAAGTCCTGGTTTAGTCCTGGTTTAGTTTAGACCTGGAGCAGTCCTGTTTTAAATTTTGGATTAGTCCTGGAGCACTGGTTTAATCTGTTCGGTCACTTTCTCTTTCTCCCTCTCTTCCTCTTCTCTCTCTCTCTCTCTCTCCCTCTCTCTCCCCTCTCTTGTCATGTTCTCTCTGTTTCTCTCCCTCTCTCTCTCTCCCTTCTCTTCCTCTTCTCTCTCTCTCTCTCCCCTCTCTTGTCATGTTCTCTCTCTCTCCCTCTCTCTCTCTCCTCTCTCTTGTCATGTTCTCTCTGTTTCTCTCCCTCCCTCTCTCTCCCTCTCTTCCTCTTCTCTCTCTCTCTCTCTCTCTCTCTCCCCTCTCTTCTCTCTCTCTGTTTCTCTCCCTCTCTCTCCCCTCTCTTGTCATGTTCTCTCTGTTTCTCTCCCTCCCCCTCTCTCCCTCTCTTCCTCTTCTCTCTCTCCCTCTCTCTCCCCTCTCTTGTCATGTTCTCTCTGTTTCTCTCTCTCCCTCCCTCTCTCTCCCTCTCTCCCTCCCTCTCTCTCCCCTCTCTTGTCATGTTCTCTCTCTCTCTCTCCCCTCTCTTGTCATGTTCTCTCTGTTTCTCTCCCTCCTTCTCTCTTCCTCTTCTCTCTCTCTCTCTCTCTCTCCCTGTCTCTCTCTCCCCTCTCTTGTCATGTTCTCTCTCTCTCTCCCTCCCTCTCTCTCCCCTCTCTTGTCATGTTCTCTCTGTGTCTCTCCCTCCCCCTCTCTCCCTCTCTTCCTCTTCTCTCTCTCTCTCTCCCCTCTCTTGTCATGTTCTCTCTGTTTCTCTCCCTCCCTCTCTCCTCTCTGTACTCTCATTTCCCCTCTTCCACACTCGTCCGTTCTCTATTTTAGTTCACTTGTTTCTCTGGTGCCGGTCTTCAGCTCCAGAGGGGATGAGGCTCACTCTGGGCGCTCGGCACATGAAAGCGCGGCTAACGCTAACGCCGTAGGGCTGCTAGCATAGCGCTGCTCCTCCTCAGACCTCTTCATCTGCTCTCATCCCTCGTTCTCTCTGCTCCTCCAGTAAACACAAAGAGAGGCCCTCCGAGCCCGCTTGCGGTCAGAACACATGTGTGCTTTTCTGCAGCTGTTTGTCGAGCAAAATGTCCAGTCCACATGAAAGACGGAGGGAAAGAGAGGCCGAGGGAGGGAAAGAGACAGAAAAAGGAGGAATAGAGGGAAGGATAAGGTGGAAGAGGGAGAGGGAGAACTGAAGAGAAAAAGACAGAAAGAGGGAGAGAAGAGAGAGAAGAAGCAGGACAGAGAAAAGGGAGATACAGAGGGAGGAAGAGAGGAAGTGGAGAGATGAAAAAGGGCAGAGAAAGGTGGAGGAGAGGAGGAAGGGAAGAACATGTTAGAGGTGTAAAGGCTACAGACCTCTGAAAGATTTCCTCAGGACAAAAGCTAAATCCGGACAAGAAGAGAGAAACCCACAGAAGAAGAGAAGACACACACACAGAAGAAGAAGAGAGGGAGAGAGACACACAGCAGAAGAGAGGGAGAGAGACACAGAAGAAGAGAGGGAGAGACAGAAGAAGAAGAGAGAGAGACAGAAGAAGAGAGAGAGAGACAGAAGAAGAAGAGAGAGAGACAGAAGAAGAAGAGAGAGAGACAGAAGAAGAAGAGAGAGACAGAAGAAGAAGAGCGAGAGAGAGACAGAAGAAGAAGAGAGAGAGACAGAAGAAGAAGAGAAAGAGAGAAGAAGAGGAGAGAGAGAGAGACACAGAAGAAGAGAGAGAGAGAGACAGAAGAAGAAGAGAGAGAGAGACAGAACAAGAAGAGAGAGAGAGACAGAAGAAGAAGAAGAGAGAGAGACAGAAGAAGAAGAGAGAGACAGGAGAAGAAGAGAGGGAGAGAGACACAGAAGAAGAAGAGAGAGACAGAAGAAGGAGAGAGAGACAGAAGAAGAAGAGAGAGAGAGAGACAGAAGAAGAGAGAGAGAGACAGAAGAAGAAGAGAGAGAAAGACAGAAGAAGAAGAGAGAGAAAGACAGAAGAAGAAGAGAGAGAGAGGGATGTACAGATAGGAGGAGAGGTCAGGTCAGAGCAGAGAGCGAGTGAGAGAACAGTGGATACTGCTGCTCCACGGGCCATTAGGAAAAGTCTTGGTTTAGTCCTGGTTTAGTGCTGGTTAGTTTCTAGTTTAGTCCTGGTTTAGTGCTGGTTAGTTTCTGGTTTAGTCTTGGTTCAGTCCTTGTTTAGTCCAGGTTTAATCCTGGTTTACTCCTTTAGTGCTGGTTTAATCCCTAGTTTTAGTGTTGTTTTAGTCCTGGTTTAATCCCTGTTTAGTCCTGGTTTAGTCCTGTTCTAGTGCTGTCTTAGTCCTGGTCTAGTACTATATATATATATATATATATATATATATATATATATATATATATATATATATATATATATATATATATATATATATATGGTCTCTCTCACCCTCATCAGCTGACGTGCTCAGAGAATGTCTCAGACAGTGGGGCAGAGGAAGAGGTGCTGGAGGGACCATCATGGAGGACAAACCCCTACATGGGGCGAACCACCGGAACATAACTGAAGTGGCTGATATCAAGAAATCCTCCCAATGGCTGGAGAGGGCTGGTCTGAAGGACACAGAGGCTCATCCTGGAGCACAGGAGCCTTGAGCACCCGAGCAATAGAGGCCCAGATCTACCACACCAGACAAGACCCAAGGTGTAGGTTGTGCAAACCAAGTAGCGGCACAGTGTACAGAAACATCTGTGCAGAGTACGGGCTGGAAACCCCAGGATCAAGGTGGGAAACGCCTCTAAAGGTTGTGGAGAATGAGCCAAGATCCTGTGGGACTTCCAAATACAGACTGACAGAATGGTGATGGACCAACCAGACATCGTGGTTCTGGATAAGCGAGAGAACAAAGCCGTGGTGGTGACGTTGCAATATTTTTCAATTCAATTCAATTTATTTTGTAGCGCCCAAAATCGCAACAACAGTAGCCTCTAAGGGCGTTCCAAGATATGGATGAGTAAAACATACACACAGACATATCAAAACAGGAATAAACAACATTCATGTAAAGCAGCAAATGAAACATGGTCCAGTCATCCCCTGTCCTTAGACCCTCCTTCTCAGCAAGGAAAAACTCCAAAAAACCCAGGGTCCTGGGAAAAAGAAGAAACCTCGGGGAGAACTACAGTGAAGGAGAGATCCACTCCCATGGACGGACAGGCTATAGATGTCCAGGCCCGTGGGCCAGTTCAGTATGGCCACAGCTACCCAGGTGGGGAAGGAGCCGGGCGAGGAGGAGGAGAAGAGGGCGAGGAGGAGGAGCCGGGCGAGGAGGAGGAGCCAGGCGAGGAGGAGGAGCCAGGCGAGGAGGAGGAGCCAGGCGAAGAGGAGGAGCCAGGCGAGGAGGAGGAGAGAGGTCCAGCTGCCATCAGGTGTCTGAAAGAGTTCCACTCCACAGGGGGAGTGGGACAGGGGACAACATGTGAATAGCAATGAACAAACTACAGATGAGAACATAGTGAGTGATGCTGATGAGAAAAAAGGAGGAAACAGAGGACAGTGCTCAGGTTGCCACACTTCCAGCTTGTTATCTCCTGCGGCAGCTTATCTTAGTGACATCAACTAAGTAACCTGGTCATAAGCTATTCCGAAGAGGAAGGTTTTAAGCCTGGTCTTAAATAAAGAGACTGTGGGTGCCTGTTTAACATCAACAGGGAGTTGATTCCATAACACAGGAGCTTGGTAACTGAAGGCTCTCCCCCCCACTGTACTTTTAGACACTCTAGGAACCACTAATAATCCTGCATTCTGAGAGCGAAGTGCTCTATTTGGCTGATAGGGGACAATGGCATCCTGAAGATATGATGGGGCCATATTGTTTAAGGCTTTGTATGTCAGGAGGAGAACTTTGAATTTAATTCTAAACTCGACAGGAAGCCAGTGAAGTGATTTTAACACAGGACTGATGTGATCACGTCTTTTAGTTCCTGTTAGGACTCTGGCCGCTGCATTTTGGACCAACTGGAAGCTTCTTAAAGTACCTTTAGTGCAGACGGTGAGCAGAGAATTACAGTAATCTAGTCTGGATGTAACAAATGCAGGGATAAGTTTTTCAGCATCATTTTTAGGCAAAATTTTTCTGATTTTAGTTATGTTTCGCAGGTGAAAATATGCAGTTTTACAGGCTTGGTTTATATGAGCTGTGAATGAGAGATTTTGGTCAAATACGACTCCAAGGTTTTTTACAGTAGAGCTAGAGGCTATACTCACATTGTCAAGTGAGATTATCTGGTCTGACAGAGAATCTCTCTGACCTTTAGGACCGACAACAATGACCTCTGTTTTTTCAGGGTTTAAAAGGAGGTAATTCAGGGTCATCCAGGTTTTGATGTCCTTCACACAGGCACTGAGCTTATCGATTTGATCGGTCTGATTTGGTTTCATTGATAAGTACAGCTGAGTGTCATCAGCATAGCAGTGGAAATTAATGCCATGTTTTCTGATAATGTTACCTAATGGCAACATATACAGAGTAAACAGGATTGGACCAAGCACAGATCCTTGTGGAACACCACAAGCTACTTTAGAGCAGGGAGAGGTGCACTGGTTTACACTAACAAACTGGTACCTATCTGATAGATAGGATTTAAACCATTTGAGGGCGGTCCCTCTGACACCTATGTCACATTCTAACCTCTGCAGTAGAATGTTGTGATCAATGGTGTCAAATGCTGCACTGAGGTCCAGTAGGACCAGGACTGAAGCCAGCCCGTTATCAGCAGCTAGTAGCAAATCATTTGTCACTTTAAGCAGAGCAGTTTCTGTGCTGTGGTGAGCTCTGAAACCAGACTGAAATTTTTCAAATAAATTATTGCCCTGCAGATGGTGACAGAGCTGTTTCACCACAACTCGTTCCAGAATCTTTGAGAGAAATGGAAGATTCGAGATAGGCCTGTAGTTGGCTAGTTCATCAGGATTTAAGATAGGTTTTTTCAAAAGCGGTTTAATTACAGCATATTTAAAGGACTGAGGAACAAAGCCATTTTCTAATGACATATTTATTATGTTATGGATGGAACCTATTATTAAGTGGAGAGCTTCTTTGAGGAGTTTGACTGGAATAGGGTCGAGCAAACAAGTTGATGGTTTGGACGACATGATGACTGAGGTAATCTCCGCCTCATCGACAGGAGTAAATTTGTCTAATTCTATTAGAGGATTTATGTGGGATATTGGTGTTACAAACTGGATTTGCTGAATTTGCTCGGGGCTGATTTTTGGAGTGGCTTCGTTGATCTTGTCTCTAATGGTTATAATTTTGTAATCGAAGAATTCAAGAAAGTCATCACAACTGAACTTCGAAGGGAGAAGAGACTCAGGGGCAGTATGCGAGTTTGTCAGCCTGGCTACAGTGCTGAACAGAAATCTGGGGTTGCTTTTGTTTACTTCTATTAGGTTAGAATAGTATCTGGTTTGTGCTTTTCGCAGAGCGGCCTTATAAGAGAGCAGGCAGAGCTTCCATGCCTTCAGAGACTGCTCGGAGCGAGAGCGGCGCCAGAGCTTCTCTGTGCTCTGTGTTGTTTGAGTGATCACAGTTCTGGAGTAAACCAAGGAGCCGGAGGTCTTGGTTTAATGCTTTTCTGTTTTAGCGGAGCTGCAACATCGAGAGCAGATTTTAAGGTGAGCATTGTCCTATCCACAAACTGATCCATGATAATTGGATTAAAGTTGTTCTCATTGTCACATGGCATATCATTTAATACTGGCTCGATTATTTCTTTGAACTCGGCTACCGATTTTTCTGATATTGTTCTTTTCATTATAGTTTTCTCCTGCTGAGCTGGATAGTCTTTTAGTACGAATTGAAAGGTTATTAAAAATGGTCAGAGAGTATAGGGTTTTGAGGAATTACAAGTAAATCACTAATCTCAATACCATAAGTTAGGACGAGATCGAGAGTGTGATTGTGACAGTGAGTCGGCTTGTTCACACTCTGGGTAAAACCGATCCCATCCAGGAGAGCACCAAAAGCACTGCTGAGGCTCACTGCTGTTATCAACATGAATGTTGAAATCTCCAACTATAACAATCCTTTCCCATTCCAAAACTAAACTTGAAATAAAGTCAGAAAACTCTGTCAGAAACTCGGCATAAGGACCAGGAGGTCGGTAGATTGTTATAAATATAACAGCTTTTTGGTTTTTCCAGTTGGTGCACGTAATCGATAGTGCGAGGCTTTCAAAGGAGCGGAATGTATAATTAGATTTGAGGCTGAGAATTAGGCTGGAGTGAGAAATGACGGCCACACCGCCACCTCGACCAGTGCTCCTGGCACTTTGAAAGTTCACGTGACTTGGAGGTGTAGATTCGTTTAGTCTAACATAATCATTTTCCTGAAGCCATGTTTCAGTTAAAGCTAGAAGATCAATATTAAAGTCGCCAATTAATTCATTTATTAAAAGAGATTTAGAAGAGAGGGACCTGATGTTTAGCAGTCCACATTTTACACACTTATCATTTTGTTTATTTGCGACACATGTATTTATTTTTATTAAGTTATGAGATCTGACGCCTTTCCTATCAGAGTTCAGTTGACTTTTATTTGTGCTTTTACATGCTTAAATTGTTTGTTTGCAACACAATTATTTATTTTTATTAAGTTATGAAACCTGACGCCTTTCCTATCAGACTTTAGTTGAGTTTTATTTGTGCTTTTTATACATTTATTTTGTTTATTTGCGATGCATGTATTTATTTCTATTGAGTTAGGAGATCTGATATCTTTCCTATCAGAGTTTAGGTATGTTTTGTTTGTGCTTTTTGTGCGTGGGACATACACGACCTCAGCCAGTCTGGGAGAATTGTTCATGCAGGGTGGCTCAGAGGAGGCCCCTGTACGTGGCGCACACACAGTCTCAGCCTGTTTGGAGCTGTTCTCGCTAACAGAGCAGTGCCTCACTAGTCTACTCTGCTCCCTAGCATCACTGACACTCCCTGAGCTAGTCTGTGTGCTAGTCTTACCTGATGGTCATCTAAGACTAACCATAATATTCTGCGCTAGGAGGGAGGACCCAGCCGCGGTGGGATGGATGCCGTCACTACGTATAAGCCTGGGCTTCCCCTCAAATGCCCTCCAGTTATCTATGAAGACGACACCATTCTGCGGGCACCAATTGGACAACCACTGGTTGACAGCTGAAAAGCGGCTGAACATTTCACAATTGGCATAATTTGGAAGGGGGCCAGAGAAGTACACGGACTCCGACATCGACTTAGCCAAATCACAAACTGCCGCTATCTGCAACTTCACCACCTCTGACTGACCGCGCCGAGTATCGTTACCCCCCGCGTGTATAACGATCCGGCGGTACCTGTTCTTACTTCTCTTTAAAAGCCTAAGATTCCCCTCGATGTCACCCAGTCTGGCTCCAGGGTAACACCGTGTGGAAGCTGCAGGCAGTTCCACGTCCCTGACTATGGAGCTCCCTATCACTAGAGTGTCCCGCGTCCAGCTCAAGGGGGCGAACCTGTTCCGGACGGGGAGCGCCCTGCTCTCAGCCCTGTGTCCCTGGTCTCCTGGAGTCCTGCACTCAGCTATGTGTCCCTGATCTGCAGTCCTGGTCTTAGCCCTGCGCCTGCGTCTAACTGTCACAAAACTGTCCTGGTCTGGTCCCGGCTGCACGGGATGCGCCGGGGGGCTACTCTCGCTAGCTACGCTCAAGCTAATGCGGTCCGCGGTCCCTGCTACTGCCTGACTATAACTCGGCTTCAGCGCCTCCAAAGAGCGGATCCGCGTTTCTAACTCTGTAACCCTGGCCTCGAGGACTGCCACTACGCTGCACTTAGCGCAACTATCCCTGTCACTATCAAATAAGCCAGGGTTCTCACTCCACATGTTGCAACTAGAGCAGGAAAGGGGGGCGAGAGTTTTAGCCATGATGCTAGGCTAGGCTAGATCAGGCTGAAACTACAAGCTGAAACTACAGAGAGAGAGAGGCTTAGACCACGAATTACGGAGCACTAGGTGCTGAATAAACTTCGATGGTTTGACGAAGTACTCAGGCACTAGTTTAGATGGATTCGTGGATTAACAGATTCAGTAGAGAGATGCTAGTAAGAGTGCTCGCAAAACAGCTCGCAAACAGAATTCGCAAACAGAATTCACTCACCCGGAAGTGACGTCACCGGATATACCGAGCGATGGGAATGTCAGGAAAAAGGAACACGAGAAACTAGAGAAATACCAGGGGCTCAAAGAAGAGCTGGAGAGAGTCTGGAAGGTGAAAGCATCGGTGGTGCCTGTGGTGATCGGAGCACTTGGGGCCGTGACTCCCAAACTGGATGAGTGGTTACAGCAGATCCCAGGAAGGACAACAGACATCTGAGTCCAGAAAAGTGCAGTACTGGAACAGCAAAGATACTGCGCAGAACTCTCAAGCTCCCAGGCCTCTGGTAGAACCCGAGCTGATGAGGGTGAGAGACCAACCACCGAGGAAGGTGAGAAACATGTTTTTTTTTTTTTTATGTTATTTGTTTTGTTTTTTTTGTTATCTGTCATGAAGCTGCAGTAGAAGTGGACCAGGCTCCATGTTGAATGTGTGAACTTGTCTTTTCCATAAGCTGATGTGTCTCTATACGCTGTGTCTTTGTGCTCACAGCCAGCAGCAGAAACATCTCCATATTCATAAACTCTCTTTTCTCTACAGCGGATTATGTTCCCACGGCGACCGCACTACGTCCTGTTAATGTGCCAGATTATTCCTGTGACAAAAACGCACAAGACGAGACACGGATACAGCGGAATTCAGGTTTAGTCCCTCATATTCTCAT
Source organism: Odontamblyopus lacepedii (assembly GCA_034769755.1). Lineage (NCBI taxonomy): Eukaryota > Metazoa > Chordata > Actinopteri > Gobiiformes > Gobiidae > Odontamblyopus > Odontamblyopus lacepedii. The sequence goes on along the minus strand of CM068354.1, from coordinate 2,989,055 downwards.
GCAAATAACCCCCGGCTCGGGTTTGTATGAGAAGGAAGAGAGAAGGACACTGCACTGAGAGCCAGGGAGCTGAACCAAACCTCCAATCTGCTGCTCATGTGTGTTTGTGTGCGAAACGGAAGGATGACAGAGAATACACAACTTTGATCTGGTTTTTGCTGGCTTCGTGATATCCCTGTGTGTCAGATGCCCTCCCATGCATTTATATTCCTGTGCAATAATAATAAAGGCTTTGCAACCACGAGGAACATGCACCGTGCGTTCGTCTCTATATTGTGACCACTTATGCATCACCACTGCCTCTACACAGAGTCTATGACAAACCAAGTGTGTGTCCTTTTGTTATTCCCAGGTTTGATCCAATATGACCGACTTCCTGTTGGGTTTAGGGTGGGGACATAATCTAATTTTTAGATTTATTTTGAATTTTGCTTTTTGACTTGAAAGGGCACTACTGAGTCCATCCATCTTCTCCCGCTTAATCCAGCTGGGTCACGGGGGCAGTTTGCTGCCCAATCCTCATAGCACCTGACCCCCTATGAACCCCTCTGCAGGTGGGTGGACGTCATGGTCCTTGATGTTAGTTCAGGTGCTGCATGTTTTGGGCTGATGGGGGATGGACACACACACACACACACTCACACACACTCACACACACTCACACACACACACACACTCACACAGACACACACACACTCACACTCACACACACTCACACACACTCACACACACACACACACACTCACACAGACACACACACACACACACACACACACACACACACACACACACTCACACAGACACACACACACTCACACTCACACACACTCACACACACTCACACACACACTCACACAGACACACACACACACACACTCACACACACTCACACACACTCACACACACACACACACACTCACACAGACACACACACACTCACACTCACACACACACACACACCCACACACACAGACACACACAGTATCAGACATCTGAAGCTTGGCCATTGTTTATTCTCTTCCTAATGACATTTACTCCTCTCCTCCTCTTCTGTCTCTCCATTACTCTCCACGCTTATTCCCCACCACTTTTCTCTCTCTCCACCTCTCTGTCCCCTCACTCTCTCCTCCTCTTCTGTCTCTCCATCTCCCTCTCTCTCCTCCTCTTCTGTCTTTCCATTACTCTCCACTTTTCTCCTTCTCTCTCAATCCCCCTCCTGCTTCTCTCTCTCTCACCACCTCTCTGCCCCCTCACACTCTCCTCCTCTTCAATCTCTCCATTACTCTCTCCTTCCCTCCTGTCTCCTTCTCTCCTCGCGTCTCTTTCCCCTCACTCACTCTCTCCTCCTCTTCTGCCTCTCGACTATTCTCCACTTTCCTCCTTCTCTCTCCATCTCTCTCTCCCTCCTTCTCTCTCTCTTCTATCTCTCCATTACTCTCTCCTCCTCTCATAAGTCTCCTTCTCTCCTCACGTCTCTTTCCCCTCCTTCAGTTTCTCCTCCTCTTCTCTCTCTATCCACGACTCTCAGCGTCCACCCCCATTCTCCATGTCTTCTTTCCCTCCCTTGTCTTTCTCTCTCTCCCCTCTTCTCCCCCTCCCTCCATCCCTCCGTCGCTCCCTCCGTCCCCCCTCAGCTCTGCATCCCCCGCAGCAGTAATTCCGTGTTTATCAACTCCCTATTACGGCCTCTCGCATCATCATTTAGCGCTGGAGCATCTGCTCTCCGCCGCGGCCGGGCATGGGGCAAATTGCTTTTATACAAAGACACACACACTCGCACAACGCAAACCCTACACACACACACGTTAACACACACACACACTCGCACAACGCAAACCCTACACACACACACGTTAACACACACACACACTCGCACAACGTTAGTCCAGGTTCCAGGACTGTTTCAGACCTATTTACTCCTCGTCTCTGGGCTCTGCTTTCTAACGCGATCACATGATTAGCCAGACCACCCGTCAGCGAATCACAATTACATCCAATGAACTTTTATTTGACTTTTTTTTCCCCGTCGATACCTGCGTTAAACAAATCCGTGCACATCTGGAGTGGTTTGGGCGCGTTTCGAGAGGCGGGGGTGATTTGGGGCGGGGGTGGGGGGTGGAGGGGTGGCGGTAAAATGGCGTCGCGTCCGGGTTTTTGTTGTGGGCATTTAGCACATTAGAGCGGTGAAAATGAGGGAGACGAGGAGGGACGGGGCTGAGGCGAAGAGCGCAGTTGGCGGATCCTCGTCGGCGTTATGGAAAAACGTTTGGGCGATTGCGGAGTAATTGGTTTTGTGAAATAAGAGACGCAAAATAGGACTGAACTAAACAAGGCCCCAGGAAGAGTTTCAAATCCACGACAAGTGATACGTGATGAAACGGAAGCTACAAATGAGACCATTTAAGATTTTGTCGATCCAGACGAAGGCTGTCCAAAATCGAAAATCAGATACTAATACAAGTATCGAAACTAGATCTTCATTTGAGCAGGTATCGATACTAAAAAGTCCCATTGACAGAACAGAAAAGAAGCTTTCCTGAATGTCTTTAGAATGACCTGACCAAGTAGAAGAGCACAGAGACGAGTATACACCCCATGGACCTGGTTTAGACCAGGTTTAGACCAGGTTTAGACCTGGACCACTGAGGTACACAGATAACACAGATATAAGATGACATAATAGAATAGAAAAGAAGTCCTATTATATAATGTTGAAAATCACATTCTGTTCTTATCACTGTGGTATCAGAGTCTGTATTAAATATCAAGTCTTTACCTTAGTTTGACATTTTAATGTTAATTAATAATAATAATAATAATAATAATAATAATAATAATAATAATAATAATAATAATAATAATAATAATAATAATAATAATAATAATGCCACAATTCAATTAATTCCTTAAATAAATAAATAATAAAATGAAGTGAAAACCAACTAAAAGAAGGTCAAAACGGGTTTTAAGAAGTGCAAATAAACTCAACTTTATTTGTCAAGCACTTTAAAAACAACACAGTCGACCAAAGTGCAGAAATAGAACTCATAACAAACACTTACAGTGAGCGGTAAATACAACACAGTACAAATACAGGGAAAGAGTCGAGCCTCAAACTGGGTTAAAAGCCGAGGGAAAAAGAAAGTCTTTTGGAGGGACTTAAAAACAGAGTCGGTCGGCCTGATGTGCCGAGGGAGCTGATTCCACAGCCTCGGAGAAGCCGCTGCAAAAGTCCGAGCTCCTCTCTGATTTCTCCTGGTGACTGGGACACAGAGGAGATATGAGGACCTGAGAACACGAGAGGGGGCGTGAGGTACGAGAGGGGGCGTGAGGTCCGAGAGGGGGCGTGAGGTACGAGAGGGAGCGTGAGGTCCGAGAGGGGGCGTGAGGTACGAGAGGGGGAGTGAGGTACGAGAGGGGGCGTGAGGTACGAGAGGGGGAGTGAGGTACGAGAGGGGGAGTGAGGTACGAGAGGGGGAGAGAGGTACGAGAGGGAGAGTGAGGTACGAGAGGGGGCGTGAGGTACGAGAGGGGCGTGAGGTACGAGAGGGCCCGTGAGGTACGAGAGGGGGAGTGAGGTACGAGAGGGGGCGTGAGGTACGAGAGGGGGAGTGAGGTACGAGAGGGAGAGTGAGGTACGAGAGGGGGAGTGAGGTACGAGAGGGAGAGTGAGGTACGAGAGGGGGCGTGAGGTACGAGAGGGGGCGTGAGGTACGAGAGGGGGCGTGAGGTACGAGAGGGGGCGTGAGGTACGAGAGGGGGCGTGAGGTACGAGAGGGGGCGTGAGGTCCGAGAGGGAGAGTGAGGTGAGAGGGGGAGTGAGGTACGAGAGGGAGAGTGAGGTACGAGAGGGGGCGTGAGGTACGAGAGGGGGCGTGAGGTACGAGAGGGGGCGTGAGGTACGAGAGAAGGCGTGAGGTACGAGAGGGGGCGTGAGGTACGAGAGGGGGCGTGAGGTACGAGAGGGGGCGTGAGGTACGAGAGGGGGAGTGAGGTACGAGAGGGGGCGTGAGGTACGAGAGGGGGCGTGAGGTACGAGAGGGGGCGTGAGGTACGAGAGGGGGAGTGAGGTACGAGAGGGGGCGTGAGGTCCGAGAGGGGGCGTGAGGTACGAGAGGGGGCGTGAGGTACGAGAGGGGGCGTGAGGTACGAGAGGGTGAGTGAGGTCCGAGAGGGGGAGTGAGGTACGAGAGGGGGCGTGAGGTACGAGAGGGGGCGTGAGGTCCGAGAGGGGGCGTGAGGTACGAGAGGGGGCGTGAGGTACGAGAGGGAGAGTGAGGTACGAGAGGGGCTGAGGTACGAGAGGGGCGTGAGGTACGAGAGGGGCGTGAGGTACGAGGGGGAGTGAGGTACGAGAGGGGGCGTGAGGTCCGAGAGGGGGAGTGAGGTACGAGAGGGGGCGTGAGGTCCGAGAGGGGGAGTGAGGTACGAGAGGGGGAGTGAGGTCCGAGAGGGGGCGTGAGGTCCGAGAGGGGGAGTGAGGTACGAGAGGGGGCGTGAGGTCCGAGAGGGGGCGTGAGGTACGAGAGGGGCGTGAGGTACGAGAAGAGTGAGGTACGAGAGGGGGAGTGAGGTCCGAGAGTGGGAGTGAGGTACGAGAGGGGGCGTGAGGTACGAGAGGGGGCGTGAGGTACGAGAGGGAGTGAGGTCCGAGAGGGGGCGTGAGGTCCGAGAGGGGGCGTGAGGTACGAGAGGGGGCGTGAGGTACGAGAGGGGGCGTGAGGTACGAGAGGGGCGTGAGGTACGAGAGGGGGAGTGAGGTACGAGAGGGGGAGTGAGGTACGAGAGGGGGAGTGAGGTCCGAGAGGGGGAGTGAGGTCCGAGAGGGGGAGTGAGGTACGAGAGGGGGCGTGAGGTCCGAGAGGGGGCGTGAGGTACGAGAGGGGGCGTGAGGTACGAGAGGGGGAGTGAGGTACGAGAGGGGGAGTGAGGTCCGAGAGGGAGTGAGGTACGAGAGGGGGCGTGAGGTACGAGAGGGGGCGTGAGGTCCGAGAGGGGGCGTGAGGTACGAGAGGGGGAGTGAGGTACGAGAGGGGGAGTGAGGTACGAGAGGGGGCGTGAGGTCCGAGAGGGGGAGTGAGGTACGAGAGGGGGCGTGAGGACCTAGAGGGGGCGTGAGGTACGAGAGGGGGCGTGAGGTCCGAGCGGGGGAGTGAGGTCCGTGCGGGGGCGTGAGGTCCGAGTGGGGGCGTGAGGTACGAGAGGGAGCGTGAGGTCCGAGAGGGGGCGTGAGGTACGAGAGGGAGCGTGAGGTCCGAGAGGGGGCGTGAGGTACGAGAGGGGGCGTGAGGTACGAGAGGGGGAGTGAGGTCCGAGAGGGGGCGTGAGGTACGAGAGGGGGAGTGAGGTACGAGAGGGGGAGTGAGGTACGAGAGGGGGAGTGAGGTACGAGAGGGGGCGTGAGGTCCGAGAGGGGGCGTGAGGTACGAGAGGGGGCGTGAGGTACGAGAGGGGGCGTGAGGTACGAGAGGGGGCGTGAGGTCCGAGAGGGGGGGTGAGGTCCGAGAGGGGGCGTGAGGTCCGAGAGGGGGAGTGAGGTACGAGAGGGGGCGTGAGGTCCGAGAGGGGGCGTGAGGTACGAGAGGGGCCTGAGGTACGAGAGGGGGCGTGAGGTACGAGAGGGGGCGTGAGGCACGAGAGGGGGAGTGAGGTCCGAGAGGGGGCGTGAGGTACGAGAAGGGGCCTGAGGTACGAGAAGGGGGAGAGTGGTACCACAGGGGGCGTGAGGTACGAGAGGGGGCGTGAGGTACGAGAGGGGGCGTGAGGTACGAGAGGGGGCGTGAGGTCTGACAGGGGGCGTGAGGTAACAGAGGGGGAGTGAGGTACGAGAGGGGGCGTGAGGAACGAGACGGGGCGTGAGGAACGAGAGGGGGCGTGAGGTACGAGAGGGAGAGTGAGGTACGAGAGGGGGCGGGAGGTACGAGAGGGGAGTGAGGTACGAGAGGGGCGTGAGGTACGAGAGGGGGCGTGAGGTACGAGAGGGGGCGTGAGGGACGAGAGGGGCGTGAGGTACGAGAGGGGGTGAGGTACGAGAGCGTGAGGTACGAGAGGGGAGTGAGGTACGAGAGGGGCGTGAGGTACGAGAGGGGCGTGAGGCGAGAGGGGCGTGAGGTCCGAGAGGGGGCGTGAGGCGAGAGGGGGTGAGGTACGAGAGGGGAGTGAGGAACGAGAGGGGGAGTGAGGTACGAGAGGGGGCGTGAGGTCCGAGAGGGGGCGTGAGGTCCGAGAGGGGAGTGAGGTACGAGAGGGGGCGTGAGGGACGAGAGCGTGAGGTACGAGAGGGGCGTGAGGTACGAGAGGGGCGTGAGGAACGAGAGGGGCGTGAGGTACGAGAGGGGGCGTGAGGCGAGAGAGTGAAGTACGAGAGGGGGAGTGAGGTACGAGAGGGGGAGTGAGGTCCGAGAGGGGGCGTGAGGTACGAGAGGGGGCGTGAGGTACGAGAGGGGGCGTGAGGTACGAGAGGGGGCGTGAGGTACGAGAGGGGGCGTGAGGTCCGAGAGGGGGAGTGAGGTACGAGAGGGGGAGTGAGGTACGAGAGGGGGAGTGAGGTACGAGAGGGGGAGTGAGGTCCGAGAGGGGGCGTGAGGTACGAGAGGGGGCGTGAGGTCCGAGAGGGGGCGTGAGGTACGAGCAGGTCAGACCCACACTGAGGGGCCACACCATGAAGATGAAGATGAAGTGAAGATGAAGTTTTAAAGCAAATTTTAAAACCAACGCTAAAAGGACCCTGTGAAGAGACTGAGGTATGTGCTCAAATTTATGCATGTTCTGAGTCTGAGTTCTGCATGTTCTGAGTCTGAGTTCTGCATGTTCTGAGTCTGAGTTCTGCATGTTCTGAGTCTGAGTTCTGCATGTTCTGAGTCTGAGTTCTGCATGTTCTGAGTCCAGTGTAAAGTGAGCTACAATAATCCAAACAAAAGGGAAGAAAAGCATGGATTCAAATTTCAAAGCTGTGGTGACATAAAACTGGTACATTGGAAACTATTTTAAAGATGATATTGTGACGGTTTTATGACAACTCTAATCCAAATGCCCTCCTTGTGTCTCCACAGGGTCTTATTCCGCTTCCGTCAGTCTGCCCCAGGGCAGCTGTGGCTACAATAGTAGTTTACACCACCGGGTCTTGAATAATCCTCTGTAAAGCGCTGTATAAAACTGATGCATTATTATTATTATTATTATCATTATTATTATTATTATTATTATTATCATTATTATTATTATTATTATTATTATGTGTAAAAGCTTCTAAATCTGTACTTTAAACCTCTACAACCTCTTGTATTAGTTTATCAGCAATGGTACAGGTCAGATCTGTGGACCGGCAAGAACGTTTATAGTAAGAACATTTGTGCGTGTGGTTTTTTTTGAGTAATACAAAACTGCAATTGGAAAAAAAAAAAAGAGTAAAATAGATGAGGTTAAGCAGACTATACCATCCACCAGAAAGGTTCCATAGTGTACCTTTAAGTGTTGCCATAGAGACGGCCCTTCCCCTATTCCTGTCCTTCGTCATATGTTCATAATTCTGTTTTTCTCACTATATTTAACACCACGTCTCGCATTGAAATCTTCTGTCTTTTTTTACGGATCCAGTCAAATTGAGTTGGTTCCCAGTGGAGCGGGTTACAGCTGCGGAGACTCCCTCATCTCATCTCGAACACGCCGTAAAAATGATCCCGCTCCCCAACGCACCCGCCGCCATCTTTGTTTTACGAATGAGGAGGTCTGACTCCACGGGAACGGCGACAGCGGAGAGAAGACGTCGGTTCGGGGTCGCGTTTTAAATCAAAGTTAGTTCAGAGAAAAGCAGATGGAGGAGAGGTGGTGCGGACAGGTATACGAGGCTAATCTCGAGACGGTAATCTTAAGGGCGTTATAAAGCGGAGATATGCGGGGACGTGGGGTTAAAACAACAAAAACAGAGACTGGAGACATCCCTAAGTCGCAATATGAGTCACATTTTACAGGTTTGGGCCGTATTTACAGTGATGAGAAAGTCAACTGAACAGGTACGTGGTTAAATATGTGATGTGCTGAAGAAATCCTGTGATATTTCAGTTTGAGGTTAACATCCAGTCCAATCTACAGCACATTTTATAAACTTTACAAAGTGCTGCACAGACAAATGAATACAATAAGAGCAATAAAATATCATAAATAAAGCAAAAAATGAATGAAGTTGGAGCTGGGCCTCGGACCTCAGTGCTGCAGGGGAGTAAAGGTCCGAGATGCAACGTGAGGTCAGTCCACGACTAACGATATCATATACGGTACTGGGGAATATGTTTTATATAACCGCGCGTACATTTACAACCAGAACAGATACAAACTTATAATTTTTGTCTTGAAATCTGCTTTCCTCGCAGATTATAGGCATTATCCTTATAGGCATTATCCTTATAGGCATTATCCTTATAGGCATTATCCTTTGTCACACACATGCAATAGGAACTTTGTTTTCTGCCAAACTCATGCGCTCCGTCCATTTTCAGTGAAGTGAGTCACGATGGTCGATGCTCTGAGCGTCTGTGCTCAGAACATCTGAAAAATGCAGTTATTTCTCAGAATAATGGCAAATTACGCATCTTAGTCTGTGTAATTGTGCATCTCTTGCTATTTTTATTTGTTAAATGTTTATTTCAGTCCAAATGTCCCTGGAAATGCAGAAGTCCTGTGGCTCTGGCCCTGGACCATGACCAGGAACGTCATGGGGCCATTGTTTTTGGGAGAAATAATAATAATTATTATAATTTTTAGCATTGTTTTTATCTCCAAAAAGTTGCTGTGTGTTTTGTATGAAAGAGTGTGATTTATTTTATTTATTTTTTTTTACATTTCTGGTCCTACAGCTTTTATTTCAGCCATATGACACTACAGGTTGTACTGAACAAAAGAAAACACTTCATTAGGGGGTAAAAGGGGCCGTTTTAATGACAAAAGAAAGAAAGAAAGAAAGACACGGACAAATGTATGAAAATTGCCCTTAGGTCTGGAAGGGTTAAAATCAAACAATAAAAATTAAATTAAAATCACCTCTAAAGACGTGAGGATTGGTGTTTTCTGTTCTCGTTCTTTGGTTCCTGTTTAAAGTCTTGGCCTGGAGTTTCTGGACTCACTGCAGACGGGAAAGTGCGTTTTGAGAGACGTCTGTGTAAAGTGCGTTTTGAGAGACGTCTGTGTAAAGTGCGTTTTGAGAGACGTCTGTGTAAAGTGCGTTTTGAGAGACGTCTGTGTAAAGTGCGTTTTGAGAGACGTCTGTGTAAAGTGCGTTTTGAGAGACGTCTGTGTAAAGTGCTTTGCAGCAGTTCAGACGTGACGAACTAAAAGTGTGCATGACCTGTTCAAAAAGATTAAAATATAAAAATGATCTGACTTTGGATTAAAAAACGCAAATGATAAAAACTTGATTTTAAGATGCAAAAATGCATGTTTTTTTGTCAGTGTTGGATCCTCAGACCCCTCGTTCAGTGTTTCGGGGTTAAAGACATATTGTACTTGTGTCTGCTGTGGTTAGTTACAGTCTATGTCTCTCATTATGTTATATAACTGTAACTCTAAAGCAACTTAGTAAAAGAAACACGTGCGCTGACTTTCCTGTAGCTGAAGTCACCGTAAACGTCATCACAGCAAACAGTCGGCCCCTTGAGCATCGCATTTGTTTCATTTACACCAAAATGGCATCTTGAAAATAAGAAATGAATCATTTTTCAGACATCCATGAATCAAATACAGTTTTGGAGGGTAAATGAGAAGAGATGTGGTCAAATATGGTTAAAAGCTTTGTGTAGCATAGGCCTGTTTTAAACCAGGAGCACAGGGACCATCTCCAGATTTCAGGACTACGCTGGGTGGAGGATTTGACCTGAACATGAAAGTGATTATTCAGATTATATTCTTTTAAATGGAGCACTAACTTTGTTGTGTCCATGGAGATGTCATCGCACCATTCCACAGTATGGCATGGGGGTGCTTTTGGCTCCAATTCACTTTGTATTGAAAAAGCATGGCCCCTCATATGAACCCGCTCTACACAACCCTGGTGTTTTTTTTGTTTGTTTGTTTGTTTGTTTTTTGTTCCTAAATCAGTTCCTATTCATAATATGGAACATGGCTCCAAATGAGCCCCTATAACAGGCCTCAGTGACCTTCATTTGACTGGAGCTGAATGCTATGGGGGCATCACACTCCCTTCATCCAGTCTATATTTGAGACTATATATTGTGCACCTTTAAAACACATAAATATTCAGCTTCTAAAAGGTTGATCTCACTCATGAGTTCACAGAGTTGTTGTTGCATCCAGATAAATGAGATTACTTTTGAAACTTTTGCTTATTTCCCAAATCCCTTCACTTCAGAGCTGCACCGTGTGAGACTGTGGAAGTTTAACTAAATGACATTTAGTTTCTCTGACCTTCTGATTTGATATTCACACAGATTAGAAGCAGACTTTAAAACAGAGCACAGGCACACGGGGATTCAAAGGACAGTGTGCACTTTAAATAGACTCACATCCCAGAAAAACAAACTGCACAAGTGTGAGGTTCTTCTCCAGGACTGCGTCTGTGTGCGAACGGGTCCAGGCTCCTTCATCTCCATTGATGCTCCTGGACAACCACTGAGAGCAGCCTACAAGACACGTCACAACAGCTGAGGAAGCCGTAACATATGTGCCTAAATCTACACCTAAACCCGAACCGAGCCTTAACCTGACAGTGAAATAATGTCACAAATGGCACCGCGTCCTCACCAGTGAAAAGTGGCTGAGGGGGAAAGTCACTGGGCTCTGGAACCCTCGGTGAGGTGACGATCCAGCTCCTGTCAGCCCCTGAGGCTCTGTGGGCGAGCGGGTAAAGGTCTAACGAAAAGGGAGAGGAGGGAGGAGGAGAGAGGAAGAGAGAGGAGGAGAAGAGAGGAGGAGATTGGTAGAGAGTGAAGGAAAGGGGAGGAGAGAGGAGGAGAGAGGAAGAGAGAGGAGGAGAGAGGAGGAGATTGGTAGAGAGTGAAGGAAAGGGGAGGAGAGAGGAGGAGAGAAGTGAAGAGTGGAGGAGAGAGGTGGAGACTTGAGGAGAGAGGTGGAGACTTGAGGAGTGAAGTGGAAAATGGAAAAGAGTGGAGGAGAGAGGAAAGAGGAGGAGAGAGAAGAAGAGTGGAGGAGAGAGGAAGAGAGAGAAGAAGAGTGGAGGAGAGAGGAAGAGAGAGGTGGAGGAGAGAGGAGGAGAGTGGAGGAAAGAGGAGGAGAGAGAAGAAGAGTGGAGGAGAGAGGAAGAGAGAGGTGGAGGAGAGAGGAGGAGAGTGGAGGAAAGAGGAGGAGAGAGAAGAAGAGTGGAGGAGAGAGGAAGAGAGAGGAGAAGAGAGGAGGAGATTGGTAGAGAGTGAAGGAAAGGGGAGGAGAGAGGAGGAGAGAAGTGAAGAGTGGAGGAGAGAGGTGAAGACTTGAGGAGTGAAGTGAAAAATGGAAAAAGAGTGGAGGAGAGAGGAAGAGAGAGGTGGAGGAGAGAGGAGGAGAGTGGAGGAAAGAAGAGGAGAGAGAAGAAGAGTGGAGGAGAGAGGTGAAGACTTGAGGAGTGAAGTGGAAAATGGAAAAGAGTGGAGGAGAGTGGAAGAGAGAGGTGGAGGAGAGAGGAGGAGAGTGGAGGAAAGAGGAGGAGAGAGGAGGAGAGTGGAGGAGAGAGGTGAAGACTTGAGGAGTGAAGTGGAAAATGGAAAAGAGAGGAGGAGAGAGGAAGAGAGAGGTGGAGGAGAGAGGAGGAGAGTGGAGGAAAGAGGAGGAGAGAGAAGAAGAGTGGAGGAGAGAGGAGGAGAGTGGAGGAAAGAGGAGGAGAGAGAAGAAGAGTGGAGGAGAGAGGTGAAGGTGTGAGATCAGGCCGGGTAGAGCAGAAGCAGCTTGTTTACCTCCAGAGTGGCTCTGACAGGAAGTCCCAAGTGAGGAGACATAACAAGCGAGGTCCCAGGAGGATGGAGGGATAGGAGAGGAGGCGAGAGAGAAGAGAGAGGGGGAATAAAAGAGGAGAGAGAGAGGGGGGGAAGAGAAGCAGGAGTGAACAGAGGAGAGAGAGAGATAGGAGGGTAGAGGTGGAGGAGGAGGGTAAAAGAGTAAAGAGAGAGGAAGAAGAGTAGGGAAGGAGGGAAAGAAGAGAGGGGAGGTGAAAGGTGCAGGGACAGAGGAGAGGGAGGTACAGGGGGAGTGAAGAGGGGAGAGAGAGAAAGGAGGGAAGAAAGAAGAGAGAGAAGGAGGGAAGAGGAGAGAGAGAAATGTGGCCTCTGCATTTGACCCTTCAGAGTCTCTGCGTTAAAGTGAGTGGAGTTAAATAAAAAAAAGTAAAAATAAGAACAACAGTTGGCCACATGAGGAATGGGGAAGTACATATATGGAATAAACTTGGAGAAAAGTATACAAAATATGCAAATTTTAATCTTCAAAAAATAAATAAATAATTCAAAGGCAGTTTTTTATAGCTGCACCACAAGGAAAACAGAGACTCATGAACTGTTATTAAAACATTATTGATAATATATTATGAACCTGTATTTGTAATGTGGATGTGTTTTTGTAGCTTTTTTCTTTGTTTTGTTTTTTCCATCTAATTTATCTAATGTCAAATGTCTGAAATACTGAATTTCATGTACAGCGCTGAACAAATGTCCTGAAAACAAGAAAACAGAAAGAACTTCATAGTTATTTATACTTAAACCTGTTTCAAATCAACACTTTCATTGTTATTCATTATGAAAATGACCAATTGGAAGAACAAAATCGTCCTTGTGGAAAAATAATAACCACAAATGTGAATATTTGGTGTGATCCTTTGGCACAGAGAACAGCTGTAATCTCACCGCTTTGTTTTTATGTCGTTTTGCAAAGTCTCTTTTGTTACTGAGCTCCAAATAGTTTCAGCTGTTCCTGAGACTTTGGTGTCATTATTTTAAAACATTAAACCTGAAAATGTTTGAACACCAACAATAGTTCTGTTTGAGCATTAAAGATCTGGTTTTCATTAAAATAAATAAATAAAAAAATCTTGCATATACTTGGGGATTAACCATTAATAATAATAATAAATATAGCCGCAAGCGGCGATGATCGGCCCTCGCTTGTGCCTATGCTCCGCCCCAGCCTCTGCACATGCCCCACAAACGCACCTTACCCCCTAAGCCCTAACTCCTAAATAAACCCTAACTCCTCACACTAACCCCTGACCCTACCTGAACTCCTAACTCTAACCCTAATCTAACCCCAGCCCTAATCCTAACACTAGACTTAACCGTACCCCTAACCTTAACTTTAATCCTAACTAGGGGTGGGCGATATCTCGATATTTAAAATATATCGATATATTTTCTAAACTCGATATGAATTCTGACATATCGATATATCGCTATAATGCTTACGTTTACTTCTGGTTTCGCCGCTTCGCTTGTTTTGCCTTTTCTGTGCCGCGCTCGCCTCCGCCTCCTGCTTATGTCCCCCGAGCTCCTCTGTGGAGCCCGGAGCTGGACTCAGACTAAACCAGGACTAGGACTAAACCAGGACTAAACGCGACCGCAGAGCCCGGGGCTCGGTCGCGGACTAAACCAGGACTAGGACCAGGGCTCTACAGTGCGCCCATTTCACTCGCATTTGCGAGCAAATATTTCGTTGTGTGAACGTGGAAAACAAAACAGGCGCCTCAGTGCGATGCTTCTGCAGCCACAATAAGGAGCTGCACAGATGTAACGTGATGAGTTTAACTTTCTAAATGCACCTGCCCAGCGCAGCGCAACCACATGACACCTCCGACCGCGCACGACTCCAGCATACGAGCTCCGTGTGTGGCCGATATCACTCATACGAACAAACTCCGCTTCAAAACACACCCACGCCCTTAAACGAGGAGCCCCGCAGCAGGACCCACACCTGACCCACTCATTAGACAGCCCCACACCGCTGGACTTCCTTCTCTAAAGCGAGAGCTTTGTCTTGGTCTTGTCACGGACTCAAGGTCTGAATACTGAGTGCGGTCATATTCATTAAGGCCGCTGCTGTCGCCAATAAACTCATCCCGGTGTGCGGGAGCGTGAGGGCTTCTCTCTGCAGCCTGAGCCAAATGCCAAATAAATCCGTTTGTCACAATGTGCGTTTGATTTGGTAAATGTGCAGAGGCTAAATACCACTTTAAAATAAGAAAATGTAACTCCAGTTTGGAATTTGAAAATACAGGTTTAAAATCCTACCCACTTTATTCACTTTGAAGCAGTTTTGTGTAAAGTGCAGTGGAAGTTCTCTTAACCCTGGAGAACCCACGGGGTCAAATTTGACCACTGTTAATTGCTGCTACTAAAAATGAACCAAATTGAAAAGAATGTCAAATTTAACCTTAAAAGCCCAAAGACTACCACAATGTCTAGTGTGATTTCCTCTCTCTAGTAGAAAAGATTTTGGATAAGCAAAGACCAATGGTGTTAGTTTTTTATTAGTCGTTTATGGCCTTGTGTTCTTCAGTTGGCCAAAGTGTGTTTAAACATTAGAAATACAGTTCTAACATGCAAAAATAACTATTGTTAAATGTTCTGGTGTAAATTATTGATTGTTTTCCTAAATTTAAAACAGTTTGCATTGACAGTGTATCTTATAGTCGTTCTTTAAAATTATACACCTAAAGCCCAATGGGTCAGATTTGACCCAAATCCTAAATCAGGGAATAAAGGGTTAAAATTTTAAAAGTAGATATTTTGGTGTTCAGTGAACTTATAGCAATCATTTAAGGCATAGTTCATAATTTTCTGAAGAAGAAAAGGGTTCTTGGGTTCTCCAGGGTTAAAGAAAAGTTCTTAAACTGTGGGTGAGGGTCCAAAAAGGAGTGCAGAGTGTTTAAGTGCAGAACTAAATGAATATTAATCAGATAAAATTTGTTTTTTTTGTTTTTGCAGTAGTTTGGGGGGATACCCCCCAACTAGTGGGGGTGAGGTATTTTTTCCTGTAAAGATATCGAGATATATATCGTATATTGAGATATAGAAAAATATATCGTGATATATTTTTTGGTCCATATCGCCCAGCCCTAATCCTAACCTTAACATAATATTAACCCCAACCTCTAGCACTTAACCCCACCCTAACTCTAATCCACCACCACCTTAACCTTAAACCTGCCATTTTTCTCAATTTTTGTAGGTGTTGATTTCTTTTTTTTTTTAATTCAAGATGGTGGACTGCCGGTAAGGGAGGAGGCGTGGTCACGGTTTACTTTTTTGTTCCTATGTGTGCAAATTGTGCAAATTATCACTTGTCAAAGTTTGACAACGAGCCGCAAAAATGTACCCGAAATTTGGACTATTGTCACGGCAACAACGTTTGATCTTTTAAAAAGCTTTTAACAACTTTTAATGTCCCACTTGTCGAGATGACACAGAATGATTCTGGTGAGACTGCGTCAAAAACAACAATAACAATATAGCGCCAGGAATGGGGCACATATACATATCATTGGAAAGCACTCGCGTCCAGTAACGCACCCGTGGGGTCAATTGTGAATGACGAGCGCAACGCACTACAGTTCTGTATTTTGTAGTCAGTAAGGTTGAGTATTAACTATGTAATGAAAATATGTTGCATATATTTAATCCATCTGCATAGATCCTGTTGAAGAATGTTAAGTCCATAATATATAAACACACTTTACAACGATTACTCAGTGTGACTGCAGGCAACCGACTGACGCAAGGCTTTAAGTAAATCTAAAGAGTTCTTTGTTTGAGTGTGGAGTCTCCAGGCCCTGGATCCCACGCCTTCACTGTCATCTTGTCATTATGTGTTTTGTTGTTATGTGGTCCTCTGTTTTCTTTTTTTTTCCCTCTTTATTAGTAAGTTATAGTTATTATAGTTAGTATAAAGAAAGTGTTATGAAAGATAGTATAGAGATAGATAGAAAGTTCTGAAAGAGAGTATGTGATGGTCATCTGTAACCTGCGTGATCTAAAGTACCACCCCCTCTTGCTGTGTCACCGAGCCAAATTACAATATTACCCAGAGTGCCTCTGGCGACTACCTGCCTTGACGCTCCCAGCTGCTGTTCACTGTGGCTGCCGTGCTGGTTGTGCTCCTCATTGATTGCTGCTAAAAAGACTTTCTACACTGCTTTCATACAAAGCATTCAACCCCTCCGCTCAGCGGTGAGTTATACTGTTTAAATCCGCTGTCCGTTTAAGTGATCCTTGTTAGGACTAATACTAATGCTGCTAATGCTAACCCCGGTAGCAATTAAGCTGGCAGGTGTGCCGCGATTTATTTATTTTCATTCGTATTAACTAAATACAGACATAAATCTAATTTCTATTTTTGCCGAATTAAAGGCCAAACCTTTAGTAATTAAAGGACATCCTAATTTATGTTGTTTGAACTTGTTATTGATGTGTTTTTTGAACTATGTCTTTCAATGAATGTAGCTACATACTTTATTTTTGTTGCAACTATTGTTTAATACTTTTGATACAGATGGATGATTAGCTTCAAAGCTAGTTAATTTAAAAGTGCACTGATTTATTCATATATGAGAATAATGTTATCAAAATGTTGACAATTATTTGATGATTATTATTAATGCAATTCGCTTCAAATTGTAAGTTAATGTAATGAGTTTATAGCCCGTGAACTAATTTATAACATGAATGTAATTTGGGTTTTTTTTTCTGCTGACCTTGTGCAGGTCAGGTTTTTTCACCCCACCCTCTCTGTGATGGAAACCTCAGCTGTGAGTCTGTGATGGCGAAGCTATGATCACACCTCCTTGTGGTAGGAGATCGAACTGTTCTTTTCCTAACTGGATCTATAACAAACTCTAAAAACTTTGAATCTCAGTCTGAACGACTGACTGTTCAGTTTGCATGGACTACAATCCAAATGGACAATATATGAACTCACAGAACTCACTGGTTTTGAACTGAAGTGTTTTGTTTTGTTTTGTTTCATTCAATATAATTTGATGACATATCTATATAATATATATGTTTATCATATGTGAGGTCATTCTTATTATTGCAATCCTATTAATTTAAAACCGTAATAACATAATACAATCTCTCACATTACCAACCTTATTTTGTGTCCGTTTTTCATTCACTTACTTTATGGCTCCTTATCGAATCTACTTCTGATCACTTACCTTCGCGGTCAGTCCTCCTAGCCTACACACCGCGTTACAATTGGCTGCTAGCCAGGAGCCATAGTAGGTGAATGAAGTTTGTAATTTTGTTTTGGAAAGGGAAAAAAAAAATGGCCGATTTCATTACTCAGTCAGGAATTAACATTTCTCAATCCGTTTTGATTACTGGCGTGACTAACACTGACACGGACAGTGAAATTGTTGATTGCCTACGTGGTTATGGTGGCATAAAACGTGTCTTGACTGTTAATGACCCGACTAGTTCCTTTTATAAAAACCTGGTCGTTGAGTTTACAGATGGTTCTGCAATGTCTTTATTGGAACCCCTGTTGCCGGTATAATTACGCTCTCTCTATCAACCCGACCGCACATTTTAGCGTTCGTCCCGCTGCGTCTGAATATGCAGCCACAGTGAGCAGCAGCAACCCATCTCCTGAAACCAACTATCTCATTGATCTTAAACGCATAGCAGATCGCTCTGGTAAACGGTTTGAAGATATCTTGAAGACGGTGATGGATCAAATCGGTAACCATTTGGAGCATGCTGGAGCAAGCAATAATAATGACAATGCTGACAATGATGAAAATGATGACAATGCTTATGATAATGACAGCAACAATAATAATAATGATGATGATGGTGATGGAAGAGAAGAGGAGACAGTGGACATGCTATCCACCCGACCATCTGACCCCCAACCACTTCCTTCTCTCCGATCAGCCTCCCAACCATTTAGATCAGGCTATTCGGCTATGCCTTCTCAAAGAATTTCACTTTCCAGGAATGATCTAAATCCTCAAGAAGTGCAAAGAGTTGTAGTGGAACATGTTGTTCGTAATAGTGATGTGAGTGTGTCATCCCCTTTGAGACTCCGTTCATTTTCAGGGAAGATTCCTAAACCAGGAAATGAAACTGATTATGACACTTGGAGGTCACAAATTGAACTGTTACTCGCTGACCCCAGCCTTTCTGCCTTGCATGTCACTCGTCATTATTGTGGAAAGTTTGTTGTCACCTGCTGCCCGATTTGATCAAAGGATTTGGGCCTGATGCACTGCCTGCGGTTTGCTGAGAGTACTGGATTCTGCTTTCGATTTTACAGTGCAGGATGGGGAGGAGCTCTTTGCTCAATTTCTAAACACGCTCCAAAATCCCGGAGAACAGCCCTCCTCTTATCTCCAACGACTACATCTCACACTCAGCACGGTGGTTAAACGAGGGGGTATTCAAGCATCCGATAAAGATAAACATTTACTCAAACAATTCTGTCGTGGATGCTGGGACAACTCAGTTATAACCAAATTGCAACTTGAACAAAAGAAAAATAATCCTCCAATGTTCTCAGAGTTATTGTTGTTATTGAGAACTGAAGAAGATCGCCAAATAGTCAAGGAATCTTTAATGAAAAAACATATCGGGTCCTCAAAACAGCGAGTTAATCTTCAGTCTCAAAGTGCCTGCCCCTGTACAAATTCAAGTGCTAATTTAAGTACAAGTGATGAATTGAAAGACTTAAAGAAACAGATCCAGCAGCTCCAACATCAAATGTCTGTTCTTTTGTCAAGAAAGACTCCGGATTCAAAGTCTGAGCCAAAACCAAATAAGCCAAAGCACAGCAGCCACACTCTGCCCCAAGCCTCAGTCAAGCCAAAACCCTGGTACTGTTTTAATTGTGGCGAAGATGGCCATGTCTCATCCTCTTGTTCAAATAAGTCCAACCCGAGTCTTGTTGATCAAAAGAAAAAACAGTTACGTCAAAGGCAACAGGCCTGGGAAGCTAAAAATATCGTTAAACTAGTAGCAGCTTCTGCAGAGGGACTTCCAGGAGCTGCTGTGGCCCAATGTCCCACAGGTGAGGTGCCACCCCCACATCTGCCACGAGGTCTCATTGGAACAAAGAGTACAGGTCAAGTATGGATAAATGGAACTATCTTCAACTGCCTCCTTGACAGTGGTTCACAAGTGACTACTGTGCCACACTCCTTTTATAACAGTTATTTGGCCGATCATGAAATCAAACCCCTTAATAATCTGCTGGAGGTTGAAGGAGCAAATGGTGAAGCTGTGCCATATCTTGGATATATTGAATTGAATCTAATTTTCCCAACTGAATTCTTGGGCTCAGAGATTGAAGTGGATACGCTAGCTCTTGTTGTGCCAGACATCAAGCATTCTCCTTCACTTATATTGATTGGCACCAATACCCTGGACAATGCTTATCAAAAGCGTTTTGAATCTAATCCGGTCGCTCACCAACCTGCCACATTTGGATATCAAGCTGTCCTGAAAATACTGCAGCACAGGCATGTTCAGAACTCGAATAGCCAGCCTGTCTTTTTAACATTGCATGCTGACCAGTCAAAACCCATTTTACCTGGCCAAACAGCAGTTCTTGATGGGCAGTTTGCTACACGGCTCTTGCAAGACGAAAAAGCTGTTATTATTGAGCATCCATCTTCGATTGCCCTTCCTGGTGGCCTATTGGTTCAAAATTGTCTTATTGACTTACCACAACACCGGCCTTGTTACCTGCCAGTTGTAGTCACCAATGAGTCAGAACACACTGTTATTATTCCAGCACAAGCCATTATAGCAGAGATCAGCACTTTCCAAACAGTCATTAGTAAAGAGCACAATGCCAAACCTTTGTACCAACCATGGGAACCACCAATGTCGCAGTTCCAATATAATTTTACCAACTCTCCTTTGACTCCAGAATGGAAAGAAAGAATCATATCAAAACTCAATAGTATACCAGAAGTATTTGCCAGACATGACCTCGACTTTGGCCGGACTGATAAGGTGAAACATCACATTAAACTGTCCGATCCAACCCCTTTCAAGCAACGGCCACGTCCAATCCATCCCCAGGACGTTGATGCTGTGAGAAAACATTTACAAGAACTGCTGGAATCTGGAGTTATAAGGGACTCAGACTCACCATTTGCATCCCCGATTGTAGTTGTTCGCAAGAAGAATGGCAGCGTACGTCTTTGTATTGATTATCGTAAACTTAATATGCAAACTATCAAGGACGCATATGCCCTTCCAAAGTTGGAGGATGCTTTCACTGCACTTTCTGGCTCTAAATGGTTCACAGTGCTCGATCTGAAATCAGGGTACTATCAAATTGAAATGGAAGAAGATGATAAATCAAAAACAGCTTTTGTTTGTCCACTTGGATTTTATGAATTCAATCGCATGCCGCAGGGAGTAACTAATGCGCCAAGTACTTTTCAGCGGCTCATGGAGAAGTGCATGGGTGAGCTCAACCTCAAGGAAGTGTTGGTATTTATTGATGACCTGATAGTTTTTGCACCCACTATCGAAGAACATGAAGACAGATTAATAAATGTTCTAAACCGGCTCAAAGACTTTGGGTTAAAATTATCCGTCGAGAAATGTGTGTTTTGTCAAACCTCGGTAAAGTATTTGGGCCATGTCGTGTCCCCGGATGGAGTGGAAACTGATCCCGATAAAATCGCAGCCCTTAAATCGTGGCCAGTCCCAGCCAACTTGAAAGAATTGAGGTCATTTCTCGGATTTGCGGGATACTATCGCCGGTTTGTGCGAGATTATTCCACCATTGTAAAACCACTACATGATCTAACTGCTGGCTATCCACCCAATCAAAAGAAGCTCAAGCCAACCATAAAGTCTGGAACCTATCTAAATCCCAAAGAACCTTTTGGTGGCCGTTGGACTCCAGAATGTCAACAAGCCTTGACGACATAATTGCAAAACTTACCTCTGCTCCTGTGCTTGCATTTGCTGACCCTAGCAAGCCATATGTCCTTCACACGGATGCCAGTTCCTCTGGCCTTGGCGCAGTCTTATATCAAGACCATGATGGGAAGAGCCATGTCGTTGCTTACGCAAGTAGGGGCTTGTCGAGGAGTGAATCAAAATATCCTGCGCATAAACTGGAATTCCTTGCGCTCAAATGGGCAGTTACCGAGAAGTTCAATGACTACCTTTTTGGCACTCAGTTCACAGTTGTTACGGACAGCAACCCATTAACCTACCTGTTAACCTCGGCAAAACTTGATGCCACGTCGTACAGATGGCTCTCTGCCCTGTCCACCTTTACCTTTAAGATTGTGTATAGAGCTGGCAAACAAAATGCTGACGCAGATGGTCTGTCCCGTCGACCTCACCCTGAGCTGCCTGATGATTATGTGTCCAAAAAAGAACATGAAAGAGTACTCAAGTTTGCTCAACGTCACCTTGATACACCGCTTCAAAATGTTTTGGACCACCCCACTGTTTAAGCGATTTGTGACCGTCAATTGATGTACAGCTCTCAATGTATTAATCCTGACCATGCCCTTGTTCTATCAATGTCTACACATCCTGGAAGCTTATCTGATAGCTTTACCAATGATACACAGTTCACCTCCCTGATCCTTCCTCAGTACTCACCTGCTGATCTTGCTGCAAAACAGCGTTCAGACCCCATCATTCGGCATGTGATATCACACATTGAGCAAGGAGGATCTCCACCACCAACGCTACGAGAAGAACTTCCTGAGTTGCCCCTTCTTCTGCGAGAAGTAAATAAAATGGAGCTCCTGAACAACCTTCTAGTAAGAAGAAGGCAGATTGGAAGTCAAATCACTTATCAGTTGGTGCTACCAGAGGAGTGTCGGGCTGTTGTGCTGTCTCAACTTCATGATCAGATGGGACATCTTGGAATTGAAAGGACGTTGGATTTAGTCCGTTCCCGATTCTTTTGGCCTAAAATGTCTGTTGATGTCCACAACAAGGTCAGGACTTGCGACGTTGTGTCAAAGCGCAAGGCCGTACCAGAGAGAGCTGCACCCCTGGTTAATATTAAAACAATGCGCCCAATGGAACTAGTGTGTATGGATTTTCTATCACTGGAACCAGACCGTGGGACCAAAGACATTCTCGTGATAACTGATCACTTTACAAAATACGCCATGGCAGTGCCCACACCCAATCAAAAGGCTCGTACTGTCGCCAAGTGCCTCTGGGAGAATTTCTTCATTCACTATGGAATACCAGAGAGGCTGCACAGTGATCAGGGTCCAGATTTTGAATCACGCACTATCAAGGAGTTATGTGATATTGCTGGTATTCACAAGGCGAACTACTCCATATCACCCTAGAAACCCAGTGGAAAGGTTTAATCGAACCTTATTAAATATGCTGGGCACTCTAACTGAGGAGAAGAAAGCCCATTGGAGAGACTTTGTTAAACCTCTTGTGCATGCTTATAATTGCACTAAAAATGACGTGACTGGATTTTCACCATATGAATTAATGTTCGGCCGTCAACCTCGCCTACCCGTCGATCTGGCTTTTGGACTACCCCTGAAAGGGAATGCATCAACATCACACTCACAATATGTCCAAGACCTGAAGAACCATTTAAGAGAAAGTTACCAACTAGCCATGGCCAATTCTGAAAAGGTGATGAACCGTAACAAGAATCTGTTTGATCGTTCTGTCTCTCCTTCTGAGCTTGCCATTGGTGATAGAGTTTTGGTGAGGAATGTTCGGTTGAGAGGAAAACAAAAGCTGGCTGACAAATGGGAATCTGATGTATATGTGGTGGTGAAGAAGGCTGGCGATCTTCCAGTTTATACAGTCCGACCTGAAAGTCCCCCTGTGGAGTGGAACTCTTTCAGACGCCTGATGGCAGCTGGACCTCGCTCCTCCTCTTCGCCTGGCTCCTCCTCCTCGCCTGGCTCCTCCTCCTCGCCCGGCTCCTCCTCCTCGCCCTCTTCTCCTCCTCCTCGCCCGGCTCCTTCCCCACCTGGGTAGCTGTGGTCATACTGAACTGGCCCACGGGCCTGGACATCTATAGCCTGTCCGTCCATGGGAGTGGATCCCTCCTTCACTGTAGTTCTCCCTGAGGTTTCTTCTTTTTCCCAGGACCCTGGGTTTTTTGGAGTTTTTCCTTGCTGAGAAGGAGGGTCTAAGGACAGGGGATGACTGGACAATGTTTCATTTGCTGCTTTACATGAATGTTGTTTATTCCTGTTTTGATATGTCTGTGTGTATGTTTTACTCATCCATATCTTGGAACGCCCTTAGAGGCTACTGTTGTTGCGATTTTGGGCGCTACAAAATAAATTGAATTGAATTGAATTGAAAAGTAAGGCTAAATCACTGAGAACACTACACCGTGACCTTTTGCTGCCATGCGGATACTTACCTGGGTCCACTGCACCTGCAATAAACCAGCCTGTAAGGAAAAAACCATGTGTGAACTTACCTGATGCTGGTGTTGATGAAGACATTCTATCAGATGATGAATTCAGGTTGCTTGCTCTCAATCCACATGCTGTTGAACCTGTTAGATTCACCAAGATTGTTGAGAAGCCAATTGCTTTCCCTTCTATGCCAGCCAACGAGCAACCCATAGCTCCTACAAGCACCATAATTACTGCCCCTGAGGATCCATTAGCTGTGACAAGAGGACCGGACTCTTCAGTTGTGGAGGAAGCATCTGTGGGTATGGAGGAAGTGCAAGATGTTGCCCAGTCTGAAATCATTGATCCGGAATCAATCAGTTCAGATGGTACCGCTGAAAAGGAAGACACCCATGGTCCATCTGAATCATCCAATTCAGAGCTCGGCTCTAACCAAGACTCACCTATAGAATCGGAACCAGTCAATTTTGATGAATCTCCTCCCACGACGATCAGCCCGTGAGCGTAAGCCCCAGATCGGTTGCAGTACATCAAGCTTGGTAACCCACTTTTGAAAAGCATACAGTCGCTGTTTCATGGCTTGAGCACTGCTTTCTCTTATGTTCTCGAGGATGATGGAGATGAGTCAAGTTATACCAATCTGCCAGTTATTCAAAATCAACCTGGTCCATGTCCGAGGACGTTCATGGATTCAGGGGGGGAAAGTGTAACCTGCGTGATCTAAAGTACCACCCCCTCTTGCTGTGTCACCGAGCCAAATTACAATATTACCCAGAGTGCCTCTGGCGACTACCTGCCTTGACGCTCCCAGCTGCTGTTCACTGTGGCTGCCGTGCTGGTTGTGCTCCTCATTGATTGCTGCTAAAAAGACTTTCTACACTGCTTTCATACAAAGCATTCAACCCCTCCGCTCAGCGGTGAGTTATACTGTTTAAATCCGCTGTCCGTTTAAGTGATCCTTGTTAGGACTAATACTAATGCTGCTAATGCTAACCCCGGTAGCAATTAAGCTGGCAGGTGTGCCGCGATTTATTTATTTTCATTCGTATTAACTAAATACAGACATAAATCTAATTTCTATTTTTGCCGAATTAAAGGCCAAACCTTTAGTAATTAAAGGACATCCTAATTTATGTTGTTTGAACTTGTTATTGATGTGTTTTTTGAACTATGTCTTTCAATGAATGTAGCTACATACTTTATTTTGTTGCGCAACTATTGTTTAATACTTTTTGATACAGATGGATGATTAGCTTCAAAGCTAGTTAATTTAAAAGTGCACTGATTTATTCATATATGAGAATAATGTTATCAAAATGTTGACAATTATTTGATGATTATTATTAATGCAATTCGCTCAAATTGTAAGTTAATGTAATGAGTTTATAGCCCGTAAACTAATTTATAACATGAATGTAATTTGGGTTTTTTTCTGTTGACCTTGTGCAGGTCAGGTTTTTTCCCCCACCCCTCTCTGTGATGGAAACCTCAGCTGTGAGTCTGTGATGGCGAGCTATGATCACACCTCCTTGTGGTAGGAGATCGAACTGTTCTTTTCCTAACTGGATCTATAACAAACTCTAAAAAACTTTGAATCTCAGTCTGAACGACTGACTGTTCGGTTTTGCATGGACTACAATCCAAATGGACAATATATGAACTCACAGAACTCACTGGTTTTGAACTGAAGTGTTTTGTTTTGTTTTGTTTCATTCAATATAATTTGATGACATATCTATATAATATATATGTTTATCATATGTGAGGTCATTCTTATTATTGCAATCCTATTAATTTAAAACCGTAATAACATAATACAATCTCTCACATTACCAACCTTATTTTGTGTCCGTTTTTCATTCACTTACTTTATGGCTCCTTATCGAATCTACTTCTGATCACTTACCTTCGCGGTCAGTCCTCCTAGCCTACACACCGCGTTACACATCTCATAGTTTCCTGTTTCAGTTAGTAGTAAATAAAGATCATTATGGGGGTGGAGGGTGGTGGGAAATGTGGGATAGTTCTTTTTTTAATCACTGTAAAGCGCTTTGTGTTGCATTTTTTGTATGAAAAGTGCTCTATAAATAAAGTTTGATTGATTGGTTGATGGCAGCAGTGTAGATGAAATATTGTAAATTGTAAATGTAGGATTAAAATAAGATACTTCTTTCTACTCTTTTTTTGAACATTAAAAGTTTTTAAAAGTTTTGTGTGTTTTTGTTGAATGTTCTGAGAGTCTGGAGAATATGTGATGTGCCTTCATACCCTAAAAAGATGATCTAAATTCTATATCTGCATTTGATCCACTCTTCAGTGTCTCTGCGTAGGTTAAACCTGCAGTGGACCCATCCTTCAGTGTCTCTGGGCCTAATCTGGAAGATGAAATGTCTTCCTCTTTCTTGCGGTCTCATGGTTGTGAATGTGAGGTTCAGTTTCGTGTAATATTGGAACAGAAACATTGTGGTCTGTTGAAGACGTCTAAAACAAAATCAGCCTCTAAATCAGTGCACTTATTGTGAGGAATCATACGGTTGGAATTGGATCTGGAGAAATGGTTTGCAGCTTTCATTAGAGTATTATTAGCCTGTAAATTCAATACTCTAAACGCTCTTTCTAAATGACCATCTCCAGACCACATCTTCTCCTCAAATCCATAGAAAAACAGAATATCCGTCTGTCCCCACATTCCAGCGTCCTCAGTAAAAACAGTTGGACTTAAGCGCAGACGTGTTGCCAAAAACGGCCTTTCCCCACGTGGATTTAGAGGGGAGTTTTGGCGGCCATCTTAGACCAGCCGTTGCCAGCGGCGACGGTAAACCCCACAGAATAACCCAGGCTTATTTTGAGATGAGGCCAGTCGTGGAAAAGGCAGTTTTGGATCCGTCAACGGAGACTCGGCCAAACGTTTAGCATCTCAGGTGTGTCCAAACCGTTTCCATGGGGATAAATGTCATTAGCAGAAAATACACAGTAAAAAAGCATACCTAGCAGTTAAAGGTGCACTATGTACTGTATTTTTCAGACCAGATCGTGATGTAATTTGCCCGGTAACTCTCCCAGCGTTGCCTCTCTGTCTTGGTGAATGTGAGTTCACCTTCTGTCGTCCAGCACTCCCACACAGCTGCAATTTAACTCTGAACAAACTGTTGACACCGATATCTAGGGAGTGGAGTTCTTTGGTTAATGCACACATAATGATGCAAGCACTGAATTACGCTGCTCTATATAAATACTGAGTAATAATGTGTTTAATGCAGCTTTGCGCTGCATTTGTTTACGTTTTACAGAAACAAAACTTAAAACCACATGGCTCATTTGCATACACTGCACTGAAAAAAGCAGCTCTGTGCTGATGTGTTCAGCTTCTGTCTGACTAAAGGACATGATTCAGTGGATTATTTGTGTTTTTTCTGTGACAGAGGATGTGGAGCTGGTTTACGGTAAACTTTTCGGAGATTCTACATCTGCAGTAGCCTCGGCCGGTTTAGCGTCGTCGTGGTGAATTACTTCAAGGCGCATAGACCTTGACGCAGAACCATAAATCAAAAATGATGACGACAAGGCGACACAGAGTTGATGTGTTGAGTCGACACAGAACTATAATCCGGCCTTAAGTTTGCTTCAGTCGGGCGTGTAAGTTGCATGTCTCTGAACAGGGGCCATTTCAGGTCCTTATACACACACCTTAATCTGATGTTGAAGCACAGGACGTACAGTATCACTCCGCCCTCAGCTGCACCAAATACGCTGCATTTCTGTCCTATACAACAGTGTTTCTGAGAGCTGAGGGACTCCATTCGACAATCCATCCGGCTTCGTAGTTTACAAAAGTACTAAAACATTTTGACATTTTTTTTGAGCACCATGTACCACATGAAATCGGTTCAAGGTCAGTGAGCACAGCCAGAATTAATACATACATAAAGCGCACCGTCTTATGAGGTGCACTGATGATTTTTGAGAAAATAAAGGATTTTAAGTGCGCTTTATGGTCCAAAAAATACGGCGACTTCTCTGTTGGAGGGTGTGCTGCCTTAATGATATTTACTGTATGGTTAAAATGGCCGTATTTCACCATTTTCTTATCTTTGTTCTAATGTTTGCTCGTCACAAACACACCTGGACTTGTGTTTTGTTTTATTCACACATACTCTGCATATTTGGGCTCCGTTCCGGGAGGGATGGGGGGAGTGAGAGACAGAGTAAAAATGGGAGATAGAGCGAGAGACAGATGGGGAGAGGGAAAGGGGAGAGAGGGAGGAGTTGGATCTCTGGACCAGACAAATCCTCTTATCCAAAAGAGGAGAGCAGAGAATGTTCAGGCTTTCGGTGGCGGCTTATGTCGGCCATTGTGGCTCGGCTCTGACAGTCCCTGTGACACTGGAGAGCCTGTAAATGAACGGGCCCCGAGGAAACTGGAGGAGACAGGGGTCTTGTTATCACAGTACGAAAAACTTCTACATTTTCTAACTCAATTTCGATGCTAAGGAATAAACTTGATACTCAATACCATTTCTGATACCACTTTCATTAGACAACAGAACACTTATTTATTAGTTTATTTGACAGGGACAGTACACATTAATAAACATTTCTGTAAATGTGTTAGCGTTAGCGATAAGCTCATTTTAAACTGTTGTCTCCGGGTAGGTGTAAAGTGCCAGCATTGATATATCTCAAAATGTGAATAAAATGCAGTTGTTTATGTACAGTTATATATACAGTTATTTACATTATGCAGCAATACTTTCTTGCTGAAAAGGTGTCATTCAAATGAAGAACACCCATCATGCAAGAGGACAATGTTGATTTGATTGAAGCCAGTTTTTGAGCTGAGTCTTGAAGGTGTCATATGTGGGGCATTTTCTGATGGTCAGTGGGATGCTGTTCTTGTCAGGGTTTGTGTTTATGTGTTCTCCTCCCGTCTGTGTCTGCATCTCTCTGGGGGAGTGGCTGAGCTTCACCTGCAGTGTGGTTCACCTGCAGCTCATCACCAATCAGCCCCACTACAGCCCTCTCCCTGTGAGATCTGGTTTGTCACTTCATTCCTGTCCACACCCGCATCATTCCTTGTCTGTTACTGGTTGTTACCTGTCGCGTCTTGTCATGTCCACGTAGTCAAGCCTGTCCACGTAGTCAAGCCTGTCCACGTCGTCCTGCCTGTCCACGTCGTCCTGCCTGTCCACGTCGTCCTGCCTGTCCACGTCGTCCTGCCTGTCCACGTCGTCAAGCCTGTCCACGTCGTCCTGCCTGTCCACGTCGTCAAGCCTGTCCACGTCGTCAAGCCTGTCCACGTCGTCCTGCCTGTCCACGTCGTCCTGCCTGTCCACGTCGTCAAGCCTGTCCACGTCGTCCTGCCTGTCCACGTCGTCCTGCCTGTCCACGTCGTCCTGCCTGTCCACGTCGTCCTGCCTGTCCACGTCGTCCTGCCTGTCCACGTCGTCCTGCCTGTCCACGTCGTCCTGCCTGTCCACGTCGTCCTGCCTGTCCACGTCGTCAAGCCTGTCCACGTTGTCCTGCCTGTCCACGTAGTCCTGCCTGTCCACTTAGTCCTGCCTGTCCACGCAGTCCTGCCTGTCCACGTCGTCCTGCCTGTCCACGTCGTCCTGCCTGTCCACGTCGTCAAGCCTGTCCACGTCGTCAAGCCTGTCCACGTCATCCTGCCTGTCCACGTCATCCTGCCTGTCCACGTTGTCAAGCCTGTCCATGTAGTCCTGCCTGTCCACATCGCCCTGCCTGTCCACGTAGTCCTGCCTACCAGTGAGTCTGCCCCTTGTGTACCTACCCGTCCAGTCAGCTCCCCTCGTCACATCCTGCATTCCCTACAATAAACCTGTTAATCACTTCCAAGTGTTTCTGTCTCTGCTTTTGGGGTCCTCTCATATGCACTCAAAACATGACAGTTCTAGATGTTACATCTCCAAACTGAGAGAACAGAGTGTCCACAGGTGCTCCATCTATCGGGCACTTCAGTCTCCTCTGACCACAGACCCAGTGGCTCTACCTGGATTTCAGTTTTATAAATTCTCTAAGCGGAGGTGGTGCAAGTCCATGGAGTATGGAACAGCCATATTTGAAATATTTAAAATGATCAAGGCTCAGAAGTTTGTATGTTTCCAGAATGTGACAGTGGCGGTATGAAATAGGCTTTCGAGCTAATATTTTTAATGCTCATTTGTATAAGGATTCTACCTGTCTAAATGCAGTTTCATGTGAGAGTGAGCAGTTTGTGAAGCAGTCCTCTATATGTGAGAATACCAGAGCACAAACATCCCCGCTGCCTCAGATGACATTGATGGTCGAATGAATCTAAAATTGTGAAGGTTGAAATTAATCGTTTTATAAATTTTGTTGATATGATTTTTGAAAGTGAGAGCGGAACCACTCCAAGGTACATGAACTCTTGCATCAGTTCAATCTCCTCACCACCTAGAAGTGCATGTGAATTTACAGTTTTATTATGTGATTTGGAAAACATCATACAGAGTCTTTTTGAGAGTTAAGAGAAGGCATGATTTTGAGAGCCAATCTTGAACATATTTTAACATGATTGTACTTTCTTTTCTATTCCCATGTGTCGTTATATGTGTGTATCCCTCAGTGGTCCAGGTAGGTTCCACAGTGCTCCATGGGTGTACACTCGTCTATGGTCTGATACAGCTCAAGATCATTCTAAAGACATTCAGGAAAGGTTCATTTCTTGAGACATTTTTATTATTGATACTTGCTCAAATGAGTTTTTAGTTTCAATACGAGGTTTAGTATCATTTAATGTCTGATGTTTTGACAACCCTGGAGGAGAGGAGACTTCACAGTGGATATGATGGTCAAGTTATTCATGTCATGAACATGTAACAGTGCCCCTAGAGGAGGGAATCTGGAAATGCTCCTGCCTGAAAGAGCACTTCTGGATTCACCAACTTAAAACTCTAGCTCCTCATGGACTTAATGTAGATTTTGACCTAAGATGTGTTTTGTAACATGGTCACACACACACACACACGCACACACACACACACACACACATACACACACACACACACACACGCACACAGAGGCTGTGTGTGTGTGTGCTGTGGTTCTCCTCCACACACACATACACACACACACACACACACATACACACACACACACACATACACACACACACACACATACACACACTCACACACACACAGAGGCTGTGTGTGTGTGCTGTGGTTCTCCTCCACACACACACACACACACACACACACATACATATACACACACATACAGACACACACACACACATACACACACACATACATACACATACACACACACACACACACACACACACATACACACACACACACACACACACACACATACACACACACACACACACACACACATACACACACACACACACACACACACACACACACACACACACACACACATACACACACACACACACACACACACACATACACACACACACACACACACACACACATACACACACACACACGCACACACAGGCTGTGTGTGTGTGCTGTGGTTCTCCTCCACACACACTCAGAGCAGCACCGCTAATGCACAGTGACATTAAACTGTCCCACATGGACAATCAGAGAGAGGAGAGAAAGAGGAAAGACAGGGGAGAGGAGGAGAGGAGAGAGAAGAGGAGAAAGAGAGAAGCAGACAGGAGAGAAGAGAGAGGGAAGAGAAAGAGGGGAGGAGACAGAGGAGAGAAGAGAGGAGACAGTACATGTATTATATGTCACTTAAAAAAGAAATGTGCAAAGCCAAACACACTCACACCAGTCACATGCCCCAGCCCCTCCTACAGGTGGAACTGCCCCTTCCTCACTGCCCACATACAACTGCCCCTGCCCCACTGGTGCACTGTACTACTGCCCCTGCCCCACTGGTACACTGTACTACTGCACCTGCCCCACTGGTGCACTGTACTACTGCACCTGCCCCACTGGTGCACTGTACTACTGCCCCTGCCCCACTGGTGCACTGTACTACTGCACCTGCCCCACTGGTGCACTGTACTACTGCACCTGCCCCACTGGTGCACTGTACTACTGCATCTGCCCCACTGGTGCACTGTACTACTGCCCCTGCCCCACTGGTGCACTGTACTACTGCACCTGCCCCACTGTACTACTGCACCTGCCCCACTGGTGCACTGTACTACTGCCCCTGCCCAGAAACTGTACAGAAACTCCACTCTGAGTCGTGCCTCCATCTCTTTAACAGGAGCCACACTTTGCTTTTGGCTTGTCCCGGCCACAGTTTATTAAAGCCACACTTCTGCACACAGGGTCCCAGCAGAGAGGAGAGGGGAGCAGCTGAGGACAGGACAGCCACAGATGTTCTAGTTTCCTCTTGATGGCAGAGGTGGCTGTCTGATCTTGGGTCAAAGTGGGCCACGGCACATGCACCACCCTCTGGAGATCCACACAGTGTTTCTCTATAGGGGGCAGTACAGGGACCTCCAGCAGCCTGATGGAGAAGAACCCAGGGCCAACACCCCCGACCACCTGGACTCTGGGACACTGAGCACCTCGGCTCTGGTAGACACGTCCTTCTTCTCCACCGCTGACATCTCTGGGAGAGGGCAGGGGACATGGTGTCCTGTGGACATCCAGTCCTGCACATAGTGAGGGGAAGGGCCCCATGCTGTACTGGTGGAGCAGGACCATGGACCCCCAGTGTCTCTCTGAAGACCACAGCGTTCACCTGTCTCAGCAGCCTCTGCAGCACCTGTCCAGACCACAGCCCAGGCTCCTGCTCAGCTGAGCCAAACTCTTCCAGCCTTTCTCCATTCTCCACTCCACCAGCTTTATGAGGCCTGCAGCCACAGGGGCCTGCCTCACATGTGGTGTCCAACAGAACTGCAGAGGAGAGCAGAGAGAGGGACAGAGAGAGAGGAGATGGAGGAGGGGAAAAGAAAAAGTGGGAGAGAGGAGGAGAGGGAGAACATTGCAAACAATGCAGCAGTTTCCTCTCCTTTCCTTTTCTCTGCAGCTTTCTTCCTTCACTCTCTCCTCTCTTCATTCTGTCTCCTCTCTTCTATCTCTTCTCTCCTCTTTCTCTCTTCCCTCTTACTGTTCTCACACTATCCTCTCTCTTCCCTCTCTCAGTTTTTCTCTCCTCTCTCTCTCTACTCCTCTTCTATCAGCACTCCCTACCCTCTGTCATCTCTGCTCCCTTCCCTCCCTCTCCTCTTCTGCTCTGTCTATCCCTCTATTTCTGTGTGGGGCTAAGTCTCTCCTGTGCTCTCTCTCCTCTTCTGCTCTGTCCATCTCTCTCCGTTTAGTCGGGGCACCGTGTTGATCAGAACCTGCTGCTTGTTCTTTCTAAATCAGCAGAGCTCATGATGAAGGGATGAGGCCAAGAAGAGGAGAGGAGAGAGGGAGGAGACAGAGACTAAATCCAGGTATGGTTTTATTAAGAGGCACTTTAACACAGAGATGAAGGGATAAAGCCAAGAAGAAGAGAGGAGCGGAGAGGAGCGGAGAGGAGAGAGAAAGAAAACCGAGCTATGGTTTTATTAAGTGGCACTTTAACACTGCAATAAAAAAGGGATGAAAACAACAGATGGAGAGAGGGGAGGAGAAGGAAAACTGAGGAGGGAAGAGGGAGGAGAGGGAGAGTATGTCTTTATTAAGTGGCCCTTTAACACAACCATGAAGGGAGGGAGAGAGAAGAGAGGGATGAGAAGGAGAATATATCCTGATATGGCTTTGATAAGTAGTGGTTTAACACAGTGATTTAGGAAAAGCAAAAGATGAAAGCAAAGGATGAAGTCAAGAAGAAGAAGAAGAAGAAGAATCAGAAGAAGAAGAAGAAGAATCAGAAGAAGAAGAAGAAGAATCAGAAGAAGAAAAAGAAGAAGAATCAGAAGAAGAAGAAGAAGAATCAGAGGAAGAAGAAGAAGAATCAGAAGAAGAAGAAGAATCAGAAGAATCAGAAGAATCAGAAGAAGAATCAGAAGAAGAAGAATCAGAAGAAGAAGAATCAGAAGAAGAAGAATCAGAAGAAGAAGAATCAGAAGAAGAAGAATCAGAATCAGAAGAAGAAGGATCAGAAGAAGAAGAATCAGAATCAGAAGAATCAGAATCAGAAGAATCAGAAGAAGAAGAATCAGAAGAAGAAGAATCAGAATCAGAAGAAGAAGAAGAAGAATCAGAATCAGTTAGGCCCATTTCTAATTTTTACCCCTTGACACTGACAACAAGGGGCAGTGGTTGAGAGTCAAACCCCTTCAACAATCACATATGTCATCAGAAGTCTCCTCCAGCTTTTACGTAAGCACAGGGAGAACTGTGAGAACCGTCAGAGGAACGACACACAGACCATTAGGACACAACCTGAGCTTCACGCAAGTCACAAATAACGTGACACTGCTCAGTGTAGTACTAGAGATTTATTTTGTGTGCACATTTATTGAAGAAAATGACCATTACGCACTGGAACAACGTTAAACTTAACCTCCTGAGACCCGAGCTTTTGTCTGGTGTGCATTTTTCATTTCTTCTTGCTATTTGGGATAAGTAGGACCTACTAAGTAAGTCTTCTGTATGACACCATTGGTTAAAAAATGTAAACATTAAAATGTATAAATAAAATGCAATTAGCTGTTTATTTCAAGCCCTAAACCTGCCAAATGTGACGTAGGTCGACCGTGAGCGGGTTGGGGTCCAGTGAGTGAGGTTAAAAACACACAAAAAGGCCTGAAAATGTGGTCCACAGTTTTAATTTTTTCTGGTTTTCAATGGTTACAAAAAAAAGTAGAGGTGCAAAAAGTGGAGACAGGCAGCAGTTTCCCTATAGCAGCAGAAACGTCCAGCAATTTATAACTGTAAACTCATCTAAATATTCCCAAGTTTACCTAACAACAGGTACAATCAATAATATAACACAGTCCCAATGTCTTCAGACGAGGACATGATATTTCCTGAGGCTCTCGTCTGCTGTGGGCAATAAAATGTGTCAGATTTTAATGCCAAATGAAGAGACATTAAGATACATGAAGAGACATTATTGTACAGAAATACATTGGTTTTATTCATACATTTTGCATCTAAACTTTACCATGCAGTTTTTTTTTTACTTTCGGGAGCTGCTGTAGAGGTTTTTAGTTGATTACAGGTGAAAGTTTAAAATAATTGAAAATCATGGCGCTAAGAGGCAAAAATGTAATGTCCTCGTATGGGGCCACAGGGTCTCAAGAGGATAAGACAATACAGCGGTTATCTGGCATTTTAAACCATAAATAATGGAGAAAATGTGTGAACTTCTTTGGTCTCTTTGGTCGTGGCAGGAGTGATCTTGCCGGTTATTCGCATTCGGAGAAATTGCTCTTTCCCCTCTGTTTGGAGCTTCTGAAACTTCATTTGGAGGGTTTTCCCAGACTCCTCTGTCATAACGGTGAATGGGACGGCCCTAAACCTCCACACAAACGTGCAAAACGGAGGGGTAGGGGTAAGTGTTGGGCCCAGGGGTGGAATGAGATTGAGTCTAAATCGCAGCCTTTCTTCTTCTCTGTTGCCACGGCTGCCCTGGGACAGACAGAGACATGGCTGCTCTTCTGCACTGATGGCACCACATTCATGTCTGCACATTTCCAACACATTTACAGGTGAAGTGTCTCGTCAAATGACACAATGTGAATTTCCCAGAGCAGGATTCAACCTACAAACATTTTGGTGAGAGAATATTGGTTGAGTTTTGTTTTGTTGTTTGCTTGTTTTTTTTAGATTTGAATCTCTTCTCTCTCGTGAAACTAAATTGTGAAATGTCTTGTTCCTCGGTGGAATTCAAGAGAAATTAAATTCTTGTACCTTGCCTTGTGGAAATTTGGGATCTTTTCAAATTTGAAATTGGCAAATTCTGCAGGAATATTGGAGTGATTTTCTTGGTTTGGCTTGAGGGAGTTTGGCAGAAGCCGTGGAGGTGTTTAGTCTGTTCATTTGCATCTGAAGTAGATTAATAATAATGTGCTTGAACCTGGGTTAATGCAGAGCTGCACCAAACACAACTCGACTCTTTTGAGGAAAATGGGAAAATTAAAATAGTTTCATTCAATTCACAAGTTGTAACCTCTGTGAAAGTGTCCAGTTTCCATGTCCTCTCTCTCCCCCACCAGATCCTTCTCTCTTTTTTGCCTTTTTTATGTCTCTCTCTGTCTCTCTTCAGTTTCCTCACTGTAGAATCTATGATCATGCAACAACTCTTTCTCTTCACGATTGTGAGGCGATGTCACACAGAGGTCCACCCCTCGTGCACAGCTCTCTCTCCTCTCTCTAACCCCCTCCTTCCCTCCCTACCTCTCTCTCCTCTTTCTCCCTCTCTCTCGCTCTCCACCTCTCTCCCCATAATTGCGAGACAGGGCCATAGGGCGGAGGTTAACCCCTGTGTGCACAGTTCTCTCCTCTCCTTTCCCCACTGTCTCTCCATCTCTCTCTTCATAATTGCGAGACAGGGCCGTACAGAGGTTCTCCCCTTGTGCACAGCTCTCTCCCCTCTCTAACCCCTCCTCTTTCTCCCCCTCTCTTTCTCCCTGTCTGTCTTCAGGATTGTGAGACAGGGCCGTACAGAGGATCGCCCTCGCGCACAGTTAAATGACACATACGTCCATATGAAATCCGTGGTTTTGTGACTAATGGGGTCTCTGCATGAGCCCACATGACGGCTCCATTAGAATCACAGAATGTTTGTGTGGAGTCATCAGGACGGCGGTGAGAACATGAGGCGGGAATGGACTCCTCTAATGTCGCCCTCACGTCTCTGCAGCATTTAACAGATGGGACATTATTATTACTGATCTATGTTCTCACGCTGCTCCCTCCTCAAACACAGAGCTAGAGTTGGGTTTCATTCACAACTCTGTATTAGTCTGTCTACATCTCCGAAGCTCAAACTGCTCTGTTCCACCTTGTGATGTCATGTCAACTTCAGCGCACACCGGAGGCACCTGTATTTATCCTCGGTGACTTTAACCAGTGCCGTCCGGAGCTTGCACTTCACGGTTTTTATCTATACATTAAGTGTAGCACTCCTAAGGATAAAGTTCTCGATAAATACTATGGCAACATAAAAAATGCTGACAGGGCCCGATCCCTCCCACACCTCGTGAATTCTGACCATGCCACTGTCCATCTGATGCCCACTTATAAAACAATGCTTAAGGCATCAAAACCACAGAAGAAGACAGTGTTGCAGTGGTTTGAGGACCTGCCTTTCCTGTTGAGGCCCACCTCAAACCGGCTGTTTTTCTCGAATTGTGCATACCCAAATATTAAAGCTTATTGTTTGGGCACCTTACACTCTAGAGGCTTTGTGGATGCATCATTTGACAGCTAAGTCCTTCTAGTTTATGTAGATATGTCTTAGATTTGTCTAGAAGACTCACAGCTTGCAGTACACTTGTTCAAACATGCCCAAAAAGTAGTTTTTTTGGCCTCAGAAAAAAAAAAAAGCAAAAATAAAAGGCCTTCCTGAAGACATACTTCATGCTATGCATTTCAAACTCACCACAGCAACTGTCCATAGTTTTGGTAACAACTGTGCCAAATTTCAGACCTCTAGATACAACTATTTTGAAAATGTGGACCTTTTTGTATGAAATAGTACATCTGTCACAGATTTGGCACATCTGTGCCAAATGTGCCAAATTACTTTACATGCATTTTTATCACTCTACTAGCAATATAAAACATATTTTGTCACTTTGGGGACTATAAATATCACTTATAACCTGATTTTCAAAGTTTTTTCAGATAATTATATTTTAGCACTGTAACCATTATTAACCATTATTATTTATTATTATTATTATTTTTTATTATTATTTTTTTGTTTTGTTTGCTTCTTAGCCTTAGAAATCGTAAAATTAGTGCTAATAGTGCTACACTTTATCGAAAAACTCTGAAAAACTGCGCAGACTTGCGTAATGATCCAGAGCATCCATGGCGCATCTACAAAATGGCGGCTTGGCACCAGTACGCACTGTTGCTGTGCCCTGATCTGACCTCAGATCTGACTGTCCGCCCTCTTTTTGGAAAGCTTTACTGATTGGCTACAAGATTTTGTGATTGACAACCTGATTCTCCAATGATGCATTACGTTTTGCCGTCTTTGCGCACGGAGACTCAGTTGAAACAATGTTGCAAAATGGAGGCGCCGGCTTCATCCACAGGGGTCTAACTCCGTTAAACTTTCATGGAAAACTCCGCGGAATGTCTTGTTTTGAAGCTAAGACTTGGGGGAAAACAACCATACCCTAAGTGAGCTGCCAAAATGGAAGCTATGTTTACAAAGCCATGCGCAAAAATGGATTTATTGTTGTATTAGCTACGTTCCAAAGCAGACTGAGACATGAGATTTCGGCTGGATAGCAACTACACGGAGCGTCTTATGAAAAAAAAACAAGTGGATATTTTTATTCTGTGGACTATGAGGAACAGAAAAAGCACAAACACTTCTGGATTGAATGTGATTTGAAGCTGGAGTAGCAGTCAAAAGGTAAGAAATGCGAGATTTCTGATTTGCTTATGGTACAGTTTGATTGCGGTCAAAGTTTTTGGAATGTGTTTTGGAAAGAAATGAACATAATGTGCATTTTGTGGTGTATGTAAGCTTTCAAATGATGTATAGGAAGCTCATATTGACTAAAGGGATATTAAATGAATTACGTTAGAAAGAAAAAGAACCGCAACCGTCCCTGATCAGGGACGGTTGCCTCAACAGGATTTATACAGACTGAAGTATTTTCCACAGTCTAGACTTAAATGAAGCCACAGAGACAATGATGGACTATATCAACTTTTGTGTGGACACAGTTGTCCCTAAAAAGGACATACAGCACTTCCCAAATAACAAGCCCTACTTCACCAAAGAGGTTAAAACCTGTATTATTGAAAAGAGTCTTGCACATAGGGACAGGGACATGGTGCAGCCCAGAAAGAAGTGAATAAAATGATCAAACAGGCAAGAGAAAAGCACCAGGTCACTTTAGAGGGAGCTAAGTCCCATAATAATAAAAAGATGTGGGACTTAATGAAAAAAATGACCCACATGACAGCAGGGAAAACTCAGATGGCGACTATCAATAATAAAGAATGTGCTAATGATCTTAATGACTTCTTCCTAAGATTTAATGAACAAAATAGCTGTGATACTGTTTTAACATTTGATTGTGATGGTTTTGAATACTGTGCTGGTTTTAATATCGATCCGCAATGTATTCAGTCTGTTTTTAGCAAAGTGTGCCCCAAAAAATCTGCTGGTCCAGATGGGTTTGTCTGCTTTTTAATCAGGAGCTGTGCACAGGAATTGTCTGAGGCCTGGTATCCAATCTTTCAGTCTTCGGTTGAAAAGTGTACCGTTCCTGATCTTTGGAAAAAGTCAGTCATAGTGCCTATCCCAAAGACATCTTGTCCAGGCTCAAATAAGGACTATAGACCTGTAGCCCTAACAAGTATTGTAATGGAAAGTTTTGAAAAGATAATGGTCAACAGACTAAGTTGTTCTGAAGTTTCTCCTCATCTTGACCCACTGCAATTTGCATCTAGACAGGGCCTTAGCACAGCGGATGCAGTCATCAGTGTGTCACACCTGATCTGCAGCATTTAGAGTCTCCTGGGTCTTTATTCACAGACTTTAGCTCTGCATTTGATACTGTGCACCCCAATCTTCTCGTCCAAAAACTGTTAGACTTGAATGTAAACCCTCCACTTGTGAAATGGTTTTACTCGCTCTTGACAAATAGATGGCAACAACAAGTGAGGGGAAACAGTACTTTATCCACAGCCAGAACTTGTAGTACAGGTGTGCCACAAGGTGCAGCAAACTCCCCTAATGTGTTCACCCTGTACACAAATGAATGTCGGAGCAGCCAGGAAACAAAATCATCCAATTTTCAGACGACACGATAATTGTGAGTCTGCTGAATTGTGGCAACTGTATTTCCACCGACCATCAAGAGATCAGGTCTTTTCTGTCTCAGAGCAGTGAGCTTTATTTAACTCTTAATGTGAATAAAACTAAGGAGATGGTGTTTGATCCTCGAGCTCTGCAAACCCGTGACCCTGTTGTCATTGAACGCAGACAAATAGAGCAGGTTGAGTCTTTTAAATATTTGGGTGTGTACACTGACAGTTTGTTCAAATGGAAAGTACATGTGGATTTTCTTTGTTCCAAACTGTCCCAGAGGCTCCACTTCTTAAGGAGACTGAGGCTGAGACACCAAACGGTCGGTCGCCTGGTTCAGCTCTTTAACCGTCCTGTGCAAAACGAAACTTGGAAAACTGGTAAATAAGGACATGAAGGTGATTGGCAGGAAAGAGTTTCCTTCTTTGCAGGACATTTTTCAAAATTCTGTGCTCGCTCAGGCCAGACGGATTGTGGGAAACCCTCTCACCTGCTGCAGGTGAACATGAAATTCTCCATCAGGCCGACGCTCGAGTGCCTGAGTTTAAGAGGAACAGATTTAAACTTTCATTTGTGCCACTTCTGTTGCACTGTTAAACAAATCTGCACAACAAAGACGCACTTAGTCACTTTATTTAATGGTGAAATAATTGCAAAAATCTTTGTGCAATAGAGCTAGTGCAGTCATTATCTGTGCTATAATTATCTGTGCTATAATTATCTGTGCTATAATTATCTGTGCAATAGGGTCAGTGCAATATCTTGGACACTTTTTGGTTGTGCAGTGCACAAATGTGCTACATGTGTCCTGTGACTGTTGTGTCATGTATGAAGTGTAACTGTGGTTTTTAAGCTGTGGGCAGGGCCCCAAACAAATTTCCCCTTGGGGACAATAAAATGCATCTTATTTTATCTGATCTCATGTAGTGGTAGTTGTAAAGTGAACAGCTCCTTTCCCTTTAGATCACTAGAGATTGGCAATTCCACATCTGAAATAATCCAAATGATTCAAGTGAAAGTGTGTGGAGTTTAAACACAATGGAGCACTTCCTGTATCACTGCAGCAGTATGAACCGTAAATATGTGAACAGTGGATGGATGTGATGACTGAGACAATGGGACTAGTTTTACTTATTGATTAACTGGATGAATGATCACATTAACATACACTGTCATCCATCCATCTTCTTCACTTCACCATTTACACTGTATTGTATTTATTTATCTATGGCACCAGTCTGTCCAGGGGCTGAAGGTTTTTGTAGCTTAATGTTTTTATGTCCCTGATAAATAAATAAATGAGCTAAACTAAACTTCCTGTATTACCACAGGTGGAACAGAGTGTTTTCTGTTTCAGAGAAGAGCTCAGTGTAAATGTTTGTGTGTTAAACATGTGTAAATGAAGATGCTTTACACAGCATTAGCAGAGCATTCTTCAGTCACTCCAGACCCAGTGGTGTAAACTACTGTTGTAGCCACAGTTGCCCTGGGGCAGACTGACAGAGGCGCGGCTGCCAGGCCAAGCAGCGCCAACGGTCCCTCCGACCACCACCAACACTCACACACACACCACTTTCACACCTACAGCAGGTTTTTTGGCTTGATGGGGGAAACTGGAGCCCGGAGGAAACCCATCCAGACACAGGGAGAACATGCAAACTCCACACAGAAAGGCCCGGGGATCGAACCCACAACCTCCTTGCTGTGAGGCCTGAGACACTCAGCCACCGTGCCGCCAAAACACAACTCCAGGTCTTTTTGTGGTGAGAAATCTACACTACTCAACACAGAGGCTCTTTAATACACGATCAAACTTACTTCTAAACCGTATGTTTCTCACTCCACAGTCAGAGAGTGACACGTCTCCCCTCACGCCTCACTCGTCTGCTGGGTGAGGGGGTGAGGGGGTGAGGGGGTGAGGGCCGGAGCTCAGATCTGGAGACAGTGGTTCAGTGTTGGACTTGAGCCAGACGTCCACATGTGTTTATGTTGACCTCTCAGTGAAGAGCTGAAGGGTCATAAGATTATTCTGCGGTACTTTCCACAGAAATACACAGATGGAAAATAAACATTACTGTTGAGGCAGATCATTTAAAAATAGAAGTGACAAGATCTATTATCCTGATATATTCATTTGGCTGTATGTATCCAGCCTCTGCAGTCCTGTTACCCGGACATTATTCTTATATTTACAGGACTTGGATCTGTTTGTTTGTTTGTTTGTTTGTTTTTCCATGTGTTTAATCAAAATGTGTCTTACCTCAGTACAGATTTACTGTATACATTTGTACGCACATGTCTCTGATCTGGCCAATATTTTAAAACCTATATCAGGTTCTGCATCTTATTTTCAGATTTATTATTGACTTACTAGTTCTGAGACGCTTCATTCTAGTCTAGAGTTTGTTTATTTGAAGAGAACTTGTCCAGTAAAATGATCTTGCTGCGTGGACAGGTCATTTCACTACTTTTCAGTCATTTTCTGATACTTAAGTGTTTATATCTTACATTTTCACCAAGCTTTTTTGGAGCGTAAGCAGCTCTTGACGTTAAAATTAATCTAGAGCGCATTTTTATTGTCCAAGAACCAGTAGGTGAGCGTTACCATGGTAGTTGTTGTTAGTTTTACCATCGTAGCAAAACTTCACTCTATTTATATTTCCACTTTCACAGCTTAAAGCACTTTACATGGAAGAAGCACTCACCCATTCACACACACTCAGACACCAGTGTACACAGACATTTGCCCAAGGACACAACAACAGCATTCATCTGTAGGAGCCGACATGTGCGTCAGTGGATTTACTGGTTGGTTTGACAGAGACGGTGTACATTAAATAGCACCAGAATTATCCAAGAGGCGAATTTTCGTCTGTTGTCCCTGGACAGATGGTAAAACTGTCTCCCTAAAAACAACAGTAAAAATATTAGACAGTAAATAATACAAATATGGAAGCGCAACTACTGTTGATAAAAGTGTGCAGATAAAATAAGCAAAATACAGGCATCATGTAAAAAGTCAACAGTTAATCTACAATATTTAAACATTGGATTTAGCATGGGGCATTTGTGGGAGGTAATCAGTGTGAATAATGCTGACATGCCTGATGTGTTCTGAAGCAGTGTTTTAGATGTTTTCTGGACAGATTGTATGTGGTGAGTTCTCTGATGTTCTGAGGGACAGAGTTTCACACCCGTGCAGCTGTAAATGAGAAGGTGCTCTGTGTGGGGAGGCCAGGCTGCTGCACACGCACACACGACGGTTCACTTACCCCGCTGCTGACCGCTTTTCCACACATCTCCATCGCAACAGTCAGGGGTGCACACTTTATCGCTGTGCAAACATTCCCTTCTCCATAGCCCTTCTTTCCATTTCAAACTCTCCCCCATGTCCGTCACTCCTCCGTGTCTGTGTCATTCGGCCAACCTGAGCGTCTTTCCCTTCCGGATCATGTGGCGTCAGGTCGGGCGAACATGGGTGATGTCACAAGGACGTCACAGGACTTTTTTGTTTTTGTCCTGAATAATTTTATTTGATATTTTTCTGTCTGTGTCTAAAGGTCATTATTAGAGTATTTTTTGTTTCTGA
The DNA here is from genome assembly GCA_034769755.1 of Odontamblyopus lacepedii. Classification (NCBI taxonomy): domain Eukaryota; kingdom Metazoa; phylum Chordata; class Actinopteri; order Gobiiformes; family Gobiidae; genus Odontamblyopus; species Odontamblyopus lacepedii. Next base: position 2,946,222 of record CM068354.1, on the reverse strand, counting down.
GAATGTTTATGATTTGTTTAGTATTAAGGGGAATTTAATTATTTCTATTGGTAGAGAAAAAACTGTTTTTGTGTTAATTGATTTGGGTGCAGAGCCTGGCACTATAAAAGAGGACTCCCATCTGCACAGAAGCTGTGTGTGTGTGTGTGTGTGTGTGTGGGTGTGTGTGTGTGGGTGTGTGTGTGTGTGTGTGCACTGCAGGCACCAGCTCAGGTGCTATTTGGGACTGCTAAAACCTGTAAATATATCCCTTTTTTTTCATTTTTTTGTGCACTTCTATAAATAAACCTCACAAAAATTACATTGACCATGCCATATATATATATATATATTTTTTTTTTTTTTGTTAAAAAGAACCCACGACACACTCTGAAGACACTTCTCCACAGAGGAACACTCCAGTCTCCTCGGGCTGACCCTCGTGTTCGCCTCTGTGAGCTGTTCTTATGTTCACAAACTGAGTGGAGGGGACAGACCATTCATGATTTTATATATTTTACGACATTCCCCCAGCTTAACAGTTTATGCTCCTGTAGAACGGTACAATGATGAGATCTTAAAGGTTTTTTACCCACTATTTTGATTGTTTGACACAGGCAAGTCCGAGTCGAGTCACAGACCCATAATTCACAGTCAAGTCCAGGTTGTTTGTTTTGAGCTACAAGTCTTTAAACCAAAAAAAGTACCAAGTATAGCTTAGATTTTTGCAGTTTATATGACTTTTAAACTAAATTGTACTTAAAAAGTCATATGAGTATTTATATTGGAGTTGTAGAAATGCTTTTTTTTCTCTTTTTAAATGTTTTGACAAGATATTAATGCTAATATTTATGGTCAGAATAGAAAGAATGTATGTAAAATGTAGTCTGCACTGAAGGATCATTTGCATTTATATTACTGTATTGTACTGTACATTACTGTATTGTACTTTCTATTACTGTTTGTACTTTATATTACTATACTGTACTTTCTATTACTATCTACCATCTCACAGTACTTCAGTTCCATCCAAAGTAACAGAGAAGTGAGAGGGACATGTTCCAGTTCGTTCCTTCAAAATTCAGCACCACATGTATCAACTGTAAAGAGTAAAATATTCACTAAAACATATATTTTTAGCAGAAGCATAGAGTCTTCTCAAGTCACAGGCCTCAAGTCCCAAATCTTTATCAAGTTAAATCTCAAACTCTCAAGATCAAGACTCAAGTCGAGTCCTGGGAAGTGGACTTAAACATGCTACTTGTCGTGAGAGGTGTTTTTAAACTCATCGTGCTGAATAATTCTGATGCTCAGAACGCAGAAGGGAAGTGATCTGCAAACGGTTTCAAATGAACTCATTGTGTGTCACGTTTTGCAGCCAGTAAAAATCAGGTGGAGCTCGTGCAGATGAATCCTCCTCACACTCGACATGTGCGTGTCGGGTCAGCGTCAGTCTGCAGTGAAATGGCGCGCTCCGGCTCAGCTCCAGCTCTGACCCCCCCGTGGCCTCACGCTGTACCCAGCCCCGCTTCACTTTGAGGGGGTCGAGTCATGCGCTGGCAGCTGGTCTCCGAGCTCCACAAACTCTCCCTCCGAAAGGCCAGGAGAGAGGAGGGTCTCCCGGGGGTCAGGAGAGAGGAGGGAAGCAGAAGGGAGAAGGAGAGAGGAGGAAGGCAAAAGGACTAGAGGGTGAGAAAAGTGATGGGGAGGAAAGGAGGAGAGGAGGAGGTTATGAAAAGAGAGAAGGAGGAGAGAAAAAACAGGGGAGGAGAGGAGAGAGGTGAAGAGTGGAGGAGAGTGTGGAACCTTGTCAAACGCTTGTGTCCAGATGTGACAAAATAAACCTTTAAAGTGGTGAAACACACCAGTCACTTTAAATGACCTTCCTGACCATTTGAGACTGGGTGAAGCGTCTTGCTCAAGTGCACAACCACAGTATGTTTTATATGGCTGTAGTCGACAAAATAAATTCTTGTTGGCCTAAGTCAGGGGTCGGCCACCTTAAATACTCAAAGAGCCGTTTGGAGCGTCTCCCACAGAAAAGAAAACACCTGGAGCAACAAAACCATAAGACTCTAAAATGAGGAGAACACTGCAGATCATGTTTTACCTGCGCACTCTGTATAAAAGAATAGAGTGCACGGGTCCTCAACCACCGGGCCGCGGACCAGTGCCGGGCCAGGTTTAAACCAGGTTTAAAACAGGACTAAAGTAGGATTTAACCAGGACTAAACCAGGCTGCGCGGACCACATTTCCTCCCTGTCCGCGTGGACAGTGCACCGAGCCTCGTCTCGAGCACGACGTCTTCTCATGCACAGTTTAGAGTCTGATGGACTGACTCTGTGGACAGCGGTCTTTTCTACAGGTCACTCGTTCTAAGTGAGTCTGATTCAGGAGCCAGTGGATTTGGTCTGAGCCAGAACTCTTAATGGTCTGTCTGGGATCAAATACTTATTTCACACAATGAAATGCAAATCAGTTCATATATATGTTTCTATGTTTTATGCGATTTTCTTTTGGAGAATCTATCTCTGAATGTTAAAATAAACCTACCATTAAACTTACAGAATGTTCATTTCTTTGTCAGTGGGAAAACCCACAAAATCAGCAGGGGATCAAATACTTACTTCCTCCACTGTGATGGTCATTTCAGACCGGAGCGTCAGGTGTCATCTAGGGGGTCTTCAGGCATCAGCGCAGCATGAATCTGGCATCAACACGGAGCGTCTTGAGCTTTCAGGCGTCAACACTCTGGACGCTCATCCAAGGCATCAGAATCAGAAGTTGAAAATGCTGAACTTTTGGTGTCGGACGCGCCAATCAATCAGAGATGACTATCCAGTGACACAGCAACTTTATTACCCAGAAGAAGGAGAAGAAAGAGAACAACCTGGGACTTGGTACCCACAAACACCACCGCTGATGTGTTTTATGTAATAAATACATTAAAGACACCCTCTCGATCGGGAAAACAAGGGCCTTGCCAACCACAGGGGACACGAGTCAAGTATTTTTCTTGCATTGGTCCACAGTGTCCAAGATGCACATCTGGGGATCTGACCTCAAATGTAAAGGCCTCCAAACAGGTGTCCAGGGCGGCAGCATAAGAGTCACTCTGGGTTACAGGTCAAACAGCATTACTGTGAGAAGTGCTGCTGTTTCCACACACCCTGTCACATAAACGAGGTGTCAATACCGTCAGAAGCCCACCCTCACCATATCTGTGGCATTTCAATACTGTGGAACACTTTAATACTGTTATCATCCCATCCCTGCTCAGGAGGCTGTGGGTTTGTGAGCAGGGCCCTGTCCACATCTGCTGTAACAAAGAATAAACCTTTGTCTGGATTCTAAAACCTCTCTGGGCTTCACAAATGGATGAATTATTTATCATCAGGAGAGACCTTATTTTTCCCACAACACTCCTCACCAGAATCCCACATCCCAGAATCCCACATCCCAGAGTCCTAGGCCCCAGTGGCCTCTGCTGTTTATTCCTCCACATGTTTAATCCACATGTCCCCCTCTTTATTGCTGGAGTGTGATCTGTCTCCACTAGAGTCCACTTACTGTCTGCCCGCTGCGCCCCCCTCCCTCCATCTTGCTGTGGACCTAGCGTAGCACAGCATTAGCGTCTGATGTCTTAACACTTGTAAATGGACTCGCGCCCTCCTAATCTGTCACTCTAATGCGCTATAGATTTTATTTCAGCCGCTGTTGTATCCCATTCTCCAGAAGCACCCTTAGAGCCGGGTCCCCCTCCTGCCCAAATGAATTCTGGGACGCTGAGTGCACAGCTAATAAAAGGAAATAAAAAAACAAATGTGATGGATCATAAGCAGCAGGATTTGTATTCAGACCAAGAGACAATTACACAACCCGTTTGAATTTATCACCGCGCGCTTCACAGCTCAATAACACGCCGTTTAAGAGGCTGCCCAAGCTAGCGCACATGCTAACACACAAACAAAAAGACGCCAACATATAAACAAATTAGCACAAATACCAACACAAAAAATATAAGGGGCTAACATATAAACATGCTATTGTCACAAAGTAAGAGCCCGAAGTGGAGCTCAGCAGTGACAGCTCGTTCTGGTTCCACAAAAACACATTTTCCATTCCATTTTTTCCCAGAGACATTTACAAAATCCAAATATTAAGAGTTCAAAGACATGGAGGCTAACAGCTACATGCTAACTAGTATCCAGAACATAACTGTGCTGTTTATAACGTTTCAGAAACAGATTTAAACTAAAATGATGGGTCTTGTGATTAGACCTGATTAGACTCAGGGGGTGGGCAGACGCCGCTGAGCTACATAAACATGCTAACACACATGATACTAACACACAAGTTAAATGCCGACCTATGCACGCTGTTGTTCCCCAACACCTTTTTAACTGAACACATTGAACTCTCTCAAACTTTTTTTTCAAATGAAAAACTGGGACAGGCCCGGTTTGTGCTGGCTGTAAATAATGAAACCAGAGCTGCCAACTTTCCCAAAAACGTAGGAGTGAGATTTGGGTGGGTGCTCGACTGTGACGCTAACGGGAGCTACACAACAAAACACAACGAAGACACCGTTCTTTATTTTAGTACAGTTCTTCCTTTTGTTGATTATTCAACATGACTAAGTAATAGAATATCATGTTCTAGTCCATTTGCAGTTCAGTTATGGTAAGTGGATTCTTCTAGCATCTTCTTCCCCCTCCTCTTCTCAAATTGGTGCATCGAGTCCCGCCTCAGCTTCTAAAGTGCGCCACCTACCATACGGGAGTGGGAACACGCTGCCTGTTCAGCCGTGTATTTCAAGTGTATGAGCTGATACAAAGACCAGGGGCCTCATTTCTAAAGCTCACTTATGCATTATTTACCCGCTGTTTATGCCAACCGCAGGATTTATCAAACTCCTACTAAGCGCCGTGATTTGCTTATCTCTACACCAACTAGGACCCTTCTGTAAGTTCTATAAAGTCTGGAGACGCGGGGAAAAAGTGACATCCGTGAAGAGAAGCGGAAGTGAATAGAGTTTGAGGAAGTGTTTGATCAGGAAATCATTAGAAAATTCATGACTGGACCGGGCACCAGTGACGCCCAAGTCTGAGCATGGCACAAAGCCTACTGGCCAAACCTGACCCCAGCTCAAAATATTCCCTACATGTGTGTGGAATTGTGAGCTCCTGCAAATGAGAGCTGCTCTCTGACAGTATAAAGAACCTAATAATGCCTGAGCCAGTCCTGACCCAGACCCACACTCACAGAGGTCAGACCCACACTCACAGAGGTCAGACCCACACTCACTGAGGTCAGACCCACACTCAGAGGTCAGACCCACACTCACAGAGGTCAGACCCACACTCACTGAGGTCAGACCCACACTCACAGAGGTCAGACCTACACTCACACAGGTCAGACCCACACTCACAGAGGTCAGACCCACACTCACTGAGGTCAGGCCCACACTCACACAGGTCAGACCCACACTCACAGAGGTCAGACCCACACTCACTGAGGTCAGACCCACACTCACAGAGGTCAGACCCACACTCACAGAGGTCAGATCCACACTCACAGAGGTCAGACCTACACTCACACAGGTCAGACCCACACTCACAGAGGTCAGACCCACACTCACTGAGGTCAGACCCACACTCACAGAGGTCAGACCCACACTCACAGAGGTCAGACCCACACTCACTGAGGTCAAACCCACACTCTACAGAGGTCAAACCCACACTCTACAGAGGTCAGACCCACACTCACTGAGGTCAGACCCACACTCACAGAGGTCAGACCCACACTCAGAGGTCAGACCCACACTCACAGAGGTCAGACCTACACTCACACAGGTCAGACCCACACTCACTGAGGTCAGACCCACACTCTACAGAGGTCAGACCCACACTCACAGAGGTCAGACCCACACTCAGAGGTCAGACCCACACTCACAGAGGTCAGACCCACACTCACTGAGGTCAGACCCACACTCACAGAGGTCAGACCCACACTCACTGAGGTCAGACCCACACTCACAGAGGTCAGACCCACACTCACTGAGGTCAGACCCACACTCACAGAGGTCAGACCCACACTCACAGAGGTCAGACCCACACTCACTGAGGTCAGACCCACACTCACAGAGGTCAGACCCACACTCAGAGGTCAGACCCACACTCACAGAGGTCAGACTCACAGAGGTCAGACCCACACTCACAGAGGTCAGACCCACACTCACAGAGGTTAAACCCACACTCAGAGGTCAGACCCAGGCCCGTACACTCAGGTAAGCAGTTTGGATGTTCTGTGTAGATTTTTATTGGCAGAATAACAGCACCTGATCTTGCACAAGCTCATCGCTCCCTCCTTTGAGCATTCAGACCACCGCATGCACATATCTACTAGTATATGTGCAGAGACAGGGCCAGTCTCACACAGGCCCTCTTAAAAATATGGCAATAAAAGTGTGCTGCCTAAAGATTACAACATATTATTAAATTAAGAGAGTCGTTGCTGTCACTTTTAGTTTTCTTTTTATTGTTTGAACCTTTGACATGGCTGCGTGGTGCTGCGTGAAGCGTCCCCCTCCCTCTGTCTCGGTCAAACCCACTGATCATCGGTTCATGTTTAGGGAAATCTCATTCACAAGTCACTTTACTCCTTTTATGGTGTGGTGGAGGTGTGGAGAGGGTGTGGTCTGTCCTTTTATGGTGAGGTGGAGGTGTGGAGAGGGTGTGGTCTGTCCTTTTATGGTGAGGTGGAGGTGTGGAGAGGGCGTGACCATAGACCCTATACAGTCCCTGACAAAAGTCTTGTCGCTTATCCATTTTGTAGAAACAAAATCTTATAACCTGACTTTAAATTAATCGATTGGTTTTAGAAATGTCTCATATTAAAGCTAAAACCCTCCCAAATTATGCTCAATATACTTGTCATAATTTCTATACAATCACAATCCAGTGAATGTGTTTGTGACATTTAAACGCCAGTCTCCTACCAATTGGGATTAAATCAAACTGAGTCAGTTCTTTTTTACGTGCCTTGCACGGGGAGAGCTCGGCCATATGCGTGCGCTCTCTAGGCTCGTCCACGCTCCTCTCCCAAAGCTCCTCCCCTTCCAGCACGGGTTTTATAAAATTTTCAACAATCCATCATGTCAGTACAAAGCATGGTCATAAGCTTACAACAGATAACATTTAGTGAAGTATATCATGACTTTGTTTTACATTTGATCAGATAAGTACAAATTTATGATCTGGGAACCTAGCTGAGTACGAAGCAAGAGGTCACAAGAGGTCACACATCTGGTTTTAGCAGAGATAGCGTTAACACAGGCTCTTTCATCCTCTGCAAATTGAGATCACCTTTTAACTTAGATGTACATTTTTTAATAACTTCATCATTATAAGCATTTTATTCTAACAATACTCAAATAAATTTGCTTCACTGAAGAAACATTGATCATTTAATGAACACAAAAAGGTCAGATTTTGGCAAGACAAAAGTCTTGTCTCCTTGTCATATGATGCACCCAGTCCTAGATTCCAGCCTCACCTGTGATCAGTTACTGATCAGTCACTTAGTGGGTGAGTATAAAAAGAACCCCAGCACACCAGACCTTCACATCAACTGCAACTTGACCTCTGACAACCTGCCTAAGATCCACCCTGAGACCAAAGCGTTAATTATCAAGAGGCTGAAGACCAGATCCACTGCTGAGGTGGCTGACACCTTCAAAGTGTCTCAGCGTCAAGTACAAAGAATAAGAAAAAGATCTGAAAAGACTGGATATGTTTTTGACAAGCCCAGGTCCAGCAGACCCCGCAAGACAACTGCTCAGGAGGACCGTTTGGTGATTGGAAAATCCAAGGCCCCTTTTCCACTGCAGCAGAGCTCCACCAGGCCTGGTCACCTCAAGTCCCTGTGTCAACCAGAACAGTTTGTAGAATTCTGTCTGGAAATGGCCTCCATGGTCGAATCAGTGCACAGAAACCAACACTAAACAAAAGGCAATTAAAAAACCGTGTGGCATTTGCCAAGGCCCACAGCCTGCTAAAAGGATGGACCCTGGAAAAGTGGCAGAAGGTGGATTTCTCGTATGAATCCTCGGTTGAATTACATCACAGCCGCCGCAAATATTGCAGGAGACCTACTGGAGCCCACATGAATCCAAGATTCACCCAGAAAACAGTTAAGTTTGGTGGTGGAAAATCATGGTCTGGGGTTCCATCCAGTATGGGGGTGTGCGAGACATTTGCAGGGTGGAAGGCAATATCAATAGCCTAAAATATCAAGAAGTATTAGCACCTCTTACATTCCCAACCATAAAAGGGGTCACATTTTGCAGCAGGATGGGGCTCCATCACATACTTCTATCTCTACATCAAAGTTCCTCAAGGTGAAGAAGATCAAGGTGCTCCAGGACTGGCCCAGTCACCAGACATGAACATCACTGAGCAGGTCTGGGGTAGAATGAAAGAGGAAGCATGGAAGGCAAAACCAAAGAATCTTGATGAACTCTGGAGGCATGTGAGACGCTTTCTTTGCTATTCCTGATGACTTCATCAACAAATTGTATGAATCATTGTCGAACCACATGGATGAAGTCCTTCAGCTCATGGAAGTCATACAAGATATTAAATATGGAGCTCACAGCACCACTACTTAATTCACTGACGTTATGCAACAGATTTTTGTATTTGAAGTAAATTATTTGTTCAATTTTCTGTAGGCGACAAAACTTTTGTCTTGCCAAAATCTGACCTTTGTGTTCATTAAATGATCAATCTTTCTTCAGTGAAGCAAATTTATTTTAGTATATTGAGCATAATTTGGGAGGGTTTCAGCTTTAATATGAGACATTTCTAAAACCAATCGATTAATTTAAAGTCAGGTTATGAGTTTCTACAAAATGGATAAGCGACAAGACTTTTGTCAGGGACTGTATATGAATTGACAGTTAGCCCGTTAGCCGCTGCGTGCCAAACAGGAAGTGCTCCAGGAGGCTCTTCAGCTCCTTCTCTCCCTGTTTCCCATTGACTTACACTGAGAACTTCTCTTCCCTCTCACTGTACCTAAAAGTTTCCTTATTATTCTGAAGAATCAGTGAAATCCAGCGGTTCCTGCAGGTGCAGAGTATCACTACACTGAAGAGGGCGGCACATTTAACCACCTCACTCATGATTGGCTCTTGTGGTTGCTATGATACTGGCGGTCAGATTTCCAAATATGGAACCTGGCTCCAGATTGGCTCCTGTAACCATGACAACGGGAGCCTCATTTGAGTGATGCTGATGCTGTGGTGACGTCACACTCACTCAGTCCACTCATATATACGCTCTGTGGGCATTCTAGCTGCTGGTAGCATCTATAAAGTACAGATTGCAGGTTGTGTGTGCAGAGGGTTTTATAAATATGGAGTACTGTGGAGTCTGTTGACCGCGAGGAGTACGCACTAGTTTAGGACAACTCCTACACAGTTCTTTATAAATGAGGCCCCGATAGATAAAATAGATATTCAGCATGAGAAATTAGAAATATGGTGTGAGAGCGCATGAAGACGGCCAAATGTGTGTGTCTCACAGTCATTGTGTGAGATTTGGCAGCCCTGATAAAACTGAAACAAGTGCATAATTAAGGAAAACTGTTCTGCCCATTCATGACGAACATGAGTCTGTACAGACACATTTTCTTTGTGTTTTGGTCATTTTTAAGCAGCTTTTCTGTATTTTACCAAAACAAATGACTATTTATGTCTCTCTTTACTGTTGGCAGGGATCAGACTGGACAAAAAATATTCTATAAAACTGGGACAAATTATTGGTTTTGGATAAATCTGCTCAATCTAGATCAGCGTTCTCAGTATATGGACAGACCAGGCCTCATGTGAAGCTCAGAACCTCCAGAATTCCCTCCCTGAACTGCAGAGGCTGCACTAGCTCTGATTTATGATTGCTTAGCACCTTGTTATTTGACCGAGCTTTTATCTTTCCGAAAATCAGGTCGCACTTTAAGGTCAAATAAACAACTTCTTTTGGAAGTCCCCCGAGCCAGGCTCAAACACTGGGGTGATCGAGCTTTCTCTGTGGTTGGTCCCAGACTGTGGAACAATCTGCCCTTTGAGCTACGTAGCATCACTGTCACAGGTCCTCTTCAAAACACTCAGGCTGAGTCGGGATGCTCGTTTAGGATGTTTTATTCCACAGTGCAGAACAGGAAAACAGGCGCAAAAATGTGTGCCGGAAATATTTACAGTGAAACAGTGGGAAAAAAGGTCTATTTACAGGGCAGGCAAAAAAAAGGTCGACTTCTCCTTCAAGTCTCTAGGTTTAGCTTTCGCTCCACTCTCCCTTAGTCTCTCAGTCGTTTGCTTGCTCGCTCCCTCGCTTTTCCAGTGAAACACGACCTTCATTGTAGCCAGGACACGACAAGACACGACCCGACCAGACACGACGAGAGTAGAGACTAGACTGACACAGGTGCTGAGCGGCAGGGCGCACCTTTATACACCCCTCGCCCCTCCCACCTTACGTAACTCCCCTCTAAAAACTTAATTAAATCATTTCTACAACTAAATGATCATTACTGGGGCCAACAGTTACACATAGAGAATTGCTTTGATCTCACATCCATAAATGCCCGAAAATGGGTTATAAAAAAATAAAACACAGTTAATTGTCCAGGCCAGTCACCTGTGGCTCACATGACCCCGGAGCGCGCACAACGGGAGGATTTAAGCTCCTGACGTGGATGTGTCCGGGTTTGCCAGTGCGCACCGGGATGCGGCAGCAGCGGCAGCGCGAGGGCAAGTAACAGTCGACCACCGCGGGTCTCTGAAGGACAGCTCCGGCGCCTCCAAGTGCGCACCCCCAGTCGCGGCCGAGAACACGCAAAAGTGAAGTCCACTGCGCGCCCGCACCGCAGCGCCCGCACCGCAGCGCCCGCAAACAAGGAAACAGGTGAGCACGCGTCTTCCCACGTTTTCCCCCGGGGACCGCGCTCCCAGGGACGGACCTGCTCCGTCACAATCACTGATTTTAACCTTTTTAAATCTAGGCTTAAAACATATTTATTCCAAATGGCTTTTACTACTTAGTGGTTTGTGGCATGTAATTTTTCTGCATTGTGTGTTTTACTGTATTTTGTTTACATTGTTGTATATTCTGTCTTTTGTATTGTTGTATTTTCTGTTTTTAATTGGAAAGCACTTTGGTCACCAATGGTGTTGTAAAGGGCTGTATAAATAAAGGTTGATTGATTGATTGATTGACTCCAGGTGCTGGAGTTTAGGGACTGACTGTTCAGATCAGAGAGACATTTTAGACATAATTCTAATAATAATTTGAATAGGAATATCGTCTGTAGAACTAAAACAGAAATAAAGTGTTTTGTGATTAAGAATAAATGAACATTACAGTTGTTGTCAGTAGAAGTTGTATTTGATGTGGACTTGTTTCGCTCGTATCTGCGCACAGACTGTGGACTGATACATCTCATTTCCACTTCCTTCAGTGGTCAACGTGAATCAGAAATCACATTCTTTTCTCATATCATGCAGCTCTAATGTCTTTGGACGGAAAGCAGACAGTATTTATTACAATCTCCAAACATCATAAATATAGATTGCAGGTTGTGTGAGTTTCTCTCTCACATGTAGCGGGTGGGACGCAGCACCAGGCCCCTGTCATAGTAATAGTAGTATTTAGTTCACGTCTTGTAGTAATCAGAGCACTACTTGACTGTCTTCATTTCCTTTTATAAAACGACTCACTAAACTGTCAATCACGTGGAGAAACCCGATTTCATAAATGGCTTTGAATACGTCTCACAAATGGTCGTCGTCTCATCTGCTCCTCGACTCTATTCTTCCGCAAATGACTCGCCCGCTCTCCGAAAGGTCACGACCTCTCCAAATCGCACAAATTACCCTCATCATAATCCGAGCGACGCAGAAGAGCCGCCGAGAGCCAATTGAACCGCGACTGGAGCCGATCCAGCCTGACCACAATGGAAAAGAAGTGAGGCGTACAGGCTAAAGACGACCAGAGGAACGAGGGAGGGACAGAAAGAGAGAGGAAGAGAATGAGAGAGGAGAGAGACTTTGACTTTTAACAACACATTTATGTCACTTTGTCACTTACAAAACAACTTAAAAAAATGTGCAAAACCAGAAGACAGAGAGAGACAGAGAGAGAGAGTAAGAGGCAGAGAGAGAGAATGTGAGAGAGGGATAGAGAAAAAGAGTAGGAGAGAGAAATAGAAAGATATAGAGGAACAGTGATAGTGAGGGAGAAAGAGAGACATGAGAGAGAAACAAAGAAAGATACAGAAAGGGAAATAGACAGATGAAGAGAGAGAAACATAGAGAAAAAGAGACAGAGTAAGCTAGAGAGAGGGAGGGAAAGAGAGTAGGAGAGAGAGAATATAGATATATAGAGAGATATATAGATTGAGAGAGAGACAGAAATAAACTGCGAAAAAACTGCAGAAATCTGACAGATGTTTGGGTGCTTCTTGGTTGTGGTGATATTGACACTTTGCAGCTGAAGTCATCAACATGAAGGTGTGATGCTAACTGTAGGCACTGCTCTGTCTGAGGCTTTGTTAGACTTTATTTCAACACAACCTGATCAGAGAGAACTGATTTAGCCGGGCTACTACAGATATTAAACAAGTTCCTCTCAAATAACATTACAATCATTAGACAACAGTTTTTTTTTTCAGTTCGTCTCTCTCACCTTTTTGTGGAAAGTCCTAAACTCCGAAATGACGCTTGGACTGATCAGACTTCTGAATAGAAAAAATTGCTGTTTAAATCTATTTTGCTTTTTTTTTCTTGACTTTTCAGGCTGTGTTTGATAATGTGTCACCATGGTAACTGCCACACACACGCATGCAGGACTCCCCCAGCGCGATGTCTCTGCAAAGTATCAGTTGGAAATGATTGCCGCCCACTGCCCCCAAAACCAGAATTGTAAAAATGAACCCAGGAGTCCAGCTGGTAGACTTCAGGTGCAGATCTCATTAGAGGGACACACTTTCTCCTTCTCTCGGCTCTAAGACAAATAACGCGTTTGAATCAGCCATTACCTGTCCTCTTTAGCTCCACACCTCTGCCCAGGCTCCCCGCCGCGCCGCGCCCAGAGGAGGAGGCTCTTCTGTGGGCACGGGCAGACCACAGCGGGGGGCACACCTGGATCATTACCTGGATCTGTCCTGGAGGTGGTCCACACGCGCAGAGGCCGTAACAGCGAGGGAGCCACAGGGGGCGCTACGGGGCTGGGGTAAAATAATAGGCAAGACAGAGGTGAATAGGTTAGGGGAATTTGATCTCATAATGTCTGAGGATCTGTATCAATCTATGGGAGTTTTTTTTAAAGAAATCTACAAATGTATAATGATTTGTGAGTAGACTGATCACACTGGGCCTCGTTCAGGAATCTTTTCTTTAAAAATCTTGAAGAAGATGCTGTGAGAACTCTGCCCCAGATTCACAAAACTTTCTTAAACAGCCGAATTTCTTCTTAAGTGACAATTGCGCCAAATTCACCAATATCCAACTATGACACCTCCACGGTCATTTACATTTCATTTACATAGAAAATTCATATGTATTTGGTTAAAAACGCCCTCTGAACTTCCAAATATGACCAGTGTGGGTTTGGTATTATGATATTTGAAAGCGCAAAGAAAGAATGAGGAGGAAGTCAGACGGAGCGTCTACAGACTACGGCTGTTTCAATGTCAAAGATCACATGAACACTCAGGGAGGGAATATTTAAGTCATAATCTTATTGAAATAAGCGGCCTCTTTCATCGTATTCATCACAGTTTTCGCTATCGCAGACCTGCGGCAGATAGGGAGGTGATGGGGGTGTTGAGTCCAGTGACCAGTGACGCCATACACCACCTCACGACACCTTCGCTCATCCTCCACCTACTGTCTCCATCAGCCAAGGACCAAACTCTCCACTATGGGAGATAGAGCTTTTCAGGCTGCAGCCCCAGGCCTGTGGAATGCCCTCCCAGAGTCCCTGAGGATGCCTCAGAGTCTGGAGGCTTTTAAGAAAGGACTTAAGACATTTCTGTTTAAAAAGGCCGACTAGGATTTTGCCTTGTTTACCTTGTGCTGGGATGTTTTAAATGTACTTTGTAAGTGTTTTTTTAAATCATCTTTTTATGCTTTCACTGTAGCACTTTGAGATTTCATTGAAATGTAAAGTGCATTACAAATAAAATGTATTATTATTATTATTATTATTATTATTATTATTATTACCACACTCAGGGCCCATGGAGACAGACTGAGGCTCACTGCATCTTCACTGCAAGTCTGTCCTATAAAACAACTCAGAAATGTCCTTGGATCACACAGTAATGTGCTTATAGGAAATAATTTAAGAAAGTATATAACTAGCAATCATGGAGGATTTTTTTAGTTGTATTATCAGAGTAATATTCTAAAACAGTAGAGTTTTTGTTCTCACAAGTGCTCCTGACTGTTTTGTGAATGTCAAAAGTGTCAAAAGCCTTAAGTACAAATCTGTTGGAAAGAACGCTTCATGAATGGGGCCCAGTGTACTTACTGTATGTCATGAAATCTTCAAAAGGTAAATTCACAAACGTTGAACCTGATCATTTCTATTAATGATAACTAGACCCAAACAGCAAACTCCACCTGAGAATTCTCACCTGTCTCCAGCTCAGATTAAACTACAGAGCCGTTAAGTAATGATGTCACCTGCAGGTTCAGCTTTGGTTTTGTTTTGTTTGCCATACTTTGCTAAAAAAAAAAATCCCTGTTTTGGATGGATTTTCTGTACTGACGACAGATAAAGTGATCTCTTTCAAGAATCCTTGTGTACTTGTACTTCTTCACAAACTAATGTAAAAAAAAAAAAAAAAAAAATCACCAAGAATATTCTCCACAATACTGTTAGAGATAAGCACATCTGATCAAAGCTGTGACCGCCTGCTGCACCCGAAGACAAAACTGGTAGAAAAGAAAAGGCAGATCCACCCAGGAGTTCAGTGACGATGTGACTCTCCTAAATGTTGAGCTCATCGCTTCAGTCTGTGCCTGTGTCTCCAGTAATACTTCCACTTGTGTAGTGTTGGTGCTGATGTTGTGTTCTTCTGCTTTTATATTTCTCATTTAATTGTACAGTGTAAAAATATTCAGCTGTGGCAAACTAATACACCGCTTTAACATTAGTGCACACGTGTTTTTGGGTCAGTGTCATGACGCCTACATTTTCTGTCCAGTTGCAGTTTCTTCAGGTAAAAGGTTTAAATTTCATATTAATTCAGCACATTTCTGTCGTTCCGCTGACCTCCCTGGAACCAAATACATTTTTTCAGAGTTATTCTGCATGTTTTTTAAATGTCATGTGGTGCGACCGTGCATCATGTGGTGCGACTGATAACAGCAGGAATTCTGTGGCTGGAGTTTAATAACAGACAAACTTGGGTGAATGGTTCTTTAGGTATTTTTCTTCATTTGATGCATTTTCCAGGGCAGTAGTTTGTTCATTAAACACAAGCAGGTAAAAATCTAAAGAAACGCAACAGTTTGCTGTTGTGTTTCAGTTTGCTGTTGTGTACAGTTTGCTGTTGTGTACAGAATAGCTTATGACCAGGTTACTTAGTTGATGTCACTAAGATAAGCTGCCGCAGGAGATAACAAGCTGGGGGAAGTGTGGCAACCTGAGCACTGTCCTCTGTTTCCTCCTTTTTTCTCACCAGCATCACTCACTATGTTCTCATCTGTAGTTTGTTCATTGCTATTCACATGTTGTCCCCTGTCCCACTCCCCCTGTGGAGTGGAACTCTTTCAGACGCCTGATGGCAGCTGGACCTCTCTCCTCCTCCTCGCCTGGCTCCTCCTCTTCGCCTGGCTCCTCCTCCTCGCCTGGCTCCTCCTCCTCGCCCGGCTCCTCCTCCTCGCCCCTCTTCTCCTCCTCCTCGCCCGGCTCTTCCCCACCTGGGTAGCTGTGGTCATACTGACCTGGCCCACGGGCCTGGACATCTATAGCCTGTCCGTCCATGGGAGTGGATCCCTCCTTCACTGTAGTTCTCCCCGAGGTTTCTTCTTTTTCCCAGGACCCTGGGTTTTTTGGAGTTTTTCCTTGCTGAGAAGGAGGGTCTAAGGACAGGGGATGACTGGACCATGTTTCATTTGCTGCTTTACATGAATGTTGTTTATTCCTGTTTTGATATGTCTGTGTGTATGTTTTACTCATCCAAATCTTGGAACGCCCTTAGAGGCTACTGTTGTTGTGATTTTGGGCGCTACAAAATAAATTGAATTGAATTGAATTGAAAGTTTGTTTCTGTACACTTCATATTACTCAGAATTTAGGTGAATATTCCAACCATGTTTTAGAAAATAAAACTATTTTAAGGTTATTCTCGGTCGCACCACAGGACCAAGATGGCTGCGCACACTTCTCAGAGTTTGTTTACACTCTAACAAAAGTTGATTGTTGTCTGTTACATCTTTGACAACGTGCCTTAAACAGGCTCTTTTCATTGCACTTAGTGATCCCTGGGCAACTTGTTGGATTCATGTTTTCGAGCTTGGTTGCTGCGTTAGCTCCTTGTTTTCCTGTCGAGGCTGTAAACTTCACGGATTTCCTCATATTCAACCAGGGGATCGATCAACTCACGATAGCAGTTGTTTTGGGGATGTAATGTTCCTGTTGTTGTGACCGGGACGTGATCATAATCAGAGATCTTGGAATTGATCCTGCGGGATGACCGCCATCTGCCCAGAGCGAGTTGGGTTAATCGGAGGCACTAAGCTATTTGCTGGGGTCGCCGGGGTCACTGATGTGTCATAGGGTATCATAACTAGCCCCATAACAGAAGCCTTCTTGGGGTTGGACCCGGCGAACGACTTTGCTCAGCTGTATTCTCCAGTCCGCCACCCACTCGTTAGCGGTGCGTTGATAATCCATTGTGTCGTGATCGTGTTGGTATCGGCCTCGCTTCTCTTCTTGTTGTCACAGCTCTGCATATCCCCAGTACAGTAACAATGACACTGTTGCTTGTACTTTTAGTGACTTTCCTGGTTTGGTCCCCTGACACTGTAATCCAAAACAACGCGATGGGCCCCACCCCCTTCAGGGCCCCTCCAGTGTTGGGACGCGCAGTGATTTTCCTGCAAAACTGCCGCTGTCTAACTGGGAGCCAGACAATAATAACAGCGAACTGATGCATCTTGGAGTCATCTATGTTTTGGACAGTTATTTTAAAATGAATGAAAACACTTTCTGTGGTTCTATGAATATACGGACAAATACTGATATGTCTAATTGTTTTATAAAAAATAAATGTTTTATCCTGCTTTTACCCCGGCTCCCTGCCACATCACATTGATACACCTGAGGAATTTGGATGCAGATCTGGCTTTGGCATTCTATATATTAATGTAAGAAGCCGACTACCTAAAATGGACTTAATAAAAATCTGAGTCAGTTCCACAGATACTGACATCCTCGTATTATCTGAAACTTGGCTAAACAAATCAATTACAGACAAGGATATTTCTTTACCAGGTTATCAGGTCTATCGTTGTGACCGTGCTCAAAAGGGTGGAGGGGCAGCAATCTTTGTTAAGAACAAATTTGTTGTCACCGTATTATCATCAGCGTCAGTGCAAAAGCAGTTTGAACTTCTTGCACTGAAACTTGAATTTTCTAAGGGTCAGCCTATAACTATTGTGGGATGTTATAGGCCACTGTCAGCTTGTAGTGACGCCATCACAGCACTTTATGATAACCTGGTTGGTCTAAATGCAAATGAGCTTGTTCTGGTGGGCGATCTGAACCTTGATTGGCCGACCCCCACATCTGACAAACTTAAGCCAGTCTGTGATTCTTTAAACCTTGTTCAGTTGACTGATCGCCCAACTCGCCCAAATAATACATTTCCAAACAGATCGTCTTTGATTGATCTAGTTTTGACTAATTCCCCTCACAAGTACAGTGATATTGGCTTCTTTGCAAATGATCTAAGTGACCATCGTGCTATAGCTACTGTCAGAAATGTAAAATTACCAAAGATAAAAACCTTGTGTTGTGGTGAAACAAGATCTTAAGCACTTCACTGAGCATTTCTTCGTGACTTGTCACTTTTTGAACGTAGAGTATCACTTTTTGATGAGGTTGAATTAGCTTGGGAAATATTTTCAGGCTGAACTCCTTAGATTAATAGACAAACTTGCACCCCTACTTACATTTAGGGTGAAAGGAAGAAGAAATCCATGGGTTTCTCCTGAGATTGACAATCTTTTGAAAGAACGTGACAAGGTCTGGGCTAAAGCCAGAAAAAGAAAACTTGACTCTAACTGGCTTAGATTTCGCCAGCGCAGAAATAAATGTGCATTGCCAATTAAAAAAGCTAAGTCTGAATTTTATCTTACAGAAATGACAAAGAACTTAAATGATCCAAGAAAGTTTTGGAAAACTGTCAAATCTACTTTTGTGCCCTCAGAGTCAAGTGAGCTTCCAGAGTTCTTCATTCTGAATGGGAGACATGTGACCGAGAAGTCAGAAGTGTTGCATTTCAATCAACACTTTATTTCAGCTGGCTTTCACTTTGGCGTCCTAAATCCTACTTCAAACTCAGTACCTAACCTACTTTTGGTGTAAGTACTTGTGTTGATGTTTGCACATTTAGGTTCTCTAGTATTTCCTCCTCTGATGTGCACAAAGCTCTCAAGAATCTGGACACCAGGAAGGCAGCAGGTCCAGATAAATTGGACCCCTATTTCTCAAATTGGCTGCTGACTTTGTTGCTGAGTCTTTATCATAGATTTTTAACTTAAGCCTTTTAAGCAACAAGATTCCAAAAGTGTGGAAGACTTTGTTCTTCCCCTTCTTAAAGGAGGCGACTCTTCAGAGGTCAACAGTTACAGGCCGATCTAAATTATGTGTTCTGGCCAAGATTTTTGAGAGACTTGTCAGTGATCAATTAAAGAGCTTTTTGGAATCTAATAAGATCGTGAATGATTTTCAGTCTGGCTTCAGAAAGCATCATAGTTCTGTTACAGCCACATTGAAAGTTCTAAATGATGTTATAAGGGCTCTTGATGGCAAAAACTGTTGTGCTGCTCTGTTCATTGACCTTTCCAAGGCATTTGATACTGTGGATCACACTCTTATGATCAAAACTTTAGTCAACAGTGGCATTTCTAATCAAGCAGCTAATTGGTTCCATGATTATTTGTCAAATAGATCACAGTGTGTTCAAATGTCTGGGTCAGTGTCTTCCTTCTTAGAGGTCACAAAAGGTGCACCTCTTAGGACCAATTTTATTTTCAATCTATGTTAACAATCTTTGTGAAAATCTGCCAAACTCTTCTTATCATCTTTATGCTGATGATACTGTCATTTATTGCTGCACCAAATCTCTTGTTGAATTATTACAATCATCTTTTGATGCTGTTCAGGCTCATCTGCATTCATTGAAACTGGTTCTGAATGCTGACAAAAGTAAATGTATGATTTTTGTCAATCAAAATTACCTTTTGGAGAATATTCCTATTATAACAAGTGTGCAAGGAACACAAATTGACGTGGTTGACAGTTACAAATATCGTGGTTTTGATGACATGTGTCATCGTTGGTGCGCAAACTGAACGTAAAGCTTGGATTTATTTTAGAAACAAATCCTGTTTTACACTATCAGCTCAAAAACATTTTGTCGCTGCAACATTTTTACCTTTGATTGATTATGGGGACGTTATTTATATGTCAGCTTCATCCTCTTGTTTGCGGTCACTGAACACTGTTTATCACTGTGCTCTGAGGTTTGTGACTGGGTGTAGTCGCCTCATCATCACTGTGAGCTCTGTGCCAAAGCCCAGTGGCCTCATCATCACTGTGAGCTCTATGCCAAAGCCCAGTGGCCTCACCATCACTGTGAGCTCTATGCCAGAGCCCAGTGGCCTCATCATCACTGTGAGCTCTATACCAGAGCCCAGTGGCCTCATCATCACTGTGAGCTCTATACCAGAGCCCAGTGGCCTCACCATCACTGTGAGCTCTATACCAGTGCCCAGTGGCCTCATCATCACTGTGAGCTCTGTGCCAAAGCCCAGTGGCCTCACCATCACTGTGAGCTCTATGCCAAAGCCCAGTGGCCTCATCATCACTGTGAGCTCTATACCAGAGCCCAGTGGCCTCACCATCACTGTGAGCTCTATACCAGTGCCCAGTGGCCTCATCATCACTGTGAGCTCTGTGCCAGAGCCCAGTGGCCTCATCATCACTGTGAGCTCTATACCAGAGCCCAGTGGCCTCACCATCACTGTGAGCTCTATACCAGTGCCCAGTGGCCTCATCATCACTGTGAGCTCTGTGCCAGAGCCCAGTGGCCTCATCATCACTGTGAGCTCTGTGCCAGAGCCCAGTGGCCTCATCATCACTGTGAGCTCTATGCCAAAGCCCAGTGGCCTCATCATCACTGTGAGCTCTATAACAGAGCCCAGTGGCCTCACCATCACTGTGAGCTCTATACCAGTGCCCAGTGGCCTCATCATCACTGTGAGCTCTGTGCCAGAGCCCAGTGGCCTCATCATCACTGTGAGCTCTATACCAGAGCCCAGTGGCCTCACCATCACTGTGAGCTCTATACCAGTGCCCAGTGGCCTCATCATCACTGTGAGCTCTGTGCCAGAGCCCAGTGGCCTCATCATCACTGTGAGCTCTGTGCCAGCCCAGTGGCCTCATCATCACTGTGAGCTCTGTGCCACAGCCCAGTGGCCTCACCATCACTGTGAGCTCTATACCCAGTGGCCTCATCATCACTGTGAGCTCTGTGGCAACAGTGGCCTCATCATCACAGTGAGCTCTAGTGGCCTCATCATCACTGTGAGCTCTATGAGTGGCCTCATCATCACTGTGAGCTCTCCAAGCCCAGTGGTGTGAGTGGCATCACTCAGTGGCCTCATCATCACTGTGAGCTCTGTCCCAGTGGCCTCATCATCACTGTGAGCTCTGTGAGTGGCCTCACCATCACTGTGAGCTCTATACCAGAGCCCAGTGGCCTCATCATCACTGTGAGCTCTGTGCCAAAGCCCAGTGGCCTCACCATCACTGTGAGCTCTATACCAGAGCCCAGTGGCCTCATCATCACTGTGAGCTCTATACCAGAGCCCAGTGGCCTCATCATCACTGTGAGCTCTATGCCAGAGCCCAGTGGCCTCATCATCACTGTGAGCTCTGTGCCAGAGCCCAGTGGCCTCATCATCACTGTGAGCTCTATGCCAGAGCCCAGTGGCCTCATCATCACTGTGAGCTCTGTGCCAGAGCCCAGTGGCCTCATCATCACTGTGAGCTCTGTGCCAGAGCCCAGTGGCCTCATCATCACTGTGAGCTCTGTGCCAGAGCCCAGTGGCCTCATCATCACTGTGAGCTCTGTGCCAGAGCCCAGTGGCCTCATCATCACTGTGAGCTCTGTGCCAGAGCCCAGTGGCCTCATCATCACTGTGAGCTCTTTTCCAGAGCCCAGTGGCCTCATCATCACTGTGAGCTCTGTGCCAGAGCCCAGTGGCCTCATCATCACTGTGAGCTCTGTGCCAGAGCCCAGTGGCCTCATCATCACTGTGAGCTCTGTACCAGAGCCCAGTGGCCTCATCATCACTGTGAGCTCTGTGCCAAAGCCCAGTGGCCTCATCATCACTGTGAGCTCTATACCAGAGCCCAGTGGCCTCATCATCACTGTGAGCTCTATGCCAGAGCCCAGTGGCCTCACTAACAGTCAGACGTTAGACCCACTGATGCTTCTGGTTTATGAAGCTCTCTTAGGCTTGGTGCCGCTCTATTTGTCTTCTCTTCTCCAAAGAAGCTCCAGCCACTACAGTCTGCGTCCTTGTAATGTTTCTCAGTGTTTTGTCCCTCATGTGCGTACGGTAAGGAAGCTTTTGGTTTTTCTGCTCCTTCCTCATGGAACACTCTCCAGACAGAAACTAAATGGCCTGATCTGGTTTCTTTAAATACTTTTCAATGTTCTTTTTTTTTTTATTATTTTTTTTTTATTACAAAGGCAGAGGGATTCAGTTACTCAGTGCTTATGCTTTTAATGTGAACTGAATGTGAATTTATGGCCGTCGCCGTTTTAGATTTAAATGATTTGCTCCTATGCATTTTGTAAAGTATTTTTAGTTTTGTAATACTCTCGACATGTGCTGCTGACCTCAGGTCCCCCTTGAAAAAGAGATCTCGATCTCAATGGGTCTTTCCTGGTTTAATAAAGTTTAAATAAAAAAATAAATAATGACGTTTTACACTAAAAATGCTTCATATAAAAGTTCAATAGAAACTAATATTTTTTTATGTTTTAAAATTTGCCTGTTGAAAATCCTTATACGTCATTGAGGCTTATACTATCTTACATGAGATTCCACTGATCAAATGTATTTTCATAACTTATTTCAAACTATCAGGTGTATAGGCTCTATTCACACTGGCATCACAAACCAGGAAGCCATTTGGAAACATGTGATGACAACTTCCGGCCGGGCTCTGTTTGTGGTAGTAAAAAAGTGTTGGAAAAATGAGAAAATGTCCCAGTTTTCTTCATCTTCATGTCATCAGATTTCGTCATTTCCCCTCCGATGAACGATTTCTCGCACTGGGCACATGTGATCAGAAGGGTGCTGAATTCCAGATGATTCCAAACAGCACATACGTAAGCATACGTATGACCAACCATCACATTTACTTCAGTGGGTTTGATCAGTCGGTCGACTACAGTGTCGGGAACTACACCGGAAGTTTCATCGCAGGTTTCCAAAGTCTTATGACAGAAGCATGAATAGAGCCTATTCATTCATTCATTGTTTCCTGTCACGGGGTTGGTCAGGTGACTTCTTGGGTTTATATCCACCTTAGTCTCGCTGAACTGGAGGCTTTAAAACGACATCGGGATTGAATGCGTTTGCTGTCATCAGACCCATGCAAAATAATCCAACTCCACTGACGATGGCAGGGCCAACAGCAACTTGCAGAATAAGGTGACTAAAACAGGTGTGATTCAAGCAATAAAAAAACAAAAAAAAAGTGGAGCACCAAAGATCTGCAGTGTGGATTTGTGTATTTTTATTTTATTTTATTTTTTTTACAACTACTATCCCATCAAACAAAGCAAACACTGTAAAAAAAAAACGTGTCTTTTGTGCTTTAAGTGGGATGGGAATACTCTTCTCACTAAACCAGGCGTCTTGCATTACAGTTTTAACCATGCCTTTTTATCCCTGTAATTCAATTCGCCATAATTCCTTCACACTGGCTCCATTGTGGTCCACCCTCCGTTCGTGTCTCCGCATCCCACAGACAGCGCAGCGCTCTGGGCCAGTCCGACCGCCTCTCTCCCCTCTCGGCTCCGGGCTCCATTACCCCATCGCTGTGTCCATAAAGGATTATCCCTCTCCCCCGTCCGCTTCCAAGTACCCCCCAGCCTCCCCGCGCCGTCATCCCAGCCAAGGCCTCCTCCGCTGGGCTTCCACTCCGGCCAGAGCCCCTTCTCATCCCGGAGCCGCAGCTGTTGGAGATGTTTTCCCTAATTAACAAGGGATTAAGCCATCATCACGGCGTGTATTACAATCCCGGGCTGATTTACGCGAGCGGGCAGAGGAGGGGGCAGAGGAGGGGGCTCGGAGCGGCCAGCCAAATGGGAAAAAAAACGGGATCTGGTGGAATTTAGCTTCAGTAAATTACTCTTGACCCACGCGGCGAAGGGGGAGACGATTTGAGAGGGGGAAAAAACGGCTGCCAATTACTCCGACGCTCGTCTGCCAAAAAGCGCGATTGGGCTGGGGCGGGGGCGGAGCTGAGGGCGGGATTTTAATGGCCTTTTCACACGCGGGTCGCTGTCAGGGGGTGCGCTCGTGTTTGCATTGGAGGGTATTGACATAATGATGATGAGGAGGAGGAGGGAGGTGGGAATGGGGAAGATATTTTAAGACGCGCAGGGTTTTATTGCGTCGTCGGAGGTGAGTTTGTGGGGACGTGTCGATCACCGTCTGACAGCTCTCACTCTGACACTGAGACTACACAGCAGCTCGTGGACTCCGCTACGCCCTAAACACGGCTTAGTTTAGAAATAAGTTTTGCGAGTTCTTTTACTTTTTCTCTTTGGGCACGATGTGAAAGTCGGTACGAGGAATTTCAAGGTGGTCTTACAAAGTTTTAGAGTCGCTGTACCTGATTTCTACCGTCTTAAAAATGTCAAAAACAGAACGAGTTCATTTAAAACAGTTTACAGTCGTCCAAAGTTGATCCTCACTTTACCTTTATGCATTCAGACCAACCTTATTATTCACCGTGATGAGTTTATGAGCACTTTTCACTCTGTTCAGAGACCAGTGGGAAGTTTTGTAGCGCCATTAAAGTTAACAAGAACTGGAAGAACTTATCTGACAATAAAACTTATTAGAATTATGTGTAGACAGTGCACAAAAGTTATGCTGCAAAAACTAACATCTAGCCAAGTTAAAATGACGTGAATTCAGAAACAAAGTAAATTCACCTGACAAGTAAAATGATCTACCGATGGAGCAAGATGTTTTGTACTTAAAATATGAAATATGAAAAGCTTACGATTAGAAAAACAACTTTTTACTTTCAAAATAAGAAACAAAATGAAATGTTGCTTGAAATCTCAAAAACACTCATATTTCAGTAGTAGATACTTTTGCTTGTCAAGGTGACTCTAGTCAAATAAAGCCAAATGTTCTTCATTTTGACCTCAACAGCCGTTTGTACAATATATCTGTACTGGGGCAAAACACACTTTGGTCAAATACTTGGGGAAAAAAGATATAATGAGATAAGTTTAATACTAGTAATAATAAAATGTTCTATTTATACAGAGCTTTTCAAGACACCCAAGGCTCGTTTCAATAAAACACACGCACAAGCGTAAAGGTGGGATTAAAAAACAGATTAAACAATAATGTTTTGAGAACTGATTTGAATTGATCAGTGGTTTCAGCAGTTTGTATTGAGGGTGTGTAGGTCTGTAGAAGGTCTGAGAGGTTCTGAGGGGCCTGGGCGTGGAGGGGAGAGTGTCCTGGAGGGTGTGTAGGTCTGGAGCAGGTCTGAGGGACCTGGGCATGAAGGGGAGAGTGTCCTGGAGGGTGTGTAGGTCTGTAGAAGGTCTGAGAGGTTCTGAGGGGCCTGGGCGTGGAGGGGAGAGTGTCCTGGAGGGTGTGTAGGTCTGTAGAAGGTCTGAGAGGTTCTGAGGGGCCTGGGTGTGGAGGGGAGAGTGTCCTGGAGGGTGTGTAGGTGTGGAGCAGGTCTGAGAGGTTCTGAGGGGCCTGGGTGTGGAGGGGAGAGTGTCCTGGAGGGTGTGTAGGTGTGGAGCAGGTCTGAGAGGTTCTGAGCGGCCTGGGCGTGGAGGGGAGAGTGTCCTGGAGGGTGTGGAGGTCTGTAGAAGGTCTGAGAGGTTCTGAGGGGCCTGGGTGTGGAGGGGAGAGTGTCCTGGAGGGTGTGTTGGTGTGGAGCAGGTCTGAGAGGTTCTGAGGGGCCTGGGCGTGGAGGGGAGAGTGTCCTGGAGGGTGTGGAGGTGTGGAGCAGGTCTGAGAGGTTCTGAGGGGCCTGGGCGTGGAGGGGAGAGTGTCCTGGAGGGTGTGTAGGTCTGTAGAAGGTCTGAGAGGTTCTGAGGGGCCTGGGCGTGGAGGGGAGAGTGTCCTGGAGGGTGTGTAGGTCTGTAGAAGGTCTGAGAGGTTCTGAGGGGCCTGGGCGTGGAGGGGAGAGTGTCCTGGAGGGTGTGGAGGTGTGGAGCAGGTCTGAGTGGTTCTGAGGGGCCTGGGCGTGGAGGGGAGAGTGTCCTGGAGGGTGTGTAGGTCTGGAGCAGGTCTGAGAGGTTCTGAGGGGCCTGGGCGTGGAGGGGAGAGTGTCCTGGAGGGTGTGTAGGTCTGTAGAAGGTCTGAGAGGTTCTGAGGGGCCTGGGTGTGGAGGGGAGAGTGTCCTGGAGGGTGTGTAGGTCTGTAGAAGGTCTGAGAGGTTCTGAGGGGCCTGGGTGTGGAGGGGAGAGTGTCCTGGAGGGTGTGTAGGTCTGTAGAAGGTCTGAGAGGTTCTGAGGGGCCTGGGTGTGGAGGGGAGAGTGTCCTGGAGGGTGTGTAGGTCTGTAGAAGGTCTGAGAGGTTCTGAGGGGCCTGGGCGTGGAGGGGAGAGTGTCCTGGAGGGTGTGTTGGTGTGGAGCAGGTCTGAGAGGTTCTGAGGGGCCTGGGCATGAAGGAGAGAGTGTCCTGGAGGGTGTGTAGGTCTGTAGAAGGTCTGAGTGGTTCTGAGGGGCCTGGGTGTGGAGGGGAGAGTGTCCTGGAGGGTGTGTAGGTGTGGAGCAGGTGTGAGAGGTTCTGAGGGGCCTGGGTGTGGAGGGGAGAGTGTCCTGGAGGGTGTGTAGGTCTGTAGAAGGTCTGAGAGGTTCTGAGGGGCCTGGGTGTGGAGGGACTTGTAGATCTTGCACTGGATTGCTGTTTTGTGGGAATCCAGTGCAAGTGGGTGAGAGTGGGTTTGATGTGACAATTAAGATTAAGATAAGAAAACCTTTACTGGTGAAGCTCAAAGGACAGAAAACAATAATAAAAGTACCAGTTGATTTAGTTTCTTTATTTAGTATAACTTACTATTAAATCAAGTGAATGTGGGTAAATATTATAGTTAATGTATAAAACCTTAAAAAATACCAAATGCAAATTGTGTAAAGACTCTTTCTGTTGTTACTTTGCAGTGTTCTACATGCATCTCTGTTGGCAGAATGTTCAGCAGTTACCATGGTGACACAGTGCACACATAGGGTGGTTAGATGTCCTTATTTACCCGGGACAGTCCCACTTTTGAGCCCTGTGTCCCTTGTCCCAGCAGAATCATACAAAACCTGTGATTTGTCCCCGTTTGTTGGGAGACTAGATCACAAACAGTGAAATAGCTACAGTTTTATATAAATGCCAGTCTCCTACCACAATTGAGGATTAAATCACCTTAGCCAGTTCTCTTTTTACGTGCACACAGGGGAGCCGAGACGTGCGCTTGTCCAGGCTCGTCCACGCCAGACTCCCAAAGCTCCTCCCCTTCTGGCACGGTTTTTATTGTCTTGTTACAATACATCATGTCAGTGTTAGGTTTACAATAGACAACATGGTCAAAGTATATCATGGCTAGGTTTACATTTCATCAGATAAGCACAGAAATATGGTCTGGGAACCTCAAGTAGAGTTCAAAAAGGTCACACATCTGGTTTTTAGTGCTGGGTACCTCACAAACTCTTTACCAAAGGCTCTTTCATGCTCTGAGCCTGGTTTGTATCATTGAGACTACTTTTAGCTTTGATGTATATTTTTAATAACTTCATCATTATAAGCATTTTATTCTAACACCGTTTTATACAAGAAATGTTCCGGGTGTCCCTATTTTTGACCAATTTGAAATCTGCCAACAGTAAAGAGAGCCAGAAACTTTGGTAAAATACAAAAAAAGCTGCTTAAAAAAACACCTAAACACAAAGAAAATGTGATTATACTGACAGACATTAGTGCCAAGTGCAGAACAATTTTCTTTAATTATGCACTCGATTCGCTATTTCATTATTACCAACCACCTTCCCAGTTGTTTTTTTTATTTATTTTATTTATTTTGGATATCTGCTCACCCTGTGCACACCTCAGCAAAGACTGACAAAGAAGTTTTAAGATCGTCTGAAAACTCAGGAAAAAAATAGGAGCCGTCATCAACACGAGCGCTCATGGTCCTGTTTAATAGTTTCATTTTCGACAAAAAGGTGAAAGTGACTGAAAAACTGTTCACTAATTGTAGCAGTGACTGTAATTCGATGCGTGAGAGCACACGAATCAGCTCATCTGTTTCAACCAAGTCAGACTTACTGAGACTTAGACACACTTTACTGATCCACTCGGACACTGGAGCCCACACATCACATTATATTACAATAAGAGTAAAAAAAAATTAAAATGGTTAAAAAAAACTTCTAAATAAGTAGCAATAAAAAGTCATTAAGACATAAATGATATAAATGTACGTACAGTAAGTAAAACGTGAGGATTATGACGATTTGCTTTTTCAGACCACGCATTAAATAATTGCTTTTTCTTTTATTAGATTGTTATTAAAAGATAGTAATGATAGTGTCAGTGTCAGTCTGAATGTAGTGGAGCTGTCCTGGAGTGCGCTCACATCCACTTCACTAATGCAAACTGAGAGACCTGTGTGCAGATGAGCCACGCCGAGGCTTTAGTTTCATTTCTGTGACATAAGGAAAAGTGCACAGAGCTGAATTATCTGATCCAACTGGCTCTGAGAGGCTCTGTGGTGGTTATGGTTTATACGTGGTAAAATTGAGTTTATATATTTGCAGCAGATTTTAATTAATAATGTGCTGCAGTGTAGAACTTGTACAAAAACATCTCATGGATGCTGGTCCTCTGCATATTTTGCCACAGTAGTATTTTTTTTTATCCATTAGACATGCCTGCTCTTATTTGGTATTTTATGGTAGGCATCTTTCAAATGCACATGGCTCAGTAATGTCCGTGGTACAGTGATCCCTGGTTTATCGCGGGGGACACGTTCCAAAAATAACCCGCGATAGGTGAAATCCGCGAAGTATCCGCTTTATTTTTTACTGTTATTTTACAATGCAATACTTTACTGCAGAATGAAACAAAAAATAAAACCTCTTTTCAGGCCCAAAATGTGTTTAAGAAATAGAAATATTAACGTTTTCTTACAAATAACTATAATAGTTTAAAGAACGGTGTTGTAAAACAATATTTTTTATATAGTAATGAATACGAGGAGGAAACATTGTCACTGGCGTATTTCACAGTCCCTCCAGCTGCGCCTCTTCGTCCTGACTCCGCTGTAGCGTCTTTTTCTACTGAAGGCTGCGCGACCAAGTGTGAGTCCTTCCTCCTCTTCTTTAGTCCTTCCTCCTCTTCTTTAGTCCTTCCTCCTCTTCTTTAGTCCTTCCTCCTCTTCTTTAGTCCTTCCTCCTCTTCTTTAGTCCTTCCTCCTCTTCTTTAGCAACAAGATACAGATTCACTGTAAAAAAAAAAAACACTGTAAAAAATTCCGCGAAGCAGCGAAGCCGCGATAGGTGAAGTGCGATATAGCGAGGGATCACTGTATATAGCCTCAACTTAATCTATATTCTTAAAAAAGCTGTGAATATTTTGTTTTTACAGCTCCTCACTGAGTTTTGGGACCCTCGAAATTAAGACCGGGAGCCCCCGAAAACGAAACCTATGAGTTTAGGACCCCCAAGATGAACATTCTAATGGAGCCCTGAGTATATCCCAGTTATATACGTGAGAGGAAGAGGTCAGAAGGAAACAGTGCAAAGATGAGCTGATGATTGACAGAAACACAAGCTTATATGTCACATAAAGATGAGTTGTTGTATTATATTGTAGTATATTGTAGTGTGTTGTATGTTTTTGTATAGCTTGTGTTAAAATTAAGCTCATATTAAAGTTAACTTGAGTATCAGTTCACTCATACAGTCAGACAGTAGGATGCGCCAAGTTTTCCTTGTTATAAATGACAATATAAATTATTATTTTCTGAACATTAGCGTAGCATTTTTTCATCATTTTGTCACATTTCTTCCTCCAGACCTCACGCTCTCCCTTAAACCCATCTGATCACTGACCATAGACACACATGCAGAATCACCCTCATCATTAAACTGTGATTAATTACACACGCCTCATTTCCGTGTCTCCAAAAGTTATTAGAAAATGTAAAAAAAAAAAAAAAAAAAAAAGTATATTAGGAACGGAGTCTAGGAGCGCTAATGAGATTAAAGGTGCATTACCCAAAATAACAGTAGGAGCCCCATCCGTCTGAGCCGGGCCCCGGGCACAGGAACACTTTATTTAGGCCACCGGCTTCAGCTCTAATTACCCTGCTGTCTCATGAGGAAGTGTGGATCAGCAAAATCTATGGATACTTCGCAGTGAGGGGGGCAACGTGCATGTGTATGTATGGCAGAATGTTCAACAGTTACCATGGTGACACGATTCACAATTACACTGCAAAAAAGCTCGGCCAAAATGTAAGATTTAAACACTTATCAGAAAATGACTGAAAAGTAGTGAAATGGTCTGTTCATGCAGCGAGATCATTTTACTGGACAAGTTCTCTTCAAATAAATGACCTCTAGATGAGAATGAAGCGTTTCAGAACCAGTGAGTAGATCATAAATCTGAAAACAAGATGAAGAACCTGATAGAAGTTTGAAAAAGTGTTTTAGGATTGTCTGAAACTGGATTTATCAACACTTTCAGGAGCTTGTGAGCAACTGATCATTTCCAGTTGATGTCCAGAACATTCCCTGGGGGGTTGTGCTGCTAACTAAAAGCACTGCTCTGTCTGAGACTTGTTACACTTTAATCTGATTTAAAGTACTGACTTAATCCCTCTCAAAAAAACATTACAATCAGCATTAGCCAGCAGAATCCCTCACCCCCGTGAATGCTCAGACTAACCACAGGCTCTTGAACATGTGTTTGACAGTGTGTGCGTTCTTCCTAGTCGTTAAAATGACTTAAATTAAGAACGTTTTACCATGACTTGAGTAAATTTCACTTGACAAGTAAAACGATTTGCCAGTGGAACACGACTTTTTGTACTTAAAATATGAAAATACATCTTAAAATAAGAAAAACAACAACTTATTGCACACTGCTCCACTACTGTGCATGCTCCAAATGCAATTTCGTTGTTTTTTTTGTGACAATGACGATAAATATTTGAATCTTGAATCCTGAAATCTGCCGGCACAGGAGACACAAGGCTCAAAAGGGGAACTGTCCCGGGGAAACAGGGACGTCTGGTTCTCCTGTCTGTGATGTAAAAAAACAACAACAAAAAAAACAGTGACTAGCTAAGAACTATAGACTAATGTTTGTTATCTTGGGACTTCACACAAGTTCTTTCTGGTCAGATTGTGTAGAAACAAAGAGCTTTAGACAGAGCAGAGCCTCCAGTTAGCTTAAGATCAGTGACAAGACAAGCCTCAGAAAAAAGTATGTCATTCTTGGTGGCAATGAAACACCTTTAATAAAATTAATTCAAAATGTTTAATATCGTACTGTGGAACATTCCAGTTAAAGCAAGTACATGTCCATGGAGACAAGAAGGTAGAGAAGTTGAAAAGTTACAGAGTGCAACTTTAACGCAAGAACTCAGTCCACATCAGAGCAGTGCTGAGCTCGTCTTCACACTCGTTAGTTCCATTTCAGTTTGGCTTGTCCACAGACTCAGGTCCGGTTCAGTCCAGGTTTCACTTTCAGTTTGAGTCGGTTTTGGGTCCAGCGAGCGGCGCTTTGTGATGATGTAACACGGAGCAACGCTCGCTCCAAAACAAGAAACAAGAGAGAAAAAGAGAAAACACAAGAGCAGTGTCCAGAGCCACGAGAGAGGAGGATTCACTAAACGAGAGGGCGACAGACCGAGAGCAGGATCGTGATCACATGAGAGAGAGAGAAAGGAGATGCAGAGAGAAGGAATGAGAGAAAAGAGAGCGAGACAAAGAAGAGACAGTGGGATGAAGGAAGAGAGATACATTAGAGTATTAAGTATTATATTAAGTATTAAGAAGAGGAGGGAAAAGGCGGCATGAGAAAGACAGAGAAAGAGAGGAAGGAAGGGAGTAAAATGGAGAGGGGAGAGAGATTAAGACAGAAGAGAGAGGGATAAAGAGAGAGTAAAATGAAGAGTGGAACTGAGAAAAAGAGAGATTTGAGTGGAGGAGAGAGGAGCGAGGAGAGGATAGAGGATGAGAGAGAGAGAATGGAGCTAAATGGAGAAGAGTGCAGAGAGAAAAGAGAGAGAACAAAAAGTGGAGGAGAAAGAGGAACAAGTGCATACACAGGAGAGAGAGAAAGAAGAGTGGAGCAGACAGAGGAGAGATGTGTGAGACAAATAAGAAGGAACAAGACACAGTCAGGCAGTGGTCTGGACCAATACTCCAGACAGGGGCTTTAAATACACTTCTCTGTCGTCATGGTTACACTGCTTGACGAGGCCTCCTCGTTTTCTACGAGAATGACCAGAGCTGCATCTCCATTTGAGAAATCATCCACTCAAGTTATTTTTGCTTGATAAATAAAATGAACTGAAGCAATGAGCAATACAGGAGCAACTCTCTTTAAAGATGCACTGTGGAACTTTTCTGGGTTATCACTATTTTAAATTTGAACTTTACTTTAGTCATTTAATCAGCTGATGGAGTCTCAAGCTGTGTTCAGACCGAGCATCAAGGAGTCCCGTTTCCATGCGGTCTGACATCAACTCAGCGCATCCTGAGTGTTCAGACATCCTGAGTGTTCAGACGTCCTGAGTGTTCAGACGTCCTGAGTGTTCAGACATCCTGAGTGTTCAGACGTCCTGAGTGTTCAGACGTCCTGAGTGTTCAGACGTCCTGAGTGTTCAGACATCCTGAGCGTTCAGACGTCCTGAGTGTTCAGGAGTCCTGAGTGTTCAGACGTCCTGAGCGTTCAGACGTCCTGAGCGTTCAGACGTCCTGAGCGTTCAGACGTCCTGAGCGTTCAGACGTCCTGAGCGTTCAGACGTCCTGAGTGTTCAGACATCCTGAGTGTTCAGACGTCCTGAGCGTTCAGACGTCCTGAGTGTTCAGACGTCATGAGCGTTCAGACGTCCTGAGTGTTCAGGCGTCCTGAGTGTTCAGGCGTCCTGAGTGTTCAGGCGTCCTGAGCGTTCAGACGTCCTGAGTGTTCAGACGTCATGAGCGTTCAGACGTCCTGAGTGTTCAGACGTCATGAGCGTTCAGACGTCATGAGCGTTCAGACGTCCTGAGTGTTCAGACGTCATGAGCGTTCAGGCGTCCTGAGTGTTCAGACGTCCTGAGTGTTCAGACGTCCTGAGTGTTCAGACGTCCTGAGTGTTCAGACGTCATGAGCGTTCAGACGTCCTGAGTGTTCAGACGTCCTGAGCGTTCAGACGTCCTGAGCGTTCAGACGTCCTGAGCGTTCAGACGTCCTGAGCGTTCAGACGTCCTGAGCGTTCAGACGTCCTGAGTGTTCAGACATCCTGAGTGTTCAGACGTCCTGAGCGTTCAGACGTCCTGAGCGTTCAGACGTCATGAGCGTTCAGACGTCCTGAGTGTTCAGACGTCATGAGCGTTCAGGCGTCCTGAGTGTTCAGACGTCCTGAGTGTTCAG
This sequence comes from Odontamblyopus lacepedii, assembly GCA_034769755.1. Classification (NCBI taxonomy): domain Eukaryota; kingdom Metazoa; phylum Chordata; class Actinopteri; order Gobiiformes; family Gobiidae; genus Odontamblyopus; species Odontamblyopus lacepedii. The sequence goes on along the minus strand of CM068354.1, from coordinate 2,913,028 downwards.
ACGTCCTGAGTGTTCAGGCGTCCTGAGTGTTCAGGCGTCCTGAGTGTTCAGGCGTCCTGAGCGTTCAGGCGTCCTGAGTGTTCAGGCGTCCTGAGTGTTCAGGCGTCCTGAGTGTTCAGACGTCCTGAGCGTTCAGACACTTTGCTTCAACCAATCAGGGACGACTTCCAGTGACGTAGAAACATCAGTATCTGGAAGAGACAAAATGGGAGCCACAAACAATTTTTTTTATTTATTTTTTTAACGGAAGTGCCAGAAGCACTGAACGCAGTTTTATTCAACCAAAGTTTGTATTAGTCAACAAAACTTTCTCTTTAGATGAAAACGATTTCTATGGGACATTAGCAGAAAGGAGAAGTGAGTGACTGTTTCTGTATTTCTCTGCAAAATGTCTAAAGACTAAAGTTGAATCGGTCTTTATAGTTTCCTACTACCTTTTGGAGAAAGTTTTTGCATTGCTCCCCCTGCAGGTGAACTCTTGTGAGTGCACCTGCAGGGGGTCCACCTGTTTCAGTTCCAGTTGTCAGGGTCCTTGACTTCTGAACCACTTTGGACAGATCCACGTCATCAGAGCTCCACCAGGTGCTGTTCCAGTTCCCCCAAATCATTCGAAAATATTTCAGCCAGTGTATTTATTTCTTTAGGCTAATGATGAGCCTAAAAAACTCCATAGATGATTCACCAGCTTTAACTGCATTATTCACATGTTTTAATGCATGTTGACATGAAAAAACCCTCTGAACACTTTCTGTTTGTAGAAACACTGATGTTTATTGGTGCTTAACACTGGTGGTCACGTGACACTGTGCAGTCGCTCCCTTCAGAGTCAGTTTCAGGTGAGCTCCAGGAGCTGTGAGCAGGGCTCTGGAGGATCTTTGGAGGAAGGGTCCTGGGGATGGAGAAACACCCACACATAAGGAATAGTTTTGAGAGCTTTGGCCACGCCCCCTCTTTAGTGACCCATTTGATGAGCAGCACATGACTTTAGTCCAACACGACTTTCTTAGTGAACTACTGCCCTGATGCACAGGCCACCGGCTGTGTGAAGAAGAGTGAGTCGAAGTGTGTCAGGAGTGAGGCTGATATCATCATATGTCATAAAGTATCAGAGCAACCAAAGAGCCAATCAGGAGTGAGGATGCTGAAGGTATCTTAACTTACGAACATCAAAATGCCAATGGAGCAGATTGGAGCCTCGCTTCCGTCAGTCTGCCCCAGGGCAGCTGTGGCTACAACAGTAGTTTACCACCACCGGGTCTGGAGTGAGTGAATAATGCTGTAAAGCGTCTTTGAGTGTCCAGAGAAGCGCTGTATAAAACTGATGCATTATTATTATTATTAAAATATCTGAATCAGAACCCCAGGATCATGTGGAGCTCGTCACTATGGAGAGAACAGGGTGACAGAAGCTCAGAGAGTCGACCATTTGTTTGTTTATTTGTTTATTTGGATGGGACAGTGCATATTCATAAACATACAATTTATATGAAATCACACATATTGATGTAAATACGCCGGATTTAGCACAGGTGCTAATTTCCATCCGTAGTCCCATATATAAAATATATAAAATACACATAAAATAGACATTTGACAGATTTGACAAATATAACTAACAATATGCATAATCCACAGTATAGTGCAGTAGAATAAACAGCTATCATGACCTAAGGTGCTGTTAAAGGTGTTTTTTTATAGAGTGCATTATAAGGTGCCTGCAGTATTTACAGTACTATTTCTAAAGTGCTAGTGTCTACGTGTGTGTGTGTGTGTTTGTGTGTGTGTGTGTGTGTTTGTATGTGTGTGTGTAGTGGTTACAATTTCGACTGCTTTTCAACCATCTCTTAAGGTGCGTTTTAAATGATGCAAAGGTTGGGCTGGTTCTGACTGAGACAGGTGCTGGTTCTGACTGAGACAGGTGCTGGTTCTGACTGAGACAGGTGAGGTGTTCCAGCTGCTGCAGCCTGCGATCGAGAGAACATTTTGAGCGAAGGTGGTTTTTCGAAATTGTACCTCACAATCCCCTCTAGAGGCTGATCTGGTGCTAGACACACTTTTCCTTTTTATGTATTTTTTCAGGGCTGGTGGGGCCAGTTCGTGCAGGGATCTAAAAATAATACAGCAGTTTTTAAATATTTTAAAATTATCAAAACTTAAAAGGTTATACTTTCCTAGGATTGCACAGTGGTGAAATGATTGTGGCTTCTTATCAAATGCCTTTATAGCTTTTTTATAGAGCTGTTCAATTGGTTTTAGTGTAGTGTAGTGTCCCACATAAACATCACTGACCCACAGGTGAGATTTCAGCTCCCACAGGTGAATGCTGTGGTTGTGTCCTTGGGCACGACACACCCACCTCCCCCCAGTGTCTGTGCTCTGGTGTGTGAACGGCTGAGTGGAGCTTTGAGGACCTCGACGGTGGAACTGTAGAAAAATGTGATTTTATCAAAACGTTAAGACCAAAAGGACGAGTCAGACGGTGGTGGTGCTTTTTCAGTAGAGAGTGAACTGGACCCACAGGCGATGGCGCTCACACTCGACACATGCCACACTCACCTTCAGCAGAGACAAACTCCAGCACAGTGAACGCAGGGAACACAATATCCCTCTTTTTTTCTTTCCGTCTTTTACATTTACAACATTGGGGTGTAAAAAAACAGATGAAAACACCGCTCTGACCCACTGCACATTTACATTTAGAATCCTGTCCTCTCCTCCAGCCACTGACTCGGATCTGTCGTCTTTGCACTCTTTTTTCTCTCTATTTTTTTTTTCTTTTCGGTATCGCTCCTCCATAACTGCCCTCTCCTGTCGCCCTCCCTCCCTCCCTTCATCTCTCCATCTCTCCCTCTCATATACATAGCAATGACCCTTGTCTGGCAGCGGAGGCACCACGCTGTGAATCCATCTACGGCAAAAAACAAGCCCGAGATTGTTATGCAAATGAGGTACAAGTGAAAGAGGGAGGAGAGAGGAGAGAGGAGAGAGGGAGGGGAAGCAAGAAAGGGAAGAGAGAGAGAGACAGAAGGAGGGAGGGGTGACGAAGAGGGAGGAGAGGTGAGAAAATGGAGATGGAGGTAAGGGGTGACAGAGAAGGAGAGAGGGATGGAGAGGGGGTCAGAGAGGAGGAGGAGAGAGAGAGGGATGTTTGGATGGAGGAGAGAAAGGGAGAGAAAGCAAGAAAGGGAAGAGAGAGAGAGACAGAAGGAGGGAGGGGTGACGAAGAGGGAGGAGAGGTGAGAAAATGGAGATGGAGGTAAGGGGTGACGGAGAAGGAGAGAGGGATGGAGAGGGGGTCAGAGAGGAGGAGAGAGAGAGAGAGGGATGTTTGGATGGAGGAGGAGGAGAAGGTGACAGCGTAGGGGAGGAGAGAGAGAGAGGGATGAAGGAGAGAGAGAGTGAAAATAGCTGTTTTGTGGCCTAATGCGGAAAAGAAACAGAAATACAAGAAAAAAGAAAGGAGAGATGAGAGTGAGAAAAAAGGAGGGTGCAGAAAGACAGAGAGAGGGAGCGGAGATATGGAGAGAAGGAGAGAAAGGGAGAGAAAGGTACAGAGAGAGGAAAAGGAGGAAGTGGAGAGATGGTAAGATTGGTAGGATTCAGAGATGCAGAGAGATGGATGCGGAGGGGAGGGAGAGATGTGGAGGAGAGAAAGAGAGAGGGAGCGATGGATGGAGAGGGGAGCGGAGGTGTAGAGTGTGTTTACAGCTGTAATATGGGGCCCGCTGTCTGTGTTTATGATGCTCACAGACTCTACAGCTCATGTAAAACACCGAGAGAGGGATGAGACGAGAGCGAGCGAGCACAAGGAGGAGGGGAGGAGGAGAAGAAGGAGGAAGTGGAGGAGAAGGAGAAAAGAAAGAGGTAGAGGAGGAAGGGGAAAAGGCGGAGGTAGAGGGGAGAGTAGGGAAAGAGGAAAGGAAAGAGAGAGTAGGAGATGCGAAGAGGAGAGAAAGAGGAAGAGGAGCAGGGGAAGAGGAAAGAGAGAAAGGAGGAGAAAGACTGAGACTTTACTGATCCACAAGGGAAACGACACAGGAGCTCACAGCACAACTTATGACAATAACACAGAGTAAAAACGAGTTTTTAAAAAGAGACGGAGCTGAGGAAGAAGAGAGGGTCAGAGGTCAGAGAGGGAGAGAGAAAGGGATGGTGGGACGGAGGAGAAGGAGCAGGAGTGTAGGGGAGAGAGGGAGAGAAAACAGAGAGAGGGAAGGTAATACAGGCTGGTGTTAATGAGACATAAATGGTATAAATGTGCATTAAGTAAAAATCACATGTAGTGATAGAGGTCAGAAGAAGATTGAATTTACTTTTTTATACTTTCAATGGCTCAAATCTTTTGTTTTCTCGTCTTCTGTCCAAACATATCAAGAAATCCATCTTCTTCCGCTTATCCGGGGCCGGGTCGCGGGGGCAGCAGTCTAAGCAGGGGCTCCCAAGCTTCCTTCTCCCCAGCCACTTCCTCCAGCTCCTCCGGACGGACCCCGAGGTGTTCCCAGGCCGAGAGACATAGTCCCTCCAGCGTGTCCTGGGTCTTCCCCGGGGCCTCCTACCGGTGGGACATGCCCGGAACACCTCCCGAGGGAGGCGTCCAGGAGGCATCCGGACCAGATGCCCGAGCCACCTCAGCTGCTCCTCTCGACGTGGAGGAGCAGCGACTCTATTCCGAGCTCCTCCCGTGTGACCGAGCTCCTCACCCTATCTCTAAGGGAGCGCCCGGCCACTCTGCGGAGGAAACTCATTTCGGCCGCTTGTATCCGCGATCTCGTTCTTTCGGTCATTACCCAGAGCTCATGACCATAGGTGAGGGGAGGAACGTAGATTGAGGTAAATCGAGAAATCATCAAACTTAAAAATATATATATATTTTTAGATATGGGCCAATTTAGATGCAAAAGTCACATTTTTCTTAGATCCCAAAACATAAAAAAAGTCTAATTCTTCCATCCAGAAGCTGCGGTTCAGATGGTTTTTCATGATATCAGAAAATGTCTTTATTACAGCAGCTGAAAAAGTGTCTGATGGAAGTGAGTGGGGCCAGTTTAAGCCTGAGGGCCACAAACAGGGGCCAGTTTAAGCCTGAGGGCCACAAACAGGGGCCAGTTTAAGCCTGAGGGCCACAAACAGGGGCCAGTTTAAGCCTGAGGGCCACAAACAGGGGCCAGTTTAAGCCCGAGGGCCACAAACAGGGGCCAGTTTAAGCCCGAGGGCCACAAACAGGGGCCAGTTTAAGCCCGAGGGCCACAAACAGGGGCCAGTTTAAGCCCGAGGGCCACAAACAGGGGCCAGTTTAAGCCTGAGGGCCACAAACAGGGGCCAGTTTGAGCCCGAGGGCCACAAACAGGAGCCAGTTTAAGCCTGAGGGCCACAAACAGGGGCCAGTTTGAGCCCGAGGGCCACAAACAGGGGCCAGTTTGAGCCTGAGGGCCACAAACAGGGGCCAGTTTGAGCCTGAGGGCCACAAACAGGGGCCAGTTTAAGCCTGAGGGCCACAAACAGGGGCCAGTTTGAGCCCGAGGGCCACAAACAGGAGCCAGTTTAAGCCTGAGGGCCACAAACAGGGGCCAGTTTGAGCCTGAGGGCCACAAACAGGGGCCAGTTTGAGCCTGAGGGCCACAAACAGGGGCCAGTTTGAGCCTGAGGGCCACAAACAGGGGCCAGTTTAAGCCTGAGGGCCACAAACAGGGGCCAGTTTGAGCCTGAGGGCCACAAACAGGGGCCAGTTTGAGCCTGAGGGCCACAAACAGGGGCCAGTTTAAGCCCGAGGGCCACAAACAGGGGCCAGTTTAAGCCTGAGGGCCACAAACAGCAGCAGAGGTCAGAGCTGCAGCGGCCATTTTAAACTCTGATCAGAAGTGACATCAGCTGGAAAGTTTAGAGCTCAAACTGCAACGTCCTCCTCTGTACCACATACTGTCCTCCTCTGTACCACATACTGTCCTCCTCTGTACCACATACTCTGTCCTCCTCTGTACCACATACTGTCCTCCTCTGTACCACATACTCTGTCCTCCTCTGTACCACATACTGTCCTCCTCTGTACCACATACTGTCCTCCTCTGTACCACATACTCTGTCCTCCTCTGTACCACATACTGTCCTCCTCTGTACCACATACTCTGTCCTCCTCTGTACCACATACTCTATCCGCCTCTGTACCACATACTGTCCTCCTCTGTACCACACACTGTCCTCCTCTGTACCACATACTCTGTCCTCCTCTGTACCACATACTCTGTCCTCCTCTGTACCACATACTGTCCTCCTCTGTACCACATACTCTGCCCTCCTCTGTACCACATACTCTATCCTCCTCTGTACCACATACTGTCCTCCTCTGTACCACATACTCTGTCCTCCTCTGTACCACATACTGTCCTCCTCTGTACCACATACTCTGTCCTCCTCTGTACCACATACTCTATCCTCCTCTGTACCACATACTGTCCTCCTCTGTACCACACACTGTCCTCCTCTGTACCACATACTCTGTCCTCCTCTGTACCACATACTCTATCCTCCTCTGTACCACACACTGTCCTCCTCTGTACCACATACTGTCCTCCTCTGTACCACACACTGTCCTCCTCTGTACCACATACTCTGTCCTCCTCTGTACCACATACTGTCCTCCTCTGTACCACATACTCTGTCTTCCTCTGTACCACATACTGTCCTCCTCTGTACCACATACTCTGTCCTCATCTGTACCACATACTGTCCTCCTCTGTACCACATACTCTGTCCTCCTCTGTACCACATACTGTCCTCCTCTGTACCACATACTCTGTCCTCCTCTGTACCACATACTCTATCCTCCTCTGTACCACATACTCTATCCTCCTCTGTACCACATACTGTCCTCCTCTGTACCACACACTGTCCTCCTCTGTACCACATACTCTGTCCTCCTCTGCACCACATACTCTGTCCTCCTCTGTACCACATACTGTCCTCCTCTGTACCACACACTGTCCTCCTCTGTACCACATACTGTCCTCCTCTGTACCACATACTCTGTTCTCCTCTGTACCACATACTGTCCTCCTCTGTACCACATACTGTCCTCCTCTGTACCACATACTCTGTCCTCCTCTGTACCACATACTGTCCTCCTCTGTACCACATACTCTGTCCTCCTCTGTACCACATACTCTGTCCTCCTCTGTACCACATACTCTGTCCTCCTCTGTACCACACACTGTCCTCCTCTGTACCACATACTCTGTCCTCCTCTGTACCACATACTGTCCTCCTCTGTACCACATACTCTGTCCTCCTCTGTACCACATACTGTCCTCCTCTGTACCACACACTGTCCTCCTCTGTACCACATACTCTGTCCTCCTCTGTACCACATACTCTGTCCTCCTCTGTACCACATACTGTCCTCCTCTGTACCACACACTGTCCTCCTCTGTACCACATACTCTGTCCTCCTCTGTACCACAGACTCTGTCCTCCTCTGTACCACATACTGTCCTCCTCTGTACCACATACTCTGTCCTCCTCTGTACCACATACTCTGTCCTCCTCTGTACCACATACTGTCCTCCTCTGTACCACATACTCTGTCCTCCTCTGTACCACATACTCTGTCCTCCTCTGTACCACATACTGTCCTCCTCTGTACCACATACTCTGTCCTCCTCTGTACCACATACTGTCCTCCTCTGTACCACACACTGTCCTCCTCTGTACCACATACTGTCCTCCTCAGTACCACATACTCTGACCTCCTCTGTACCACATACTCTGTCCTCCTCTGTACCACATACTCTGTCCTCCTCTGTACCACATACTGTCCTCCTCTGCACCACATACTCTGACCTCCTCTGTACCACATACTCTGTCCTCCTCTGTACCACATACTGTCCTCCTCTGTACCACATACTCTCTGTCCTCCTCTGTACCACATACTGTCCTCCTCTGTACCACATACTGTCCTCCTCTGTACCACATACTGTCCTACTCCGTACCACATACGGTCCTCCTCTGTACCACATACTCTGCCCTCCTCTGTACCACATACTCTGTCCTCCTCTGCACCACATACTGTCCTCCTCTGTACCACATACTCTGTCCTCCTCTGTACCACATACTCTGTCCTCCTCTGTACCACATACTCTCTGTCCTCCTCTGTACCACATACTGTCCTCCTCTGTACCACATACTCTGTCCTCCTCTGTACCACATACTGTCCTCCTCTGTACCACATACTGTCCTACTCCGTACCACATACTCTGCCCTCCTCTGTACCACATACTGTCCTCCTCTGCACCACATACTGTCCTCCTCTGTACCACATACTCTGTCCTCCTCTGCACCACATACTGTCCTCCTCTGTACCACATACTCTGCCCTCCTCTGTACCACATACTCTGTCCTCCTCTGCACTACATACTGTCCTCCTCTGTACCACATACTCTGTCCTCCTCTGCACCACATACTGTCCTCCTCTGCACCACATACTCTCTGTCCTCCTCTGTACCACCAACTCTCTGTCCTCCTCTGTACCACATACTCTCTGTCCTCCTCTGTACCACATACTCTGTCCTCCTCTGTACCACATACTCTCTGTCCTCCTCTGTACCACATACTGTCCTCCTCTGTACCACATACTGTTCTCCTCTGTACCACATACTCTGTCCTCCTCTGTACCACATACTCTGTCTTCCTCTGTACCACATACTGTCCTCCTCTGTACCACATACTCTGTCCTCCTCTGTACCACATACTGTCCTCCTCTGTACCACATACTCTGTCCTCCTCTGTACCACATACTCTGTCCTCCTCTGTACCACATACTGTCCTCCTCTGTACCACATACTGTTCTCCTCTGTACCACATACTCTGGCCTCCTCTGTACCACATACTCTGTCCTCCTCTGTACCACATACTGTCCTCCTCTGTACCACATAATCTGTCCTCCTCTGTACCACATACTGTCCTCCTCTGTACCACATACTGTCCTCCTCTGTACCATATACTCTCTGTCCTCCTCTGTACCACACACTGTCCTCCTCTGTGCCACATACTGTCCTCCTCTGTACCACATACTCTGTCCTCCTCTGTACCATATACTCTGTCCTCCTCTGTACCACCAACTCTCTGTCCTCCTCTGTACCACATACTGTCCTCCTCTGTACCACTGATTGTCCTCCTCTGTACCACATACTCTGTCCTCCTCTGTACCACATACTCTGTCCTCCTCTGTACCACATACTGTCCTCCTCTGTACCACATACTCTGTCCTCCTCTGTACCACATACTCTGTCCTCCTCTGTACCACATACTGTCCTCCTCTGTACCACATACTCTGTCCTCCTCTGTACCACATACTGTCCTCCTCTGTACCACATACTGTCCTCCTCTGTACCACATACTCTCTGGCCTCCTCTGTACCACATACTGTCCTCCTCTGTACCACATACTCTGTCCTCCTCTGTACCACATACTGTCCTCCTCTGTACCACATACTCTCTGTCCTCCTCTGTACCACATACTCTGTCCTCCTCTGTACCACATACTGTCCTCCTCTGTACCACATACTCTGTCCTCCTCTGTACCACATACTCTGTCCTCCTCTGTACCACATACTGTCCTCCTCTGTACCACATACTCTGTCCTCCTCTGTACCACATACTGTCCTCCTCTGTACCACATACTGTCCTCCTCTGTACCACATACTCTCTGGCCTCCTCTGTACCACATACTGTCCTCCTCTGTACCACATACTCTGTCCTCCTCTGTACCACATACTGTCCTCCTCTGTACCACATACTCTCTGGCCTCCTCTGTACCACATACTGTCCTCCTCTGTACCACATACTCTGTCCTCCTCTGTACCACATACTGTCCTCCTCTGTACCACATACTCTGGCCTCCTCTGTACCACATACTGTCCTCCTCTGTACCACATACTGTCCTCCTCTGTACCACATACTCTCTGTCCTCCTCTGTACCACATACTGTCCTCCTCTGTACCACATACTCTCTGTCCTCCTCTGTACCACATACTGTCCTCCTCTGTACCACATACTGTCCTCCTCTGTACCACTGATTGTCCTTCCTCTTCATCACACATTCACTACCTTCTGCTCCTGTCTGTTCTTATCAGCTCCTGTCCCCGCAGACCACAGAAATTACCTCTCATCATGGTCATATAATTGTCTTTTCATTTGAACTCATTTATGAAAATACGGTAACACTGCTGGTCTTTATTGAGCCATTCGTCGGGATTCTGCTGCGCGCTCGTTCATTTGTCGCATATTAATTGACGCTAAATTGCTTGTACCTTGTCAGAGCTGCGAGAGCTGCTTTGTGTTGACAGATCGCCGCTCGTCCTCGCCCCCTCCGCCCGTCGGTCATTAGCCGATCCCACCAGGGGCCACATAATTAACCTAATAAAACCCTCCCTCTGCAGCGAGCCCAATAGAACAGTGGAGAGTTTAACGGCTGGAGGGGCCCGAGGGGGGAAAGGTTTACGGCCGTTTCTGATCGTTTGGGAAAGAAACACTTGAGATTAAAGTAAAATAGGCTAATAGAGTATTCAGTAAAACAGACTGTTCAGAGATTTTAAGTATGTTGTCGTTCTTTTCCTTCTCACTGACCTCCTGAAGTTGTGTTTGGTTTAATTTCTGATTTTTTGAGCAATCTTTAAATCGCTTATTTTCTAGACGCCGTATCACAGGCCAGGTTTGTTCTGCACTTTAGGATTGGGCAGTGTCACTCCTTTAGGCAGTCCTTCTCTGAACCTCACCCCTCCCTCTCTCCCCTCCGTCTAACTCTGTCCTTCCTCCCTCCTCCTCCGTCTCTCCCTGCTCCTCTGGTGTAGCTACATTAGCCCTCGTGTGAGTCCCAGTGGTCTTATTATGACAGATTTATCTTTGTTTGTACTGTGCCTCCCCCACCTCCTCGTGCTCCATTCACCCAGGACTAAACCAGGACTAAACTATAAACCAGGACTAAACCTGGGGGGACAACACCAGGCCTAAACTCACACAGCCACACGGGGCTCCACATCCTTCTGACTGAACCTGAGCTGGAGGCAGGTCAGAGTTCTCAGGTGGAGTTTGGTGTGGAACTGTCAGGCACAGATGAGCTGGTTTCTGGTTCATTTCTCTGGGCCGATCCGTATGAGACAGAAACTGGCACAACATTCAGCGTTTACTCTGTCGGGAGAAATAAACTCAAGTGAAAATGAAGTTCTTTTTTAACATAATTTTCAGAAAGTGACGCCATTATTCAACTCCAAATGTTTCACAGATTAGGTGTTGATGTAGTTCTGGTTCCCATATGTGAAAACTTCTGCTGCTGTGACCTGTTTCATACATGTGACTGTTTTATTCACTTCAGGCACAGATACAGTATAATGTGCAATACAGTTATAATCTATGACATCTGTGGATCAGTTTTTGTATTTATTTTTTTGACTGGGACAGTTCATGTTAATGAACGGACATGATAAATAAACCATAATGACCATAAACACACCGGATTGAAGCCAAGGGCCACACCGGCTCGTCAAAGCCTGAACCCGTCAGATCTCAGAAGCTCAGCAGGGCCTGGTCAGTACTTGGATGGGAGACCACTGGGAATTTCAGGTGCCACAGTGGGGCCAGTGGCAAAAACTGTCGTTGTGTCCTTAGGCAAGACACAGCACCCACATTGCCTAGTATGAAAGTGGTGTGTGTGTGAGTGTTGGTGGTGGTGGGAGGGGCCGATGGTGCAGATTGGCAGCCTCGCTTCCGTCAGTCTGCCCCAGGGCAGCTGTGGCTACAATAGTAGTTTACACCACCGGGTCTGGAGTGAATGAATAATACTGTAAAGCGTCTTTGAGTGTCCTGAAAAGCGCTGTATAAAACTGATGCATTATCATTATTATTATTAAGGGCTCATTTCCATCTGTTGTCCCAGAGGGCAGGGGTCACAGTGGGGTCACAGTGGGGTCACAGTGCGGCAGACAAATACAGTACATGTCATAATACAAAAATATTGCACAATTTCCCATTATTGCACAGCATACAATATGTATGTAAAATATATTTTGGACATTTGAAATCACAATATTGATCTAAAATACCATAAATATAAGAGAAAGAAGTCTGACTTCTGCTGTAGAAAATCCTGTTTCACAGAGAAATGCCAGTGGCTTTTCTTCATTCTCGTGGTATGTGTGAGGTCACCGGCTCATGAGAATCCATCATGGCCCCTCTGGAGTGACAGGGCCCAACAGGTGGAGGGAGACCACGTTCACTGTGCAGCACTGAGGTTTGTGCTGAAGACAAAGGTGAAACCTCCAAATGAACCGAAACGAACCTGGCGACACTGACAGATGTTGTACTACGACTGATTTAGAGTCAGTACTGCAGAGGATTTAGTCTGTGAAAAACATGCAGAGGGAAGAACTTTGCATTTGTGCACAGGGGAGATGTCTGTGCTCTTCTTTTCAAGTTTGATTGTTCTGCCTGTTCTGCTGTTGTGACACTTTGACCAGTCAGACTCAAATGTTCATCATGAAGCTCCATGTTTTCTTCTGTCAGTGAGACATTCCAGAGTGTTCCTGTGTAGAACTCATCAGCCTGAACTGAGCCCGATTAGACACAAACACACCACATGTACAGAGCCATTCTGGAGTCGGATCAGAGAGGCCTGGTCCTACAGTGTGTTCATGTTTGTGTTGGGCGTATTTCACTGTTTGACTGGTCAGACAGGTGCACTGGTCAGACAGGTGCACTGGTCAGACAGGTGCACTGGTCTGACAGGTGCACTGGTCAGACAGGTGCACTGGTCAGACAGGTGCACTGGTCTGACAGGTGCACTGGTCTGACAGGTGCACTGGTCTGACAGGTGCACTGGTCTGACAGGTGCGCTGGTCAGACTGGTGCACTGGTCTGACAGGTGCACTGGTCTGACAGGTGCGCTGGTCAGACAGGTGCACTGGTCTGACAGGTGCACTGGTCAGACAGGTGCACTGGTCAGACAGGTGCACTGGTCTGACAGGTGCACTGGTCAGACAGGTGCACTGGTCTGACAGGTGCACTGGTCAGACAGGTGCACTGGTCTGACAGGTGCACTGGTCTGACAGGTGCACTTATAAAAGCTTTGTGTCACAGACGTCCCCTTAAACACAGCCCTGTTAGGACTGTGAACATGCTAAGCTAACACAGACTTATTCTGACCTGAAGATCCACTTCTACAGTAAATCTGTGTGATGTTGCAACATGACACAAGGTGAAACAGACTGATTTCTGTTTGAGAGAACTCAGGTGCACTGATAAATCCGGTGTTTTAATGCACACTACATCAGGACTAAACCAGGACTAAACCAGGACTAAACCAGGACTAAACCAGGACTAAACCAGGACTAAACCAGGACTAAACCAGGACTAGCCGGTCCCTCCTGTCACTCCGAAAGTGAAACTTCCACTCTAAAAGTGGCTCTTTTCGAGGAAAGCGTTGCACATTTGTGCCTCTGATGACTGATCTTTTAAGATGGTGAGATGTGCTGTTTTAATCAGTAACTTTAATGCACTTTTGTGTCAGTCTCACAGAGTTAGAGTGTGGCACAAATCTGATTAGCATTTATGAAAAATCACTTTGTGAGGCAGACGTGGAGTGACAGGGGCCCCCTGCCGAGAGCGCATTACCCTGTCCCATCACACATCAGCAACACGACGCTTTGTTTGGCATTTCAAATCATTTATTACATTTGCCACTAAAAGCTCGTCATTCTGCACAAGTTTCACCATTAAGATGGGAAATAATGCCACACACACCTGAGAGCAGAGCTGTGTTTGAGATCAAACTGGAGCTCAGTTACAGCAGGACTTCTGAGTTTGAGCTTTGTGGTAATAATGTGTGACACCCGTGGACTTTGCACTTTGCACATCACAATATTCATCTGAAACAACTTCATAAAAGAAACAAGTGCAGCTGTGTTAGAAAACTGTGGTGTCCAATGGGAGCTGATGTGACCATAAACGTCATCACAACAAAGAGTCAGCAACTTCTCTGGCTGTGGGGGCTTCACCGCCCAGTCCTCACAGCACCTGACCCCCATGAACCCCTCTGTGAGTGGAGCCCACAGGAGGGGGGACCTCACGGTCCTTGATGTTAGTTCAGGTGCTGCATGTTTTGAGTTGATGGGGGAAACCGGAGCCTGGAGGAAACCCATCCAGACACGGGGAGAACATGCAAACTCCCCACAGAAAGGCCCGGGCGACCCGGGGATCGAACCCGCAACCTTCTTGCTGTGAGGCCTGAGTGCCGCTATTATTTTTTTATTTGTACAAAAATGACTATATGGCACTGCCAAATCCTTAGCATATCATCAATTAAGAAAATACAATTGGAGAAGTGCAGATGTCACAGAGGGCAGTGAAAAGGGGTGTTGAAAAGCAGTTTCATATGAACCGAACATGCATGAATCACTCCTAATACAACATAAACGAGAAGGTTAAAGGTGGTTAAAAGATCCAAAAAGTGGATTTTGCAGAATAGATCTGATTTAAATGGACAGGAGTAGCTTGTACACAGAGATGATCTCAGTGTGAAAGATCTGTCCCATTGTAAAGAGCTGTCAGAGCTGTCCATGGTGCTGAAACCACAAAACAACTGTCCAAAAAACTTTAACAGAGATCAGTTTAACAAATCTGTACTATGTAACATCTCTGGCCGCCTGCTTGTCTCCATGGAGATGTTATTTCCTTTTTCATGTTTTTTTTTTCATAGTCTGGCATTAAGCTTAAATGTTTCTTTACGATACATTTTTATTGCTCAAAGAAACTTCTTTATATGAATGTATTTTATTTACAGGAGCCTTTCTTCAGTGTACTAACTGCTAACACAGAATATATTTAGAGCACCATGTGACATATTGTTTTGAAAACAACGTATTAACATTCAAATTTCACTTTCCTTTTTGATGCTCTGAGTCTCTCTCTTTACCCGCTAATGAAACTGCTGCACATCACATCAGGTTTGTCAAGTTGCTGCGTGCAGTTTCGGATCATGTTTTTGGATATTTATGGGTGGGAGCATTGTGGGCGGAGTCTTGCACAGAATCTTTTTAGTTTAGGTGTGTGGACGAAACATTTTGGACTGTGGAGGGTTCATCCAGAGTGAGGCCACAGCTCACAGACAGGAGGCGCTCAGGGCACTGGAGAGCAGGGCGGAGCAGGGAGGGAAGAGAGGGCGGAGCCAGGGAGGGAAGAGAGGGCGGAGACAGGGAGGGAAGAGAGGGCGGAGCCAGGGGGGAGTCTTGGAGAAGAGGAGCTACAACAATGGACCTGTGAACTATTGTTCTGTAACAGACCCCAGGCTTAGACTGACCCCGGTCCAGCTGCAGGCTGCACAGAGGTGTTCACACCAGAACTATTCATATATTAAAGGGAAAGGCTGTGGTTGCTCCAGCACCGGGCAAAAATAAAATAAACCTGAATTAGAGGGTCTGGTCTGGGGATTCTCTTTTTTTCCTCCTCCTCCTGTCCTCATGTTCTGCTGCATTGTTTCTTCCTCTGCTCCTGTCTTCCGGTCCATGTCCAGCACCCTGATGTCAGGTATTATGAGTTTGTAAATGTACAGATGGGGTGACAGGTCCCATCCGATTCCTTTGTACGTCTTTTACATGTGAAGAAAGTGACACATAAAGGCAATAATTCATTCATTGAACTGATCTGGAGCTCCACAGCACCTCCACTGCCACCACCAGACTACACATCCTGAGTGTGGAGCTCCTCTGGGAATTTCAATAATACAGAATACTGAAGGTCTCCAGATCTGAGCTGCACCACAGGCAGTCTGAGCTTGGCTTATAAAGAATTAGTGTTCTTTACCTAAAACCCTAGATTACACTTATTACATTTATTACTGTATAAGTTCTATGTGGACTCAAGACAAAAAAAAAAAATAATAATACACATTCAATGTTGTTATCTCCCATGGAGAGTGAGGTTCACTGCCTTATGCATAAAGAGGCGCACAGGCCCAGGTACAAACTGAGGGGACAACACAAAGTGACCTGGAGCTGAATCACCCATCCTCACTTTTGGAACGCGGGGGCCAACAGGTAAGCTATGTCCACAGATATACAGTCTATGTTCAGGACCATGGACAGGGCTCTGCCCTTTATGTTACACTATCCACAGTATCTGTTGCAGTTTTTTTTTATATATATGTATTTAAATGAAACTTCACATTGTAATTTTATTTTACTTCCAATAACTGACCTTGACCTTTGTCTCTGATGCCTCATGACATCCCGGTGTTAAGTTTTAGTTTCTCTTTGTCCACAGTTCAGCTCTCTGCGGTCTCTCTTTCCTCCCTCATTTTCAGATTAATTCCCACTGTTTCCAGATTACCTCTTCACCTCCATCATTAACTCTTTTCTACTGTCCTTTCTACCCTCCTTTTCCTCTCGTTCATTCCTCTGCACACTGTCCAAAGTGGAGTCTGTTTTACACCTGCCTCTTTGCCCGCAGGTCGCCCTATAATTACTCTCTCCAGCCCTCCTCTTCCTCCTCTTCCTCCTCTTCCGCCTCCTCCTCCTCCTATTCGCGATCATCTTTTTAAATTCATTTGGATTGATTTGTGTCAGACTTAACTATGCTTTGGGCCGTGGGTCGATAAATAAACGTCGATACCTGAATGTTTTCCTGTGAAGCGTTATTAAAAAATAGATTGGCTATAAAGAGGCCTGAATTTACGGAGGACCTGCGCTGACTTCCAATGCACAACGACTGGAATAGAAATGAACAACTTCGGACAGAGAGATTAGACCAGGGAGCAGGAGAGGGCTGGAGGAGAGGGGGAGAGGAGGAGAGAGGGGGAGAAAGAGAGCAGGAGAGGGCTGGAGGAGAGGGGGAGAGGAGGAGAGAGGGGGAGAAAGAGAGCAGGAGAGGGCTGGAGGAGAGGGGGAGAGGAGGAGAGAGGGGGAGAAAGAGAGCAGGAGAGGGCTGGAGGAGAGGGGGAGAGAGGGGGAGAAAGAGAGCAGGAGAGGGCTGGAGGAGAGGGGGAGAGAGGGGGAGAAAGAGAGCAGGAGAGGGCTGGAGGAGAGGAGGAGAGAGGGGGAGAAAGAGAGCAGGAGAGGGCTGGAGGAGAGGGGGAGAGGAGGAGAGAGGGGGAGAAAGAGAGCAAGAGAGGGCTGGAGGAGAGAGGAAGGAGAGGAGAAAGGGAGGAGAGGGTGAGAGGGAGGAGCGGAGGGAAAGAGAGGGAGAAAGGAAAGTAAGTT
Organism: Odontamblyopus lacepedii; assembly: GCA_034769755.1. Lineage (NCBI taxonomy): Eukaryota > Metazoa > Chordata > Actinopteri > Gobiiformes > Gobiidae > Odontamblyopus > Odontamblyopus lacepedii. The sequence goes on along the minus strand of CM068354.1, from coordinate 2,895,792 downwards.
TGGACTGCTTTTCAGCACAGCTCGTGACCTGCACAGAACTGATCAGTTACTGTAATACAAAAAGTTTAGTTCCACTGGCTCATTTTACTCATCAGGTTTTACTCACATCAGGGTAAAAAGTTTTGAATTCAAGTCGTCTTAACTTGATTCAGTTTAGTTTTTTGCAGTGTGTGACATTTTTTTTAAGATGATACAACCAATTCTGAACTAGTCGATAATCGAATGAAGAACCAATGAAGAACCTGATAGAAGTTTGAAAACCTTCAACTTTTCCCAGGGTGACGTCACTTCCGGGTGAGTGAATTCTGTTTGCGAGCTGTTTGCGAGCATCTACTATTACTAGCATCTCTCTACTGAATTTGTTAATCCACGAATCCATCTAAACTAGTGCCTGAGTACTTCGTCAAACCATCGAAGTTTATTCAGCATCTAGTGCTCCGTAATTCGTGGTCTAAGCCTCTCTCTCTCTGTAGTTTCAGCTTGTAGTTTCAGCCTGATCTAGCCTAGCCTAGCATCATGGCTAAAACTCTTGCCCCCTTTTCCTGTTCTAGCTGCCACATGTGGAGTGAGAACCCTGGCTTATTTGATAGTGACAGGCATAGTTGCGCTAAGTGCAGCGTAGTGGCCGTCCTCGGGGCCAGGGTTACAGAGTTAGAAACGCGGATCCGCTCATTGGAGGCGCTGAAGCCGAGTTATAGTCAGGCAGTAGCAGGGACCGCGGACCGCATTAGCTTGAGCGTAGCTAGCGAGAGCAGCCCCCCGGCACACCCCGTGCAGCCGGGACCAGACCAGGACAGTTTTGTGACATTTAGACGCAAGCGCAGGGCTAAGACCAGGACTGCAGATCAGGGACACATAGCTGAGTGCAGGACTCCAGGAGACCAGGGACACAGGGCTGAGAGCAGGGCGCTCCCCGTCCGGAACAGGTTCGCCCCCTTGAGCTGGACGCGGGACACACTAGTCATAGGGAGCTCCATAGTCAGGGACGTGGAACTGCCTGCAGCTTCCACACGGTGTTACCCTGGAGCCAGACTGGGTGACATCGAGGGGAATCTTAGGCTTTTAAAGAGAAGTAAGAACAGGTACCGCCGGATCGTTATACACGCGGGGGGTAACGATACTCGGCGCGGTCAGTCAGAGGTGCTGAAGTTGCAGATAGCGGCAGTTTGTGATTTGGCTAAGTCGATGTTGGAGTCCGTGTACTTCTCTGGCCCCCTTCCAAATTATGCCAATTGTGAAATGTTCAGCCGCTTTTCAGCTGTCAACCAGTGGTTGTCCAATTGGTGCCCGCAGAATGGTGTCGTCTTCATAGACAACTGGAGGGCATTTGAGGGGAAGTCCAGGCTTATACGTAGTGACGGCATTCATCCCACAGCGGCTGGGTCCTCCCTCCTAGCGCAGAATATTATGGCTAGTCTTAGATGACCATCAGGTAAGACTAGCACACAGAATAGCTCAGGGAGTGTTAGTGACGCTAGGGAGCAGAGTAGACTAGTGAGGCACTGCTCTGTTAGCGAGAACAGCTCCAAACAGGCTGAGACTGTGTGTGCCCCACGTACAGGGGCCTCCTCTGAGCCACCCTGCATGAACAATTCTCCCAGACTGGCTGAGGCTGTGTATGTCCCACGCACAAAAAGCACAAACAAAACATACCTAAACTCTGATAGGAAAGGTATCAGATCTCCTAACTTAATAAAAATAAATACATGTGTCGCAAATAAACAAAATGACAAGTGTGTAAAATGTGGACTGCTAAACATCAGGTCCCTCTCCTCTAAATCTCTTTTAATAAATGAATTAATTGGCGACTTTAATATTGATCTTCTCGCTTTAACTGAAACATGGCTTCAGGAAAATGATTATGTTAGACTAAACGAATCTACACCTCCAAGTCACGTGAACTTTCAAAGTGCCAGGAGCACAGGTGGAGGTGGCGGTGTGGCCGTCATTTCTCACTCCAGCCTAATTCTCAGCCTCAAATCTAATTATACATTCTGCTCCTTTGAAAGCCTCGCACTATCTATTACGTGCACCAACTGGAAAAACCAAAAAGCTGTTATATTCATAACAATCTACCAACCTCCTGGTCCATATGCTGAGTTTCTGACAGAGTTTTCTGACTTTATTTCAAGTTTAGTTTTGGAATGGGAAAGGATTGTTATAGTTGGAGATTTCAACATTCATGTTGATAACAGCAGTGAGCCTCAGCAGTGCTTTTGGTGCTCTCCTGGATGGGGTTGGTTTTACCCAGAGTGTGAACAAGCCGACTCACTGTCACAATCACACTCTTGACCTCGTCCTAACTTATGGTATTGAGATTAATGATTTACTTGTAATTCCTCAAAACCCTTTACTCTCTGACCATTTTTAATTACCTTTCAATTCGTACTAAAAGACTATCCAGCTCAGCAGGAGAAAACTATAATGAAAAGAACAATATCAGAAAAATCAGTAGCCGAGTTCAAAGAAATAATGGAGCCAGTATTAAATGATATGCCATGTGACAATGAGAACAACTTTAATCCAATTATCATGGATCAGTTTGTTGATAGGACAATGCTCACCTTAAAATCTGCTCTCGATGTTGCAGCTCCGCTAAAACAGAAAAGCATTAAACCAAGACCTTCGGCTCCTTGGTTTACTCCAGAATTGCGATCACTCAAACAACACGTAAGACGCACAGAGAAGCTCTGGCGCCGCTCGCGCTCCGAGCAGTCTCTGAAGGCATGGAAGCTCTGCCTGCTCTCTTATAAGGCCGCTCTGCGAAAAGCACAAACCAGATACTATTCAAACCTAATAGAAGTAAACAAAAGCAACCCCAGATTTCTGTTCAGCACTGTAGCCAGGCTGACAAACTCGCACACTGCCCCTGAGTCTCTTCTCCCTTTGAAGTTCAGTTGTGACTTTCTTGAATTCTTCGATCGCAAAATTACACCATTAGAGACAAGATCAATGAAACCACTCCAAAAATCAGCCCCGAGCAAATTCAGCAAATCCAGTCTGTAACACCAATATCCCACATAAATCCTCTAACAGCATTAGACAAATTTACTCCTGTCGATGAGGTGGAGATTACCTCAGTCATCATGTCGTCCAAACCATCAACTTGTTTGCTCGACCCTATTCCAGTCAAACTCCTCAAAGAAGCTCTCCACTTAATAATAGGTTCCATCCATAACATAATAAATATGTCATTAGAAAATGGCTTTGTTCCTCAGTCCTTTAAATATGCTGTAATTAAACCGCTTTTGAAAAAACCTATCTTAAATCCTGATGAACTAGCCAACTACAGACCTATCTCGAATCTTCCATTTCTCTCAAAGATTCTGGAACGAGTTGTGGTGAAACAGCTTTGTCACCATCTGCAGGGCAATAATTTATATGAAAAATTTCAGTCTGGTTTCAGAGCTCACCACAGCACAGAAACTGCTCTGCTTAAAGTGACAAATGATTTGCTACTAGCTGCTGATAACGGGCTGGCTTCAGTCCTGGTCCTACTGGACCTCAGTGCAGCGTTTGACACCATTGATCACAACATTCTACTGCAGAGGTCAGAATGTGACATAGGTGTCAGAGGGACCGCCCTCAAATGGTTTAAATCCTCTCTATCAGATAGGTACCAGTTTGTTAGTGTAAACCAGTGCACCTCTCCCTGCTCTAAAGTAGCCTGCGGTGTTCCACAAGGATCTGTGCTTGGTCCAATCCTGTTTACTCTGTATATGTTGCCATTAGGTAACATTATCAGAAAACATGGCATTAATTTCCACTGCTATGCTGATGACACTCAGCTGTACTTATCAATGAAACCTAATCAGACCGATCAAATCGATAAGCTCAGTGCCTGTGTGAAGGACATCAAAACCTGGATGACCCTGAATTACCTGCTCTTAAACCCTGAAAAAACAGAGGTCATTGTTGTTGGTCCTAAAGGTCAGAGAGATTCTCTGTCAGACCAGATAATCTCACTTGACAATGTGAGTATAGCCTCTAGCTCTACTGTAAAAAACCTTGGAGTCGTATTTGACCAAAATCTCTCATTCACAGCTCATATAAACCAAGCTTGTAAAACTGCATATTTTCACCTGCGAAACATAACTAAAATCAGAAAAATTTTGCCTAAAAATGATGCTGAAAAACTTATCCATGCATTTGTTACATCCAGACTAGATTACTGTAATTCTCTGCTCACCGTCTGCACTAAAGGTACTTTAAGAAGCTTCCAGTTGGTCCAAAATGCAGCGGCCAGAGTCCTAACAGGAACTAAAAGACGTGATCACATCAGTCCTGTGTTAAAATCACTGCACTGGCTTCCTGTCGAGTTTAGAATTAAATTCAAAGTTCTCCTCCTGACATACAAAGCCTTAAACAATATGGCCCCATCATATCTTCAGGATGCCATTGTCCCCTATCAGCCAAATAGAGCACTTCACTCTCAGAATGCAGGATTATTAGTGGTTCCTAGAGTGTCTAAAAGTACAGTGGGGGGGAGAGCCTTCAGTTACCAAGCTCCTGTGTTATGGAATCAACTCCCTGTTGGTGTTAAACAGGCTCCACAGTCTCTTTATTTAAGACCAGGCTTAAAACCTTCCTCTTCAGAATAGCTTATGACCAGGTTACTTAGTTTGATGTCACTAAGATAAGCTGCTGCAGGAGATAACAAGCTGGGGGAAGTGTGGCAACCTGAGCTCTGTCCTCTGTTTCCTCCTATTTTCTCATCAGCATCACTCACTATGTTCTCATCTGTAGTTTGTTCATTGCTATTCACATGTTGTCCCCTGTCCCACTCCCCCTGTGGAGTGGAACTCTTTCAGGCGCCTGATGGCAGCTGGACCTCTCTCCTCCTCCTCGCCTGGCTCCTCCTCCTCGCCTGGCTCCTCCTCCTCGCCTGGCTCCTCCTCTTCGCCTGGCTCCTCCTCTTCGCCCGGCTCCTCCTCCTCGCCCCCTCCTCCTCCTCCTCCCCGGCTCCTTCCCCACCTGGGTAGCTGTGGTCATACTGAACTGGCCCACGGGCCTGGACATCTATAGCCTGTCCGTCCATGGGAGTGGATCCCTCCTTCACTGTAGTTCTCCCCGTGGTTTCTTCTTTTTCCCAGGACCCTGGGTTTTTTGAAGTTTTTCCTTGCTGAGAAGGAGGGTCTAAGGACAGGGGATGACTGGACAATGTTTCATTTGCTGCTTTACATGAATGTTGTTTATTCCTGTTCAGATATGTCTGTGTGTATGTTTTACTCATCCATATCTGGGAACGCCCTTAGAGGCGTTCCAAGATATGGTTGCGATTTTGGGCGCTACAAAATAAATTGAATTGAATTGAATCTTGGCCAGATCAGCAAAATGTACAGTGTATCAGAGAATCAGGAAGTGTGCATTAGCATGCTTGTTTTGGTTCCCTTTACTGTCATGGCAAAACTCCTCTCTGACCTCTAAAACTGAAGCTCAGCTAAACTCATTGAGTGAGTAATGAGGACGCTCTACATGCAGAAGGTAAATGAGGAAGAACTTTGGAACACTGCAAACTGTTTCTGTTGGGACAGATTCAAATGCTCAGGTTCATATTTTAGACTCTGAGCTGTGGCCCTGTGGATCAAACTGCTCTATAGAACCTGTGAATACTCACAATCAGCATTTTAGAACAGGATTATGAGACCAAAAAATGAAGAACCATTTGAAATAACTGCACACTGCCCCCTGGAGAGGAGGAGGGGAAGGTCCTGAAACTCTACTCTGTGTAGTGGGTTCTCCTTCCCATTTATGATGTCATCAAGTGGTCGTTTTCAAGTGAACAGCTCCTTCTACCTTTAGTTCAGCGGAGATTGGAAATTACAGATCTGAAATCATCCACATGATTCTGGTGAATGTGTGTTTAAAAACACAGTGGAGCACTTCCTGTTTTACCACATGACACAGGAGTGTTTTCTGTTAGAGAGAAGAACTCTGAAGCCTAAATGTGCCGGTTTGTGTTAAACGTGAATGAAACAAACACAACTCCAGGTGTGTTTGTGATGGTTCCTGGTGGAATCAGAGCCCTTCAACAGAACAAAACACCTCCAAAGAACTCGGTTCTTTCTGCTCACATTGTGTTAACAAAACAAAGTTCAGATGAACGTCAAACTTGGGCTTCAGACAGAGCAGAGCCTTCAGTTAGCATCACACCCCCAGGGAATGTTGATGACAGCTGCAAATGGTCGAGTCTTGTGGATCCATAAAAAGGAAAGTATAAGACACTCCCCTGTGTACCAGGTGGCACAGTGGCTGAGTGGTACTCATGCCTCACAGCAAGAAGGTTGCGGGTTCGATCCCCGGGCCGCCCGGGCCTTTCTGTGTGGAGTTTGCATGTTCTCCTCGTGTCTGGATGGGTTTCCTCCGGGCTTCGGTTTCCCCCATCAACTCAAAACCTGCACTGTAGGTGTGAGTGTAGGTGTGTGTTGTGTGAGTGAGTGTTGGTGGTGGTCGGAGGGACTGTTGGCGCCGCTTGGCCTGGCAGCCGCGCCTCCATCAGTCTGCCCCAGGGCAACTGTGGCTACAACAGTAACTTACCTCCACGGGGTCTGGAGTGAATGAAGAATGCTCTGTAAATGCTGTGTAAAGCACTTTGGGAACATGTGTCTGTGTAAAAGCGCTATATAAATAAACCTTACCTTACTACTAGTGGCCACTCCAGGTACTGCAGCTCCACGAGAAACCACCACAGGAACTGTTCTACACAGAGACAAGAGCAGAGGGTGTGTACAGTTGTAGGGAGTATTATCTGTGACAGACGGGTGAGTTGTACAGTTGTAGGGAGTATTTAAGAAGCAAACTTTTTTGGTACTACCTCTTAAAAAACACAACACCATCTTGGATTCATCTCCAGATCGTGTGAGACTTTCACGTCAGTTCCACGTCAGTTCCACGTCAGTTCCACGTCAGTTCCACGTCAGTTCCACGTCAGTTCCATGTCAGTACTTTGTCAGTTCTTTGTTGGTGGTGTGTAATTTATGCAAACAAAATGTAGCAGCTAAATGAGGGTGAATCATTTTTGTTCCAGCCTAAATCCTGAGATGAGACAGATCCTGGGCAGTCGATGCTAAAGGCCGGTGTAAAAATAGCCTGGATTAGCTGCAGCTCGCGGTGTGTCTTTGTCCCTCACTTGGTTGAATGGGAAGTGGCGTTAGCTTGTAGCTCTTAGCGTTTGTGGAGGATTTAGTTGAGAATCGTGTTTTGGTGACAGGCGTGAGAGGACAGAGCCGTCGCCTCAGGACACGCCCTCCCCACACCCACAGACACAAACAAAGAGCTCCACAGTGACTCACCCGGTGTTAAAGCCGCCTCACACTGTCGGCGGATCTGCAGAGGAGCTGCTGTGCCGATGCCACTTCAGGCTCTTTTTCAAACTTCACTCTTTTTTTTTCTTTTGTAAGTGTAGAGGAGGAGGTGTGCTGCCCCTGCTGAGCCTCACTGGGCTTTGATAAAATCCCTGGGATGGAAATGATGAAGATTCAAAAAAGACGAGTGAACCTCCCTGTTTCCCACTCGTCCTCCTTTTGTGCTCCTGATCTGACCTGTGAGTTTAACACTGAACCCGAACCCAAAAGAGCATTCACGCTCCTCCTCCTCCTCCTCCTCCTCCCCTCTGCCCTCCTCCTCCCCTCTGCCCTCCTCCTCCTCCTCCTCCTCCCCCCCTCTGCTCCTGTGTCAAGTGTCTGGTTTCATCCTCCCAGAGTGCGATAAGTGCAGGCCTAATGTGTGAGTGCTCTAAAAATAGTGCTGTGTGGAGGTGAGGGCCCCGGACAGAGCTTATCTCTGTAATGTATCCGTGTACATTTGCATAAGGGACGGCCGAGAGGCAGTGCTCCGCTCCTATAACAGCCCTGTGTTTGTCAAGTGGAGCAGGCACAGGTACTTTACAGGGAGATACGGGGCTCAAACTTCCACCTGAGAGGCTAACTTTGTTCTGAGAGGACTTAAACACTCGCACTAATGCACCAGTGATCCTATAGAGCTGGGACTGTGATGTCACTGCGGCTCCATCACAGGATTAACAATACTGGACATGTTTGTGCACTTTCTTCCTTTTTTTTAGCACACCTCATGTTATAAAGAGACCACAGTCATTTAAATGAACGTGGATCTGTGCTGAGGAGTGTGACAGAAGTGCACGAGCTGAGGGAAGAAGCACTTTTACATATTCTACACACTTCTGCTGTGATTAAAGGTCCTACAGTATCTTACACAGAACTGACAAGAGGTGGTGTTAACCCCTGGATTTCATTCACACATGTTTGAGTAACTCTACTTCCTGTATTGCCACATGACATCACAAGGTGGATCAGCGTGTTTTCTGTTTGACATTAGACATTTGCCTAAATATACAGGATTTGTGTGTTTGTGATGAGGAAACAGAACATCAGAAAACAGTGGAGCCTTTAAAAATATATATTTCCTCCTTACTCTCCAGTGTCTCCTGTGGTTTCTGTCTCTCATTAGCAGGTGTAAAATGGGGCAGCAGAACACAGTGTGTCTGACCCCCGTGTGCTCTGTCCTCCTGCACTTCTGTGTCTGTCACTGTTCAAATGTCACTGAACCGTTTGGAGAAACTTAAACACGCTTCTAAAAAGGTCGACCCAATCACAGCACTGGCCCATCTCTTCTTCCTCTCGTCTTACTCTCCTCCTCGCTCCTCTCCCCCTCTCCCTCTCTCCTCTCTCCTCTCCTCCTCTCCCTCTCTCCTCTCCTCTCCCTCTCTCCTCTCCTCGTCTCTCCTCTTCCTCTCTCCTCTTTCCTCTCCCTCTCTCCTCTCTCCTCTCCCTCTCTCCTCTTTCCTCCTCCTCTCTCCTCTTTCCTCCTCCTCTCTCCTCTCCCTCTCTCCTCTCCTCCTCTCCCTCTCTCCTCTCCTCCTCTCCCTCTCTCCTCTCTTCCTCTCTCCTCTCCTCCTCTCCCATCTCCTCCTCTTTCCTCTCCCTCTCTCCTCTCCCTCTCTCCTCTCCTCCTCTCCCTCCCTCCTGAACTATCCCTTTAATATAAAACGACTTAAAAGAACCAAGTGCAGTTCCTTCTGTGTGAGAAAACCGTTAATTGTTAATGGCATTAATCACATCACACTAGAGCAGAGGATTTCAACCAAAATGACTTCTCAACACTCCCGAAAATAAACCTGGACAACGAAGTGCGGACACCAGAGTGGACATGGACGTACACCAGAGTGGACATGTGTGTACACCAGAGTGGACATGGACGTACACCAGAGTGGACATGTGCGTACACCAGAGTGGACATGGACGTACACCAGAGTGGACATGGACGTACACCAGAGTGGACATGGACGTACACCAGAGTGGACATGTGCGTACACCAGAGTGGACATGGACGTACACCAGAGTGGACATGGACGTACACCAGAGTGGACATGTGCGTACACCAGAGTGGACATGTGCGTACACCAGAGTGGACATGTGCGTACACCAGAGTGGACATGTGCGTACACCAGAGTGGACATGTGCGTACACCAGAGTGGACATGTGCGTACACCAGAGTGGACATGTGCGTACACCAGAGTGGACATGTGCGTACACCAGAGTGGACATGCACTGGTCTTGGTGAACATTGGGGTAGATCAGGGCAAAGACGTCTTGAATACAGGAGAATAAAGATTATGCTTAGAAGTTTGTTTTGTACAATAGGCTTTGTCAGAAATCTCACCAACATTTACATGAGGACAACAGCTAAACACGAGTTGTTTAAAGTGTGAGAGTTGGAGGTGTTCTCTCAGGTTTGGCGTCAGGCTGTGAAGCTCAGTGTGATGAACGGCCTCTCACCTCACACAGCTCCAAGCCTCTGCTCAAGACCAACTCAACCTCCGTGTCAAATCACACCTTTAAACAGGAGCAAACGGCAAACTTTAGGAGCTTTTTATAGAAGGGTTTTATAGAGTCACTGCAGAAAATGAACCGACGGACAGAAGAATTCAGAAAGTTCACAAACGTCCACATTCTCGTCCATGAAGTGTGGTATAGTTTTGGAGACGTTTTGAAGGGGTCTTATGCAATGTTCTCCCATTATTCCCTCCTCAGAAACAGGTCTAAAGAGTGGCATCCATGCATGTTTGAGTAATTTAGTGATCTCTCCCGGGCCCTAATCAAACTCTCTTTACGGTTAACTGGGGGATTTTGTACAAAGCTCCGCCCACATTACCCATGCTCCCTTATTCTCCTGTATTCATTTTTTTAAAGTTTACATACTTGACCCAGAGCTGTATCGAAACATCTCCAGGAGTATTTCTTTAAGTGTTGATATTCTCACTGTTTGGAGGAGTAAAATGGCTGTTTTGAATCTGCACAGACTCAGTGGACTTAAAGAATCAGAGCTGAGATTTAAGCCTTTGTTTTTCACTCAACTGTACTGAATCGATTTGAAATATTTCGTACTGAATCGAAAGTGCACTGTATCGAAAAGCGTCTCATATCGTGGCCTTTGTATCGAGGTAAGTATCGTATATGCAACTTCTGAATGATACCAGTCCTATGGGGATAGGGGGTAGGTGAGATCAGATTATTTTAGTACACACGATGCAGTTGTGTTGAAAGGCCAGGCTGAGATCTGTGTGTATGTTTTATACACAGGACCTCAGTCTGGACCTCACACGATGAGGGAGTGAGGTCCACACAGGGGACCTCACTCCCTCCATCATGTCTCAGCCCAGACTCAAACCTAATTGTCCAATCACATTTGTTTATTTCAGTGACATGTGAAACAAAGGAGCTCATTGGTCTCCATCATCCAACAAAATCACATTTGGAGTTTGGTGCTTCATTGGTGCAGAAATCCCCCATGAGCTTTATTTATTCTTCTTTTTTCCTCATAAACAGACATATTTCTTTAGAGATGAACAGACCATGTGTGTCCCTGATTGGCTAATCCACCTGTCAATCATGCAGGGGCGGGTCACCTGCTGTACTAACAGCAGAGGGCGCTCATACGATCATTTGCTCTTTTGTCAAACATAAAAGGCCTAAAATGAGCCAAAGAATAGTTGGTCACTGTGTTTAAACACATCAAAGATGTGGAACAGAAAATGTCCAGAGAAAGGACGAGGGGAAAAGGTTCAAAACAAAAAAGCCACTTTTTCACTCGCTCTGGTGTTTTGGTTAATACACAATCACGAGCAGTTCATCTGTGTGTTTTCTTCAATTGTTTCATTATTGAGTTATTTAAATTATTCATTATTATAGGTCAGCCTGTTTGTTCTGTTTTTTGGTCTCATTCTGTCCCTGCAAACACATAATGTGGATAAAAGCTCATCTGAATTGATTTTGTATGATATTAATATTCACAGTGACTCACTGTAGGCCTGTCTGTTCTACTGTGGACTTTAGCACGAAAAAACATCCAGGTCCACAGTACCTTTCCTCTCCTTCCTCTCCTATCTCTCCTCACCCCTCTCCTCCTCTCCTTTTCCTCCTCTGTCTCTCCTCACCCCTCTCCTCCTCTCCTTTTCCTCCTCTGTCTCTCCTCACCCCTCTCCTCCTCTCCTTTTCCTCCTGTCTCTCCTCACCCCTCTCCTCCTCTCCTTTTCCTCCTCTGTCTCTCCTCACCCCTCTCCTCCTCTCCTTTTCCTCCTCTGTCTCTCCTCACCCCTCTCCTCCTCTCCTTTTCCTCCTCTGTCTCTCCTCACCCCTCCTCTCCTCTTCTCCTCCTCTCCTCCTCTCCTTTTCCTCCTCTGTCTCTCCTCACCCCTCCTCTCCTCTTCTCCTCCTCTCCTCCTCTCCTTTTCCTCCTCTGTCTCTCCTCACCCCTCCTCTCCTCTTCTCCTCCTCTCCTCCTCTCCTTTTCCTCCTCTGTCTCTCCTCACCCCTCTCCTCCTCTCCTTTTCCTCCTCTGTCTCTCCTCACCCCTCCTCTCCTCCTCTCCTCCTCTCCTCCGTCCCTGCATTATCTTTTTCTTTTCTCCTCGGCTCATTCAGAATCTCATTTGCACACATCCTCCGCTCTCACATTCGACAAATGCCTAAAGTAAAAAAAATCCTATTTGGTTTGTGTTTTGGTGTTTGTAGCGAGGTGATTTGACGAGGCCCTGGTCCTATCAGGCTCTCGGCGGGGGGCTAGCTTTAGCTGTAATGTCAGACACAGTTTAGCCCGCGCGCTAGGCTAATGAAGCGCGCAGAATTACCACTCCAGCAGCGCCCGCTCCTTTTATGATTCTATTTGTTTATCTCCACGTGATTTCCGACGCCTTCTCATCTTTCCCTTTAATTTGATAGGCCTCCGTTAGCGCGCGGGGTTAGCCAGATAAACTCCTCACCCCAAAATGAGTGTTTGGGCTGCAGGTCTGAACAGGTTTAGGACAGAAAATGATATTGTGTATTTGGGAAAACAACAACGGAGAGTGGGAATATTGGAGCGCAGCAGGTCAGGGCTGTGATCAGGCAGCACCACTACAATAGTGTTTTAGTTTGAGTTAATGTAGTTAAATGAGGGACAGTGGCACAACGGTGTTTCGTGTCGAGGCTTTTTGCATTATTCAGTCATTACGCTCAGTTGGGGCTAATATAACAGGGCCACTCTTCCTCCAGGATGTGTCGCCTGGGACCAGAACACACTTTTCTCCAATACTAAAAACTGTGAGTCTGTTTAATCAGTTGCCACATGTACATGAGAGCTTTAATTCTGAATTCAGGATAAAATTAATTCCGCTTTAAAAAGCCCCTGTAAACACTTCCTTATGAAAATGATTATTCAGCATTAAACTTATTTCTGAAGTCAGTGGGTTTATTCTGATGTTAAAGCCGAATGAATTTCTTCCTGGATCGTGTAAACGTTTCTTCTTCTTCACAATAATCCCGGTGGTTGGTGCTCGTTGGCTCGTCCTTCTGATCCGGCTCCTCCAGTCGTCTCTTGGGACTTTCCTCCACGTCTCTTTGGATTTGTGAGCGGGATGTGGGAGTGGGCTGAGGTGTGGCAGCCTCACACTCAGTTTGTCTTCTTCCTCCTTCTCCCACACTCTTCCCTTCTCCTCCTCAGCTCACAGACGGAAAGCATGAGGACAGAATTCTCCAGCTGCTGCTTCATTATCATCGGAACCACTGCGGAAAAAGTTTGGATCGTGTTTGTGTCGGCGGCGAAACGACAAACCGAGATGACAGAAAAGCCGGAGCAGCTGAAGTGTGGGTTTTCTTCCCGAAGACGGAAATACGTTTATGTCGCTGTCCATTCAGAACCTTCCCCACCTCCAGAGGCTGAGCAGAATTAAATAAAGATGATTTAATGTGTTTTCCAGGTAAACCTCAGTTCAGAATTATTATTTCCATGGAAACTCCAAGGAGAAGATTTTAATTCAGACCTATTTTATTTAGAACAGTAAATTTGGAATTAAAAACCATCACGTAAACTTGGCCAGTGTTTCTTGTAGAGACTTTTTGCATTCTTACACTCAATAGAATAATATAATATAACTAATACAATATATAAAATAACTCTTCCTATGTGTCGCCTGGGATCCAGAATTCACTTTTCTCCAACACTAAAGACATGAGTCTGGTGAATCAATGAATCTGCCTGAGTTCAGATGAGCATTATTGACAGGTGGATTAGCCAGTCAGGGACACACATGCTCTGTCTGTCTGAAAACAAATCTGGCTTCTTATGAGGAAAAAGAATGTTAAAAAAAAATTACAGGGGACTGAAAAATGGTGGATTTCTGAAGAATCAAATGAAACAGAGAACGTTCACCAAAGTTCTGTAGAGATGCAAATGCAGGAGCAGCAATTTAAAAGTGAAAAAAAAGAACAAACCCACTCAGAGGCCTCATGTCCAAGGGCTCTTTTTATTTGTTTGATTATTTTTCTTTCGCTGCACCACAGTATACAAAAAAAAAAAGGATTTCTGCAGAATCTGTGAGCAAAAAAACTGATTTTGTTTGTAAATGAAGGTGACCAATGAGCTCCTCTGTTTCACACGTGTCACTGAAATACACACATCTGATTGGACGGTGGTGTTCAGCTCTGACTCAACACGTGATGGTGGATGTGGTCGTGTATCAGTCTGGATCTGCAAAGAGCTTCATTTACCTCACAAACAGCCACCGCCGTCAGAGGGAACCCTCGACAAGTCTTATTAGAAGAAAACAAAATGAACAGACCAAAAGAAAACAAAAAGATGAAGCATATCTGAAGTTTGATTCATTCTTTATTTAAAATAAGGACAGTGCACAGAAAAATAATAATAATAATAATAATGCATCAGTTTTATACAGCGCTTTTCAGGACACTCAAAGACGCTTTACAGAGCATTATTCATTCACTCCAGACCCGGTGGTGTAAACTACTATTGTAGCCACAGCTGCCCTGGGGCAGACTGACGGAAGCGAGGCTCCAATCTGCGCCATCGGCCCCTCCGACCACCACCACCACTCACACACACCACTTTCATACTAGGCAATGTGGGTGATGTGTCTTGCCTAAGGACACTACGACAGTTTTTGCCACTGGCCCCACTGTGGCACCTGGAATTCCCAGTGTCTCCCATCCAAGTACTAACCAGGCCCTGCTGAGCTTCTGAGATCTGACGGGTTCAGGCTTTGACGAGCCGGTGTGGCCACATCAAAACATCATTTTCAGAGAGAAAAGATGCTCTGTGCCAGATTTAGCTACAAACAACTTTCCAGTTGCAGTTCTCGGCCAGGTTCAAAATACATTAAGATATTATTTACATTAACCCCCCTCTAACGGCTCTACTGACTCCCGAAAATAACCACCATCCGATTCATCATGAAGCATTTAAAACAATCCAAATTCATTTCATTCACACCTTTGGCTGGTTAGAACCAAAATAATGCATAAAAAAGTGGACAGAGTGAGTGTGACGTCACTCGCTGTCAAACGCCACATTTGTTTTTTTATTGATGTTCAGATTTTGATTTAGGGACAAAATCTTGAAATAAAAACACCAGGATCAGGACCAGTGGAGTGGATTAATATGAACATTTTAACACCACAATGAGGAGGTAGGTACAGAGAGAGGGGCCACGGTTTATTTATTTATTTATTTATTTATTTACTTATTTATTTTTATAGAAAGTTAATTGGAGCCAGAGTTGATGGAACCAGAAATGCACCCATGTTCTTCCTCTTTGGAACACAGCTGCCAGCAGGTTAGCAGCTTAACAACTGTGTGAAAGTCTGAGTTCAGCCTCGAGCGGGAACTTTCTCCTCTTCAGCCTCGTCCCCTCTCGGCTTCAGTAAAACGTCTCCATCACAAACTTTTGGGCTCAACGTCGCACACGAAGCGTCAGTCAGGTTTTTTTCTTCTTCCTGGCTGTGTGTGGATGGAAATCTCCGAGCGGAACCATGTTTGAAGAGGAGAGAGAGCGGAGGGGAGGAAGTCTGAAGTGACTGGGGTGGATCTGTGGCCTGACGCAGGGTCGTAGCTCCTCAGCGTTTGTCGTTCACCTGAAGCCAAAATGCTCCTCATATTATATCAGGTCCTTATGCGCCGCAGGTTTTTTTTATGACGGTAATGAAACTGATACTGCCGCCATATCACTTTATTACTGCCCAACCCTAGTTTAGATACAGTTACAGTTAAAGAGTTTGGTACCTTTCCATTGCTTCATTTTTGCCACTCTTTCTTCTCTCTCTCCATCCCTCTCTTCTCTCTCTGTTTATTTTTCCTCAGTTTTCTCAGTTCTCTCGCTCCTTATCTCCTCCAGCCTGTTTCCACTCCACTCTTCCTCTCTCTCTCTCCTCTTCCTCCCCCTCTGTCCGTCCCCTCTCCTCCTCCTCTCCGTGGCCTCTTCAGTCGTTCGGTGCAGCTCTCCACGTCTCAGAACATTAACACAGCGGCGCTATCAGCGGCGGCATCAAACAGCTCTTTATCTGCAGCCGCTAATGTCGCCTTTCAACCCAGCTAATTTAATCAACAAAGAGGACGGAGGGAAGGAGGGAGGAGAGGAGGAGAGAGAGAGGAGAGGGAAAGGAGGGCAGAGGAGAACAGGGATAGTGAAATAGGGGTGAGGAGAGATGAACAGAGAGAGGGGGAGGAGATAGGAGAGAGGAGATAACAATAGAAGAGAAGACTGAAGAGGGGGAAAGGAGAGGAGGGTTAGAAGAGGAGAGTGAGGGACGGGGATGAGAGAGAAAAGAGGAGAAAAGATGAAAGACAAGGGAGGAGAGAGAGATCGGAGAAAGAGAGAAAGAAAATAGGGGTTAGAGGCGAGGGAGATGAGTAAGAAGGCTGGAGAGAGATCGGAGAGAGAAGTTAGGGGGTTAGAGGTGAAGGAGATAGAGACGGACAACAGGGGATAGAAAAGAGGAGAGAGAAAAGAAGGAGAGGAAAGAGAGGAGGGACAATGGAGTAGAAAAAAGGAGAAGGAGAGGAAAGAGACTGGAGAAAGAAGGTATGAGGTTAGAGGTGAAGGAGAGAGAGGCAGGGAGAACAAGGGATGGAAAAGAGGAGAAACAGCAGAAAGGAAGAAAGAAAAGAAGAAGGGATGAGAGTGGCGAGGAGAGGATGGTGGAAATCTTGTAAATGCGGCTTGTGTTTTGCTTGTTCAGCGCTTTGGTAAGACGACTGTTTTAAATGTGCTCCATAAATACATTTGGATTGATTGAGAAAAGAAAGAAGAAAGAGAGGGATGAGAGAAGAGAAGAGGTGGAGTTGAAGAGGATGGAGAGAGGAGACAGAGGAAGAGACAGAGGGAGGGAAGTACGAGATGAGGCTCCACAGATAAACAGGATTACATGAAAGATGTCATCTCTCACACGGGGGTTTTCTGCTCTGTTTGGCACATTAGATCTGAGGGTTCGGCAACTGGAGCGATACTGGAGCGATACTGGAGCGATACTGGAGCGATACTGGAGCGATACTGGAGCGATACTGGAGGGATACTGGCGAGAAAGAACAAATGTGTCTGTTTTTATGTCCTTGAGCAAAACACTGGCTGTGATCCTTAGAGAGGCTGTGTGTTCAGAACAGCAGCGTTCTGAAAACGATGAACCGATGATCAAAATGTGGTTAATTGGTACAAATAATTAAGGATGCGCCAATTCAGCGTTTTCTGCTCCGATACCGATGTCGATACTTCGGCCTTAAGTATCTGCTGTTACCCGATACCAACGATACCAGGGCAGAGAGTGAAAATATGATTTATTTCATTTAAAACATAAACACTGTGGGGAAAAATGTGTTTTGAAACTGTTCTTTTTGTGAAAATCCAAGTTTAATATCAGGAGACGTTTTGAGCCGGTAAATCGACTTATTCTGTCGGTTCGTAGACAATAGGTGTTTACTCAGTTTTAACCTCCTGAGACCCGAGCTTTTGTCTGGTGTGCATTTTTCATTTCTTCTTGCTATTTGGGATAAGTAGGACCTACTAAGTAAGTCTTCTGTATGACACCATTGGTTAAAAAATGTAAAAAACATTAAAATGTGTAAATAAATTACAAAAAACAAACAAACAGCAATTAGCTGTTTATTTCAAGCCCTAAACCTGCCGAATGTGACGTAGGTCGACCGTGAGCGGGTCGGGGTTCAGTGAGTGAGGTTAAAAACACACAAAAAGGCCTGAAAATGTGGTCCACAGTTTGAATTTTTTCTGGTTTTCAATCAAAAAAAAGTAGAGGTGCAAAAAGTGGAGACAGGCAGCAGTTTCCCTATAGCAGCAGAAACGTCCAGCAATTTATAACTGTAAACTCATCTAAATATTCCCAAGTTTACCTAACAACATGTGCAATCAATAATATAACACAGTCCCAATGTCTTCAAACGAGGACATGACATTTCCTGAGGCTCTCGTCTGCTGTGGGCAATAAAATGGGTCAGATTTTAATGCCAAATGAAGAGACATTAAGATACATGAAGAGACATTATTGTACATAAATACATTGGTTTTATTCATAAATTTTGCATCTAAACTTTACCATGCAGTTTTTTTTTACTTTCGGGAGCTGCTGTAGAGGTTTTTAGTTGATTACAGGTGAAAGTTTAAAATAATTGAAAATCATGGTGCTAAGAGGCAAAAATGTACTGTCCTGGTGTGGGGCCACAGGGTCTCAAGAGGTTAAAGTGGTGTTTTGGCCACAGATTTACACTATTTACAATTTAAATACAAATAAAAAACACAAATGCAGGTTTAGTGTAAGTGTAGCTTAACCCGAAAGAGGCAAAATGGTGCTGTTTTCTGATGTTCTAATGTTGTTTCCCCAACACAAACAGACACATGTTTAACACCCTAACGCTACAGATTTAGGCTGAAAACGACCACGTCACAACATCACAAGGTGGAACAGGGCGTTCTGAGCGTTGGAGAGGCAGACAGACGAATAATAAAGAGTTATTTGAACATGTGTGAACGAAAGGAGGCTGGAGACTAAACTGCGACTAAACAATTCAAGCTCAAATCCACGTGTAGCTCGTGGATTAAACCTGAACCACCCGTGTCCTCCCCTTTAATGTCTATTCTGTGCACTGTTAGCTTAGCCTCCTCGCGCTGGAGCTGACGTCCTCATTGTTCGTGTTTATCGTTCCTCTCCACACTCAAAGCGACTCTGAGCGTGCCCGGACGGATTTGTAACCTAGCGACCCACGATTGTTTACCCCGTGCCTTTAATTCCTCCCCTTTAATTCAGTAACGTGTAAACACAATGGGACGAGTGCAGCAGCCTCTTGACTCTGTGCATGGAGAGGAGGAAAGAGAGGGATAGAGAGACCGGGGGAGAGGTGTGGAAGTGAGTGAAGTTAACTTTGTGTTCCATTGTTAATAAGAACGATAAAGACTGTCTTTGACAAATCTTTTCTCTGTGCTTGTTAACTCTGGTCATTAAAGTTAATCATGTGAGCACACAAACATTTCACCGTGCCCCTGTCCAGGCCTTTAATATTATGTCTCTATAATCATTTTTATGTGGTGGTAAAATGAATGTGTTACATATAGAGCAGATTTTCTAAATCAAAAAGTGGAACACTCTTGGTTCGGGGTGATTGGTAATAAAAAATTTAAAAAATTAAAAGTGCGTAAATAAGGAAACCTGTTCTGCACATGACACGTGAATCAGTAAAGTCACATTTTCTTTGTGTCTTTTTTAAGCAGCTTTTCTGTATTTTACCTGAACAAATGTCAGTGTATGCCTCTCTTTACTGTTGGGATGAAATTGGTGAAAAATACGGAAGCCTGGGACATTTCCTGTATAAAACTGTGACAAATCAGTGGTTTTGGATAATCTGCTGGGACAGAGGACACAGGGTTCAGAACAGGGACTGTCTCAGGTAAACAGGGACGTCTGCTCACACTACACATGTATTCAACTATTCAACTGAACAGTGGGCTGCTGCACATGGAGCAGTGTGAGGCCTCTGCAGGGGTGATCCAGATACAGATACGATCTCCATATTAAACACTAGACAGGCTCAGACTGACCATGTTCTTTTGGAGCAGACCTGGGCATTGTCCAGCTCCAGGGTCACCGGCCCCTTTAAGCTCATTTGGAATGACAAAATAAACATATTTTTGTAATCTGACCTCATGCAGGGACTAAAGCTGCAATGGTGTTTTTTTAAATGTCTTTTTTTTGTAGACAGATTCGTTTCTTAGTCATAACATAAACTCTAACCAGCCTGACCAGCGCGTCAGAACAATGATATTTACTGTTTTTTTATAAAGAAATACAATTTATTTTATGCAGAATTGAGTTAAGCATTTTAGCCCTACACAATATGTTCTGTTTCTGTGGCCCCATGGAAAAATAAGAGCCCACCCGTGTCTTAAAGGGTCTGTACCCATTTTTACCCATGTGTTTGCACTGCAGTACAGATATATTGCATAAGCGGTGGTCAAAATGAGTCTGCTGTGTACTGAAAAGGCTTTTACTGTTAGTTGTTAATGGCAAACATCCCTCTGGTCTCTGAAACTTGTGTATTCTTTACTTCACTGAGGTGAATAATTAGGATTCTCTGAATGCATAAGGTAAGTGGAGAAGAACTCTGGAGAACAGTGCAGAACCTCCTTGTCTCCATGGAGATGTTAAGCTTTGCAGAATGTCCGTATGTCATTAAAAATATATCTCTGTCTATTTAACATATGTGTACAGCAATGAAACACGCCTCCTGTGGCCTGGTGGTCTCTAGAGGAGGAGGTCCCAGGTGTGTGAGGAGGATCTCCTTCATGTTGGGTGACGGTTTGGAGCACGGACAACATCACGAGGCCTCAGGAGGACCATATACATATATACATATACAACAGCACGTCCCCGCCAGGACCAGTGACTGTTCTGATGGCTCAGCTGCAGCACAAACATCTGCCGCTCTAGTGTTACTCTGGTGATCGTCATCAATATTCCATCGGAGTCATTATGAACTTGGCTGTTGTGTGCGTTGGTTTTGCGACATTGAAGAACACCGAAGAACAGCGAGAGACGTGCCCAGCTAGACTATCGCAACCCTCACAAAAAAAAAGTGACGTGTTGGAATAGCAATAGTAAAAAATTGTCAGAAAGTCAAAATAGAGAGATGCTGTAATGAAGGGATGTGGGAATAGGCAGCAGACAGAACATCACAATCACAAGTTTTCATGAGCCAACAGTTTTTCAGTGAGTCCCTCTCATCTTTGTGCTGAAAAACTCCTAAACAGGACCACGGATGCTCGGACTGATCACAGGCTCCTGAAAATGTGCAGTTTATGTTTGTTTTTTTCTGTCTAAACCCTTTTGACAGTGTTTTTTAATGCGTACATTGCATCACCATGGTAACTGCTGAACATTCCGCCATAGTGATAAATGTAGAACACCCCCCAGCATGATGAATACCACCGTTTTAGTTTTTCAAATAGTAGAATTAAAAGTCTTAAGTGCAAAACAAAATGGGCCAAACTATGTTCCTTAGGTCTCTTGGTTTGGGCGACACGGTGAGAAGTTTGGATTTTTCTTTGCATTTCCAGGTTCTCTTCTCCAACAGAACAAGCCGGTCGTGTTCAGGAAGCGGCTGCAGTCCCGTGTCTGTTGTGAGGCCTTAAAACAAACATTGCATCATGAGTGTGTGCACTTTATATGCACATTTCCAACGAGGAGGTGGACAAATGCGTTCACTGTATGAGACAGGAGACGTACAGGATTTCACATTTGCAAACTTTTTGGTGTCACCTCTCCAGAGCAGAAATCCCACAAAACTTAATGTTAGACTCTCACGTGTCAAAGCGACTCCGATCTTTAAGGAGCAGGAAATGACAATACGGTCGCCCGACTCCCACTCAGAAATATCAGTGTTTTGTGTCATGCATCATCTGGTTCTTTCTCTTTTTTACATAAACCTGAGCTCTGTTACAATAGCGAGTGTGTTCTTATTGTCTAAAGACTCTGAAGTAGCGGCTCTCAAACTTTTCACGCCGAGAACAACCAAAGAAAAAAATCTGGCTTTCCGAGCATCACCAGATCTAAACCAGGTCTATAACAGGACTATTCCAGGGCTAATCTAGGGATGAACCAGGTCTAAAAGTGGACTCCAGGTTGCCTGCAAGTGGCGCCCCCCTGTGGCACCTGATTTTCCCAGTGGTCTCCCATCCAAGTCCTAACCAAGCCCTGCTGAGCGTCTGAGATCTGACGATCAGACTTTGACAGGAGGTCTGTGCACACACTGACTTGTCAAAAGTGTCTTAAAAACATGAACAGAACGAGTTCATTTTAAACATTTATTCTAAAGTTCTTCCTCACTTACCTCATGCATTCTGAACATCCATCCACAATGAGTTTATGAGCACTTTTCACAACTTTCAGACATCAGAGTGAAGTTTTGCTGTGACGGTAAAGTTAGCAACTAACATGCTAACGCACATTTCCTGATTAATGTACAATAAAATGTTTTGTAATTAGATCAAATGTTTGGAACTTTCTACTTTCTAAGGGAGCACATTACTCCGGTGTTAGCTTCAGTTCATTGGCTCCTGGTCGAGTTTAGAATTAAGTTTAAAATCTTTCTTCTCATCTATAAAGCTGTAAATGGGACGGCCCCATCCTGTATTACTGACCTGACAGCACCTTACAAACCAAACAGACACTGTGCTCACATAATGCAGGGCTATGAGTGTCCCCAGATTTAAGAAACTCACAATGGGAGGTAGAACTTTTAGTTTTATGGAATCAGCTTCCACCTCATGTCAGAGAGGCAGACACAGTCTCTACATTTAAGGTTAGGCTTAAAACATTCTTCTATGAGAAAGCTTATGGCCAGGTTAGAGGAGCAGGGTTAACTCCACAGCTGAAGTCAGGCTGCTCCAGGAGTTAGAAGTCAGGCTGCTCTAGGAGTTAGATGCTGGTGGAAGTATGGAGCCCTGAGCTTCTGTCCTCTTATTCTAACTGCTCCTTCTCCTTCATCTCTGTCCCATAACCTCATGTCTTACACAGACAAATCAGTTCACTGCTGTTCACCAGTGTCTCTCTCTTCTTCTCTTCCGCTCCCCTTGGGGAGTGGAGCTGTTCAGATGTTTCAGAGGTTCCAGATGTTCCTCCCGTGAGCAGACGCTGACCAGACCTTAGCTCTACACCTCTCCACTCACCCTCAACCCAAATAAGCCGATGTCCAGTCCCCCACACGTCTGCCTGTCCGTCTGAACCCTGCTCTCTATAAAGTGACTGGTTCCTCAAAGCTCTCAGGTCTGAAGGTGCTGCATGGCGACAGCTGGTTGGCAACAGTGTCTGGAGAGAATTTTCCCATACTGCACCTGCCGGTGGGTTTTTTGCTCTGGCACCAAGGATCATGTGTTCACTGAGAGACTGAGGATGGGACAATGTGTTTGCTGATGTCTATGTTAGATGATGTTTCCATGTTTTTCACTGTGAAGAACATTGGGGCAACTCTTGTGATTCTGGGCTATAGAAATAAAATTGAATTGAATACCCTGTTACAACATTGTTCTCTCATCAAAAACACGCCTGACGAGGTTTTAGATGCATGTTTTAGTAATCTAGTGATCTCTCCTGGGCCTTATTCAAACCCTCCTTATGGTTAGCTGTAAGATTCTGCACAAGGCTCCACCCACAAGCCTACATCACCCATGCTCTACACCACAATTCCCCACAAGTACACAAAACTGTACAGGTGTCATGTGCAGTAGATTCATTACAGGGACGCACGCTGATTGGTTTTGTGATAGCGCTCTGAAGGGGGAGTGACTTAGCATGGGAACCAAATGACGTGGAGACTCAGAAACGTATAAAACATGGTCATATATTGTTTTGGGTAAATATAGCATTTTAGAAAACAATAGAAGGTAACACGAATCTATGATGTTACGTGTTAGCTGCTTATACCCACTTTAAAAAGCAGAAAATTACAATATTGCCGCCTTTCCTCATCATGCATCATCTGATCCGTAGTCTCTTTTACATAAAACTTGTGTCTATGCCCAGCGCCCCCTCCCCGTGTGCGAACGCGGCGCTCGTGGTTGTGGATAGGCCCGTGCACGACGCGCGAGGGCCTAATCTAAAAAGAGTCATTAGCCTGAGCTGTGACTGGAGGAGCACACATCCATTCGAATGTGAGGACGCGTCATTTCTCCTGCTCTTTGTGATGTCCGCCAGTCACACAGACCCGGCGCGTACGTTAAAGTGACACGTACCACAACGGACCATTAGCTTTTTCATTAATGCGTCGTTATGCGATGGGGGTGAGGAGGGTGAGGAGGGCTTCCCCGAGATATGAGAGAGAGGAGGACAGAGTGGAAACAAGAGGCAGAGAAAGAAAGCTGGAGAAAAAACTATTGTGAGTAATGTGCTTTTGCTTCTGTCGCTAAAGGTCCATTACGTAACTTTTCTTGTGGAGGGTGCCATAGACATATATGAGCAGACACGCCGTTCACTATTTAGCAATTTAACTAATCCGAGAAGATTTCAGAATTCTGGAGCTTAGTCCCCTTATAGCCCACAGTAAAACTTAGTAAACACTTAAATTGATCCAAAAATGACTTAAAAGTAGTGAAATTATCTGTCCATGCAGCAAGATAAATTTATGTGACAAGTTCTCTTCAAATAAACAACCTCTCGACTGGAATGAAGCCGTCTCAGAAGCAGTAAGAATATAATAAATCTGAAAACGAGATGAATAACCTGATAGAAGTTAATTAATGAATCATTGCATTTGTACAGCGCCTTTCATGACACCCAAAGCACTTTACAGTTCATTATTCACTCACTCCACAGTCAGTACTACTGTAGCCACAGCTGCCCTGGGGCAGACTGGCAGAAGTGAGGCTCCAATCTGCACCATCGGCCCCTCCGTCCACCACCATTCACGCACACACGCTCCACTTTCATACTGGGCAATGTGGGTGAAGTGTCTTGCCTAAGGACACAACAGCAGGTTTCCACCTCTCTGTCCTCTCACGTTTAAACACTGAACTAACATCAAGGACCAGGACGTCCCCCCTCCTGTGGGCTCCACCCACAGAGGGGTTCATGAGGGGTCAGGTGTGACATCCCCCCTCCTGTGGGCTCCACCCACAGAGGGGTTCATGAGGGGTCAGGTGTGACATCCCCCCTCCTGTGGGCTCCACCCACAGAGGGGTTCATGAGGGGTCAGGTGTGACGTCCCCCCTCCTGTGGGCTCCACTCACAGAGGGGTTCATGGGGGGTCAGGTGCAGGGGACTGGGCGGTGAAGAGCTGCCCCCGTGACCCAGCCCAAGAAAGCAGAAGAAGATGGACGGACTCTTTTACATTTCTTCTGTATTCATTGTTGATTGGATGAATTACGAATCACAAAACAAAAGTTGACAGCAGGAGAGCCGGTGCTTTGCAGCGATAACGAGCCGTATCTGCGGCGCTGCATTAATTAAGCCGCTCATCATTTCACTTTGGTGTCTGCTCCTCGCGCCTTTTCCTTCAGAAGTCGTTCCTGTAAACTTGCTTTCTGATACTGTAAAGTGTTTTATATGTGTCCTCCACAGCTGCAGACTTTGTACAGTCCATCACGAGTCAGTCCCCGAGCTCCTGGGTGGTGCACACGGTAGCGACTGTAGTGGTTTTACAGAATGTCATAAATTATACAATCACAAGCAGTGAAAATACTCTGACAATTTATAAATGCCAGTCTCCTACCTAATTGAGGATTAAATCACCTGAGCCAGCTTCAAAAATAGGCCCTTGACAAGTCGTTTTACATGCATGGGAGAGAGAGAGCTTGAATGGCGCTGGCCCACAGCTCGTCCCATCCTGGTCCCGGACCATCTCTCTCTCCAAGATCATCTCTCTCCCCCAGCTATTTATTGAAGGCATTGTGTCATCAAAATACATCATGGTTAGGTTTACAATAGACAGCATGGTCAAAGTATATCATGGCTAGGTTTACATTTCATCAGATAAGCACAGAAATATGGTCTGGGAACCTTTCTGTTCCCTGAGGTAGAGTTCAAAAGAGGTCACGCATCTGGTGGATTAGCAGATAGCTGCGTACCTCACAACTTCTTTAACAAAGGCTCTTTCATGCCAAAGGAGCCTGGTTTATATCATTGAGACTACTTTTAGCTTTGATGTACATTTTTAATAACTTCATCATTATAAGCATTTTATTCTAACACAGAATTATTTTGAAAGGGAGAAGTTCATTTTGACACCACCTGCTTATTTCCTGTCTTTGTCCTGCTAAGAAGCCTGCAGATGCTCCACTGACACTGCAACATCAGAAGTCCAAACTATTTTGAGTGACTTGTAGCGTCATGACGGCCGATGGGCGCACGGATGACACTGCTGGTGTAAACTGTCCGTCCTGATGGATGGAAAGCCAAACCTGTGTGCAGGGTTTCCCCATCAACCCAGAACATCCTAAAGGAGTTTCCAGGGAGAAGAGCTGATAATTGTAAGTCAAATAAATACAATCAGTCAATTCAAATACTGTCGAATACATTGCTAAATACTAATTTAAAATACAACACTAAATACAAGCAATCAGTTAAATTCTGTCCCACTTTCACTGTCGGCTTTTAACTGTAGGTTTTAATCAGATTTAATGTGTTTCTGTTGGAGCTGCAGAGTGACCAGCAGCTCTCCACTCGCCCAAAGATTTCTGAATTACACAGTTTTGCTGAATAACTAACATTTGGTTAATTACTCACTTATTACTATTGTACATGGATCATTTTCAAGCCAAACTTTTTGCACTAATAAATGGACAGTGGTTTAATTTATTTGGGCATCGAGCTGCACCCAAAGGCTCGCCCTCTTTCTGATCATCATCTCAGTCTCTTGTGCTTGATAAAATAAGTGGCTCTCTGCCATTTTTGCTTTGTACATTTAGCTCATGAGGGGAAAAGGCTGGAGACGCCTGGTTTATATGGTCAAGAGTGAGAAGAAAATGAACTTGACATTAGAATTGTGAATTATTCTCTTTGTGTTAATATTAAGGAATGATTAAACGAGTACGTATGTGATTCTTTCCTATTCTGACTGTATAACATATGCTCAACTTCAAATGCCATAGGAGCATGTTAACCTTGTGACCCTTGTCTATTTAAATAGATGTGCCGTCTCTGCAAGGGCCTGCTTTAAACATGGCCTAGACGTTGGGCTAGACGCTCAATTTTGGGAATTTTACGTAAGCAACAAGGATAGAATTACACCTGCATGCATCAGCAAGTGTTGTAATCAGCAAGTCCTGCTACAAAAAGGCCTCGCAGAAAGGGCTTTTCAGAGACGGGGGAGCGAAGACCCATCAGAAAGGCCGGTATCCTGTTGAATCCTGTTGTGGCTCAAATAAAGATCTTCTTAAAACTGCTCTACGACTTCCACGTCTTTGTTTTAAGGTGCCTCAAGGAGTCAGAAGTTTACAGAATCTTCTTCTTCACTCCAGAGTGACACGTTAGTAAAGCCGTCCTCTTCTCTGGGATCATCAACATGCCTCCTGTCGTTTCTCTCACTCTCTCCTCTCCATCTCTCTCCTCACATCCTTTCCATTTTTTTAATCTCTTTCTCTCTCTCCATTCCCCTTTTCCTCTCTCCAGTTAATCTCCTTCTCTCTTCCCCTCTCTCCTACTCCTCCATTCCTCGCTCTCTCCCTCTCTCCTTCTCCTTCTTTCCCTCGCTTTACTCTTACTCTTCTCGCTCTTTCTTTTCCCCTTCCGTACCTCCTTCTCTCTCTCCTCCTCCTCCAAAACTCTCTCCTCATCCCTCATTCTCTCTATCTCTACCCACTTTGCTTTCCTTCTCATTTTTTTCTTTTCCCCTTCCTTATCTCCTTCTCTTTCTCCTACTCCTCAAACGCTCTCCTCATCCCTCTCTTTCTCTCTATCTCAAACCCTCTCCCTTCTCTTTCTTTCCTTTTTCCATTCCTTCTCTCCCATTCTCTCTCCTTCTCCGCCCTTCAAAACTTTCTCCTCATCCCTCCCTTTCTCTCTCCCACTCCTCCAAAACTTCCAAACTCTCTCCTTGCTCCTGTTTCTCCCTCCCTCTCCCTGCTCCCTCCCTCCTGCATCTCCTCTGTTTTTCCTCATTACCTCTCTTTCTTTCACCTGTTCATTCTTAAAGAGCGATCGGAGGCGGCGCAGCACGCCGCTCTCTCGCCGCCGCTCCCTGCGACGCCGGCATCGTTCATCAGTGTGGAGCAGCCCAGCCTAAGCTCCCCACCGGTGCAGGGGTATCTATTACTTTCCCAGCCCATTTACCCCTCCCGCACCAACACGGCCGACTTAATGACAAGCACACAAGTTTTTCCAACAAATTTCATGGGGCACGATCCAAAGATAATAGCTTTTCAGCCCCAATGACAATCCAATTACACTGCCAATCAAGGCCCAGGGCGAGCTGTCTAATTATGAGGCAGGCAGATGGAGCAGAGCCGCTGTAGGTGAAACCAGCGCCACCACCACCGGGGCTGGAGACGAGTCCTCCGCCCCACTCATCTGGGGATCGATCAAAACGAGAAACTAAAACGATATATTTGCGCAGACTCTAACCTCGGAGAGCGTCGTTGCACTGAATCGAGAAACTTTCCTCCTTTACTTAGACTTAGACGAACTTTATTGATCCACAGGGACACGACTCGGACACAGGAGCTCACACGTCACAATGAATATAATAGAAAAGAGCAAACAGAGCAAAAGGCCGGTGTCAAACAAGACAGAATTATACATAGTGTCCCAAAAAAGTTTATATCATTTCGTAGGACTATATTCTACGCTCTTCTTGTTGAAATAAGCTCAAATTTTCACAGAATGTACAGAAACAGATGAAGATTGTATATGGAATGTTTTATTTTTGTTCTGTTTTCAGGTTCGCTCCCAAACAGAAGTCATTTTGTGTCTTGAATCTGCTCCACACACTCACCCAGGACTGTGCAGCATCAACGCAACATCTGGTAAAACTTCCCCGAATGGAAAACAAATTTGGACTCGGTACTGAAAACGTACAGAGGACAGAGGAGCTTCTGCCGGGCTCGAGGATCTGGACCAACATCAGCATCAGAAGAGAAGTGAACAGTGTTTATTTATACGGCGTTTTGCACAGACGTATGTCACAGAGACGCATCACAGAGCATCACAAACAGAACCAAAGTAAAACATTCAATACAAAATCTGGATTTGATTCTAAACATTCTGTGAAAATTTGAGCTTATTTTAACAGGAGTTGCCCAAATGATTAGCCTGAGAAATGATGTCAGTTTTTGGGGGGACTCCTTGTTTACATGTATAAGTAAAAAAAATATATAATTGCTGTATTGAAACTGTTTTATATTGTGTTCATCCAGCCTGCTAGAGGGCGCTAGTTGCAATAGTGGTAGTGTATTTAGCCAGTGGGTGGCCAGAAGGAAAAAACAACGAGCTTGATGATGAATGTCAACCAGTCCATGATGTGTTTTGTTGTTGGATCTAAAGCCGTCCTCTCATTTCCGGCCCTTTGAGTGGCAACATGAGTAAGTTTGTGTTAAATATGAATGTTGATAAGTATATTTCTCGCACTTTGTCCAAGTTTGCATAATTTTATAGGTGTTATTTAAGATGAACTAGCAGTGGTAGTGGAGCCTATCATTGAGTTGTCTGTGTTACTGCTCAGCTAGTGTTAACCATTTATTGCCTATATAGTACATGTTAAAGGACATTGTTGAGTTTGGCTGTTTACTGAATACTTCTTTGTATTTTGTATCGTTGCAGTTTCACACTTTTTTGCATTAAATCCTGGTCAAATACAACACCTGCCTGTTCCTTGGAGGAAATGATGCAAGAGAGAGTTTAGCTGGCGGTGAATCTCAATTAGGACACTGGGTCACGTTGGGTGCAACAGTACAATAGCAATACAAACATATCTCCACTCTACAGTCTAAAGAGGCAGGAAGGAAAAAGATGTAATAGTGATTGACAGGTCATAGGTCATCTGTTACATATGCCTGAGTCTAACCGTGTGCACTTTAAAGCTCCACAGTGTAATTTGTGTTCCACACTTTGAGTTTAAATGTCCATTTCCATAGAAACATGAAGTGTTCATTCGTTCAACCAGAACCAGTGTGGAACCAGTGAGGCTGTGAAATCAGTTCAATTCTGATCGCTATTTCAATTTGTGTCTTAAATGATCTACAAACTCATATAATCAGGTTGAAATGAAGCTTAACAAAGTTTATTTTGGGATGTTTTTGTATAAATAAGTATATTTATTTTATTTTTTAAATACAGAGATCGTATAGGAGCTGGATTTATAGTTTATTTTGGATACATTTATGTTTTTCTCTGCCTTATTTCATGTTCAAGTATATTTTATCCATTTTGAGTTTTAAACATCTCAAAACTGTTCAAAGTACAAATGTGTAGCCTACACTGTGTTTATTTTCAATTTGAAAGTTTTGCGTAAATGACCAATAACAAACTGTTTTTGAGAGAGAGAAATGCTGAAGAAATGAGTCATGGAACTAAAAAAACAAAATCGTGATTTCAATATTGACCAAAATAATAATAATTATGATTTTTTTTTTCCATAATCGAGCAGCCGTAGCCGTGTGCAGTGCTGTTTTAAATCTTCCACAAATGTGTCTGTCTCCATGGAGAATGTTCCTAAAACCTGGAGCAGTCTGAACATGTGGGGCAGACTCTGCGCTGACGCTGTTTAAACTGTTCTGTTTAACCGCAGATGACTGAAAGGTTTTTATTCTGCATTCTTCTCTCTCTCTTTAATAATAATAATAATAATAATAATACATTTTATTTATAGGGCGCCTTTCTGGGTACTCAAGGTCGCCTCACAACAAGTTTATACATCAATATAAAAATATAAACATTATAACAGTAAAAGCAACAGTTAAAATCTACATTAAAATCAGGCATATGATTATTTATGTGTTTGATTTGTTTGTCTTGTGATTTTAATGTATTACTTATTCGGTGAAGCACTTTGAATGAGTGTGTACAGCACTATTTTGTACCAGTTGTGCTGTACAAAGAGCTGCTTTGCCTTGTCTTGCCTAAGAATAACTTCCTATTTCCATGGAATCGTGCAGGTGAAGAAGTTTATGATAGTTGCAAGTGCAGTATATTAAATAAAGTGTCTTGCCAAAGGACACAAGGTCAAATTGTTGTAATTGAACTACAAAGTCCCTCTTTTCTTTGGTGCCGTCTGAGTGAAACATCATTTATTCATTCATATTTCCGTGTTGGACCAGTGCAGTGATGAGTTCATTAAACCAGAGCAGCCTCTGTGGGACCCCGAGTCTGGGTGGCCTGGCTCCGCTCGCCCTGGCTCCACTGCTGTGGGGATGGGGAGAGAGAGTATAAATAGAGGCGTGTGATTGGACGAGCCAGAGGTCGTAAAAATAGAGGCGTGTGATTGGACGAGCCAGAGCTTGCAAACAAACAGCAGCAGATAGAGCGGAGCATTAAACATTCATGGTTTTCTCTGCTCACATCTGCTGTGTTCAGACTGTGGCCTCGGGGAGCCGGTCTGCAGGGACCAGACACCACAAAACACCACCACCAACTGATATACGAGTGTGTGACGAGAGAGAGGTGGAGGAGAGAGAAAAATGTAAAAATATAACACTCCACTATGAGCTAAAGTCATGTAACAGGCTTGTATTACCGCTTCCTCGACCACCAACACCCACAAGAGAAAGAGGAACTTTTGCAGAGGGCAGGAACCAGGAACCAGGGACCAGAACCAGGGACCAGAACCAGGGACCAGAACCAGGGACCAGAACCAGGGACCAGAACCAGGGACCAGAACCCGCGGCTCCAGGACTCAGGGAGAGCAGGTCGAAGCACAGCTGACCAAAGTTTCTGAAGTAAATGTGGAGTGTGGAAAGTTCCACAGCAGCAGAGAGCAGGTATGTGAGGAGGAGGAGGAGGAGGAGGAGAGAGGAGGAGGAGAGAGGAGGAGGATGAGAGAGGAGGAGGAGGAGAGAGGAGGAGGAGAGGAGGAGGAGGAGGAGGAGGTGGAGGTGGAGAGAGGAGGAGGAGGTGGAGAGAGGTGGAGAAAGGAGGAGGAGGAGGAGGTGGAAAGAGGAGGAGGAGGAGAGAGGAGGAGGTGAAGGAGGAGGTGGAGGTGGAGAGAGGAGGAGGAGGAGGAGGAGAGAGGAGGAGGTGATGAGAGGAGGAGGAGGAGGAGGAGGAGAGAGGAGGAGGAGGAGGAGGTGGAGAGAGGAGGTGGAGAGAGGAGGAGGAGGTGGAGAGAGGAGGAGGAGGTGGAGGAGGTGGAGGAGGTGGAGAGAGGAGGAGGAGGTGGAGGAGGTGGAGAGAGGAGGAGGAAGAGGAGGAGGAGGAGGAGAGAGGAGGAGGAGGTGGAGAGAGGAGGAGGAGGAGAGAGGAGGTGGAGAGAGGAGGAGGAGGTGGAGAGAGGAGGAGGAGGTGGAGGAGAGAGGAGGTGGAGAGAGGAGGAGGAGGTGGAGAGAGGAGGAGGAGGTGGAGGAGAGAGGAGGAGGAGGTGGAGAGAGGAGGTGGAGGTGGAGAGAGGAGGAGAGGCCTATTTAACAGTTGAAGCTTCTACATAAACACTGAACAAATCACCTCCTTTTTCTTTAGTGTTAGAAGCCTTTTCTCTATATTTCATTGAAGCAGGACAGTCAAACACATGGAGGAGCAGGTCAGGGTGTGTCAGGGTGTGTCAGGGTGTGTCAGGGTGTGTCAGGGTGTGTCAGGATGTGTCAGGATGTGTCAGGATGTGTCAGGGTGTGTCAGGGTGTGTCAGGGTGTGTCAGGGTGTGTCAGGATGTGTCAGGATGTGTCAGGGTGTGTCAGGGTGTGTCAGGATGTGTCAGGGTGTGTCAGGGTGTTGGCCAGAACAAGAGGAATATGTTTTGGGTTAGTGCTGTATTCTGATTTGAAAAAAAAAAAACCTGGAGTCTTGATTTTATTCACATTGTAACAAAAAAACAAACAAACAAAAAAAAACGGTGTAACTGTAAGCGAGTTTGCATCTTCACAAATCTGACTCTTGTTCTTCCTTTAGCTGTAATCTTCCACAGTGGCCACATTTACATGGTGTATTTTTAATTCTTAATTGTTCTGAATGAAATAGTTTAGGATTCAAATCTTCTCCTTGGAGTTTCCATGGAAATAATAATTCTGAATTGAGGTTTCCATGGAAACACGTTAAATCACCTGTATTTAATTCCGCTCAGCCTCTGGAGGTGGGGAAGGTTCTGATCGGACAGCGACATAAACGTATTTCCGTCTTCGGGAAGAAAACCCACACTTCAGCTGCTCCGGCTTTTCTGTCATCTCGGTTTGTCGTTTCGCCGCCGACACAAACACGATCAGAACTTTTCCCGCGGTCGTTCCGATGATAATGAAGCAGCAGCTGGAGAATTCTCTCCTCACGCTTTCCGTCTGTGAGCTGAGGAGGAGAAGGGAAGAGTGTGGGAGAAGGAGGAAGAAGACAAACTGAGTGTGAGGCTGCCACACCTCAGCCCACTCCCACATCCCGCTCACAAATCCAAAGAGACGTGGAGGAAAGTCCCAAGAGACGACTGGAGGAGCCGGATCAGAAGGACGAGCCAACGAGCACCAACCACCGGGATTATTGTGAAGAAGAAGAAACGTTTACAGGATCCAGGAAGAAATTCATTCGGCTTTAACATCAGAATAAACCCACTGACTTCAGAAATAAGTGGAATTGACTTTTATTCAGAATTCAATTATTTTTTATTCAGAATTAAAGCTCTCTTTATAAACGTGGCACGTATAATATAAAAATCTTCACGGGGAATGTTCCAAAGTCTGGTTTTAACTTTTATTTTCATGGAATCATGCAGGTAACGTGCCGACTCCAGACAGTTCCACAGTGTTGCTTTAACACAACACAAAATAACTCGGCAAAGCAGTAAAATCTGGTGCCAAAAAAAAAAAAAGAAATTAATCATTTCAATTAGGAAAGAAAAAAAAAAATCTTCTGGCATTTTTTTCCTTGTCAAGTCAAATCTTTTCAGTCTCCAGCATTCACTCATTTGAGCCGGTTCATCAGGGTGAGCTGAAGACCTCGGCGTGACACTGGCTGAACTTTGTGTGTTAACCTTCCAATGCTAAACGTCTCATGAATAGTTTTTAATGAAGCGGAGCTGCTCATTCACTTCCTTTGACGCAGCTCCCTCTTCACATCTGAAAAGTCACAAAGCTCTTTTCAGACGCCGCCGCATCGCTATGAAAGCAGATCCAACGTGGCCGCCGCCCGCGCTCTCCGCCCCAAGGTCACCGGCGCTAAATTAACGCGCAAAAACGAAGCTAATCAGAAGGACTTTGACTGCTACATTTGCATCTTCCAAATGAGCAGCCGCAGTGCCGGTGAGTTATCCCATTCATAAAGTTGGGTCCAGATTTCATTAGCGGGACATTAGCGCTGGTTTATGCCGCGTGTTTATGACCGGGCTGACACGCTTCATAAATAATGCGTTGTAATCGGCGCGGACGCTAAGGCTACGCTAATGCTAAGGGGATCTATCAAACACATGACAGTGGCTAATAGGCAGCAGCCCCAAGGGTCAATCAGCACAAATTACGCGGGCGCAGTAACATGTGTCAGCCAGCAGGACGCATGGGCTGGGAGCACGACGGGGCACAGAGGGGACTGTTAAATACTGTGGTGGAGCAGTTAGTGCTTCAGCCTCACAGCAACGCGGTCTTGGGTTCAAATGCTGTGTTTCAGATGTCATCATTTCTATAGGTCAGTCGTTTGAAGGATTTCTGATCTCTGTAATGTAGTTTCTTCATCAAAAACAGACCTGGAGTCGTGTTTTGTTTCATTCACACATGTTTAACACACAAACCCTGTGTAATTACGTTGGATGTAAACGTCACATTAGCACTTATATACTTAAAGTTGAACTCCGGCACGTTTGAAGCTAAAGTCCGTGGCTAGAGGTGGTGGAATTCTGTCAGAAGCCAAAAAAACGGCACAGATCAATGTTTCCTCGGTGGAGATCTCGCAAACTAGTGTAGTGATGGGGGCAAGTTCTGAACTTCCACGTAAAACGCCAATTTGCTTCAGACTGAAGAAGCTTAACTCCACTTTAACCCATCTGACAACAGCCACGAGTCTAACAAACCAAACGCTCTGCCTGGTTCACTCATTAGTGTCTGGAAACGTTAGAAAACAACTTTATAAGCACCTCACACTTCCCTCTGCTGATTTCCCACTGCACAGGCCAAAGCCCAAAAGACTCGATTGTCGATGTCGTTTCTAATCCCGTTTATTTAGGAGTGAATTATATTTTTGAAAAATGCTAAAAAATACATTCCCGAACCATTTTCTTTAACTTTTCTCTTCTGGCGGCTTGAGCCTCTCGCCACCGCTGGAGTCGACAATCGAGTCTTTTGACTGTGAGTCAGTGGAGACAGCAGTAGACAGCAGTGGCCACACCTCCATGAGCCTGATCCCGTCAGATCTCAGAAGCTCAGCAGGGCCGGGCCTGGTCAGTACTTGGATGGGAGACCAGTGGGAATTCCAGGTCGCAAAAAGTGTTGTCACTGGGACTTTCCTGGTGAAATAAAGGTTAAATAAGTATATTTTAAAAACTCAGTTGGTGAGTGAATGGGTGAGCAGTTCTTTTTTGTAAAGTGCCTTGAGTGAAGGTGGAAAAGCTGTACAAAAACCATCTGACACTGACATCGAGAGCGGGATTCAAGCCAAAACCTTCGGAACAGTGGACAACACGTGAACATAAAGAACTGACTGAAGTGGAACTACAACAGGAGAGCTGATCTGTGCACTGAAACACGTTGCTCACACATACAAGCCAACAGTTTGTCAGTTAATCAGACTCACCTTTGTGCTGAAAGTCAAACTCCTAAACAGGACCATGGACAGTTTTATTGAGATGTGCTGTTTAAATCCATTTTGCATTTTTTCTTGAATTATTCAGACTGAATAATGCTGCATTCTATTTTCGGCAGTGGATAAATTCGGGTCCGTTCTCCCAACTATCTATTGTAAATGCGTTCCATTGCAACAGCCGGGAAAAATATGGATGCCCAAGAGATTTGAATGTTTATTTTGTTCACTTATGAATACCATATAAGATACAGTATGTAGAACGACATTTGGGACAGGCTATATATAACTCCCTCATAGCCACATCCGAATCTCAAAGAACTCAACCCTCCAACTGAACCCGGAGGGAGTTCTGGAAGTTTGACTATTACATGTTCAGAAAAAAAAAAAAACTTGGTTACTGTCAGATGATGTGAGAGAAAATCTAAATGTCACTACAAAGTTTTTAGAAGACAATTTCTTTGCATAGACACAACTTAACACATCGAAATGACCAACAGACGATTCGGTTTGTGCCAAACTAATCCAAGTCTGTGACTAAACTAAGACTAAAGCAGGATTAAACTGAGACTAAACCAGGACTACATCAGGTCTAAACCAGGAGTAAACTAAGACTAAACCAGGACTACATCAGGTCTAAACCAGGAGTAAACTAAGACTAAACCAGGACTACATCAGGTCTAAATCAGGACTAAACTAAGACTAAACCAGGACTACATCAGGTCTAAACCAGGAGTAAACTAAGACTAAACCAGGACTACATCAGGTCTAAACAAGGAGTAAACTAAGACTAAACCAGGACTACATCAGGTCTAAACCAGGACTACATCAGGTCTAAACCAGGACTACATCAGGTCTAAATCAGGACTAAACTAAGACTAAACCAGGACTACACCAGGTCTAAATCAGGACTAAACTAAGACTAAACCAGGACTACATCAGGTCTAAATCAGGACTAAACTAAGACTAAACCAGGACTACATCAGGTCTAAACCAGGAGTAAACTAAGACTAAACCAGGACTACATCAGGTCTAAACCAGGACTACATCAGGTCTAAACCAGGACTACATCAGGTCTAAATCAGGACTAAACTAAGACTAAACCAGGACTACATCAGGTCTAAACCAGGAGTAAACTAAGACTAAACCAGGAC
The DNA here is from genome assembly GCA_034769755.1 of Odontamblyopus lacepedii. Classification (NCBI taxonomy): domain Eukaryota; kingdom Metazoa; phylum Chordata; class Actinopteri; order Gobiiformes; family Gobiidae; genus Odontamblyopus; species Odontamblyopus lacepedii. The sequence goes on along the minus strand of CM068354.1, from coordinate 2,859,452 downwards.
TACATCAGGTCTAAACCAGGACTACATCGGGTCTAAACCAGGAGTAAACTAAGACTAAACCAGGACTACATCGGGTCTAAACCAGGACTAAAACAGGACTATGAACATTTTTGATGAATCTGAGCCCTGCCAACACTAAAGAGAATAAATTGTCATTTGTTTCAGAAAATGTGTTTGCAAAAAAAAGGAAAAAATTAAAAATGCATCAACAAAAAACCCTCAGATCAGGACTAACACGAGAATGCACAATATTTCACACTCTTTTCACTCTTTTATTTATCCCAATCATCCCAATCCAGCTGTGTCCCAGTTTAGAATTTTTAAAATCTGCTCACCCTGGGCCCATTGGACTTTCTTGAGGTGGAGGTCGGTTTTCCTCGAGTCCCGAGAGAACGCAGCGTTAAAACTTTTTTGAATGTGCTTACTGATCAATCAATCAATCAAACTTTATTTATAGAGCACTTTTCATACAGAAAATGCAACGCAAAGTGCTTTACAGTGATTAAAAAAAAAAAAAGTCTCATATTTCCCCTCCACTCCCCACAAAGCTAAACAGATGAGTCTGGAGATTACAATTTGTGACAGTCCCACATAAAGCTGAACAAAACGAGTCCAACTGTGACAAAACTCTGTATTTACTACTAACTGAAACAGGAAACTATGAGATTACCACCGTGACAAACTATCTTTCATAATTCTTTCTATTTCTATAATAGTTATAACTAACTACTACAGAGAAAAAAGGAAAACCGAGGAAGAACACATATATACATTGTGACGCGACATTGCAGCCAGGAGAAGGAGTCAGGGAGGTGGAGATGGTCCAGAAACAGGTCGGGATGAAGCTGTGAGGGGTTTTGGGGGGCGGGGGCTCTCACTGCTGCACTCTCAGGGCGGCTGAGACGGCCTTGTCTGGTGCTGCGGAGTCCAAAGGTAAGATTGGGTTGTTTTGGTTTCAGAGGAAGCGGCTGGGTCCAGTTTCCATAACACTGCTCTGTTTGTCCATTGGTCTCAAGGTCATTTCTATGCAGAACTTCAAGTTTCCTCCAGATTTTATCCAAAAATTGCGATTTAGAGCCTCCACGTTCAAGCACGTCCATCAGACCCCGGCCCATAGTCACAAAGTTCGAGTGCCTGAAGCTCTGCCTCTCACTCCAGTTTCCGGGCAGCCTCGAGGGGCTTTGAACATCTGCCTCAGGATTTGAATTTTGGGAAAAATCAGGTCCAAGCATAAATTCCCATGTGCAAAATCCTGTAATCCTGGTTCTGAATAGATGGATCTTCTGTGTCCGAAGAACCCGCAGGTTCACCCGACCCTGCTTGTCTTGTTAAACTGTTTTGTTGAAAAAAAAAAAGTATTGAATCCATAGTTAATTTAGTTTTGGAGAAATGAGCGGAGAGTCTCTCGAAGTTTAAGACGCATTAGACAAGACGAGACATAGAAATAAAACAGGAAAGATGCGGGGCAGGAGAGTGTCCACCCTCGTCAAGAGCCAGAAGCCAGAGGTGTGTGTGTGACTGATGTGTGTGTTGCGTCTTCATGGTCACCGCTGAACATTCCACCACAGAAGTACATGTATGGACTTGCGTGCTTGTGTAATAACTTCACATTAGTATAATCCCCTGCCAAACTCAGTGTACGTTTCCAGTTTGTTGCAGTTTTGGCAGGAGGACACGTGCTTTATCCACAGTGTCATTAGCCTAATATCGGCGTAGTGTTTTTGTGGCTCTTTCAGTGATGACGTGTGCCGTGTGGGTGCAGATTTGGCGCGCTTCGGTTAGCGTTTAATCGCAGAAAGGTCCTGTATCTCATTGAGTCTAAAATAAAATAAAATATAAATGTAATCTGTCCTTTAAGACGTAAATATAGAGAGGAGCTTCAGCCGTGACATGTGCGTCCTTTAAACCCCGTTGATAATGTTGTTTATTAGGGGCCAAACGCAGCTCCAGGGGGATTTTCTGTTTATCTCTCAATGCTCTGATCCAAGGACGTTTTTAAAAGCTGTGGCTTATTCAAGATAATACTTGATTAAATATAGCACAAAAATGGCTGCAGGTTTAAGAACATTTAACAATTCATCTTTTTCAAAATATATGTAAAACGGGAAAATGTCATAATAGGGAGATATTTTCTTCTTTAATGGTGCACTGTGTAACTTCTCTGGTTCAGGGTCCAAACCTGTTTCTATGTCAGTTTGGCATTAAACTAAACCTAAATTAGAAAAACACACCAAGCCAAGTCTGAAGAGAGGTGAACACATACATGAAATTAATAATAAGAATACTAATCAGTTTTATACAGCGCTTTTCAGGACACTCAAAGACTCTTTACAGAGCATTATTCATTCACTCCAGACCCGGTGATGGTGCTGCTATTGTAGCCACAGCTGCCCTGGGGCAGACTGACGGGAGTGAGGCTCCAATCTGCACCAATGGCCCCTCCGACCACCACCAACACTCACACACACCACTGTCATACTAGGCAATGTGGCCTAAGGACACAACAGCAGTGTTTTGCCACTGGCGCCCCCCTGTGGCACCTTGAATTCCCAGTGTCTCCCATCCAAGTACTGACCAGGCCCTGCTGAGCTTCTGAGATCTGACGGGATCAGGCTTTGTCAAGCCGGTATGGCCACTGTAATGGACAGATCTTCCAGCAGAAAAGTTTCAGAGTGCACCTTTCAGAGTAGATTCTGTATGTGATGTCTTTGTTTAGATCCACAAATGGAACATGCTGCATACTTTTCACCTGTCTGTGGCCCTGTGTAACTGATAAAACACTAACTAAAACGACTATAAAGACGTAGATACAAAAAACCTGTGTCCGTGGTTGTCTTCATTAGTGCTGATGTTCCTGGTTCTACGCCTAGACCACATGACACTGTGCTAACGAGCTGGCCCCAGTGTTTACAGACATCTTCAATTCTTCACTGCAGGCTTGTCATGTGCCTGTCTGCTTCAAAACTTCCACCATTGTTCCTGTCCCCAAGAAGCCAAGGACCACCGGACTCAATGACTACAGACCTGTGGCTCTGACATCTGTGGTCATGAAGTCATTGGAGCACCTGGTTCTACCCCACCTCAAGACCCTCACGGCCCCCCTCCTGGACCCCCTGCAGTTTGCCTACAGAGCCAACAGGTCTGTAGACGACGCCATCAACATGGCTCTACACTTCACCCTGCGGCATCTGGACTCCCCGGGAACCTACGCCAGGATCCTGTTTGTGGACTTCAGTTCTGCCTTCAACACCATCCGCCCAGACCTCCTCCAAGGCAAGCTGTCCCAGATGAACGTGCCTGATCCTCTCTGCAGGTGGATCACTGACTTCCTGACGGACAGGAAGCAGCACGTGAGGCTGGGGAAGAATGTCTCGGACTCCCGGACCATCAGCACCGGCTCTCCCCAAGGCTGTGTTCTTTCTCCTCTGCTCTTCTCCCTGTACACCAACTGCTGCACCTCCTCCCATCAGTCTGTCAAGCTCATCAAGTTTGCAGATGACACCACGGTCATCGGGCTCATCTCGGACGGGGATGAGTCTGCCTACAGGACGGAGGTTGATCGTCTGGTGTCCTGGTGCAGCCAGAACAACCTGGTGCTTAATGCCCAGAAGACAGTGGAGATGATTGTGGACTTTAGGAAGCACACAGCCCCACTCCCCTCCATCATCCTGACCGACACCCCAGGACTCGGACACGTGCAGGTCGAATTGCAGCTGATCCTTCTCACCCTGGACATGGACTTTTTGACCTACTCCCCTCAGGCAGGAGGCTACGGTCCATTCGGACCAGAACCTCTCGCCACAAAAACAGTTTCTTCCCCTCTGCTGTTGGACTCATAAATAATAACACTCGGACTGGTCCCACCCCCCACTCTGCTTCTGTCACATGACCCTGTGTTCTCGCACCTGCCTGCACCTGCCTGTTTTGCACTGATCACTGATACTCTCATACTCTATATTATTATACTCCTGTAAATTTGGTTATATTATACTATAGCTTTATTTTATTCTATTATTTGTTGCATGTCGGTGTTTGTCTACATCCTGCTCCAAGTACCGCAGCAATTTCCTAATGTTGTGAACCTGTTCACTCATATGGCAATAAAACACATTCTGATTCTGATTCTGATTCTGATTCTGATTCTGATGGGTCACGTCACACTCGCTTAATCCACTTTTGTGGTTGGTTGGTTTCCTTGGGGTGCTCGGGGTTTCCTTTAACATGTAACATGTAATCCTCCAGCTCCTCCTGATCACTGACCAGGTCTGCAGAAGCATCATGGGACATTACACTCAGTCATACACAGGCCCTCATAGACTGCTTCAGTGCATCTGCTCAGAGGCTTCTTAGTTTCAAGATTTTATTGTTATTGTCATAGAAAACAATGAAATTTGGTCTAGAGCCTCAAATACTGTTGAGTATTGATGTAAAGTACAATATCTGTAAAGCACAGTGTCAAAGATGCAAGAGCCCATAAGTAACCCCTTAGATTAACCCAGTGTGACATGAGCAGAATAATGACAGTGAGTGCAGCTCATGTGTCATAGACAGTAAAGCCCCTTTCACACTGGAAGGAGATTTTTTTTTTTGTTGGCAAATTGCCGGGGTTCACCATGGTTCACAAGGTTTCGCTACATCAACGCAAACACTGGCCACAGCCTCGTCAAATTTGCCATCCTCATTTTTTTTTTTAAATTTGTCAGCGGTCATCAAGGTTCGCCAAAGCGTCATTAAGGTTCTCCAGCCTTCGTTATTGAATCGTTATTGATCGATTGATTTCGTCGAGAAGGAACTGCCTGAGGCCCGACTTAATCCCCATGGTTTGACTGACAAAGAAGTGGAAGTCTGCGATTGGTACAGAGATCATCCTGTTTTCTTCATATATACCCGAAGGTCATGTGACTACATGTCGCCAAGTTGCCATGAGGTCGTTATTGAATCACATCCACATCACAAGTTCTCACCAATAGTTCATCTACAGTTGCCAGTAGTTCGCCAACAGTCGTCAGTATTCGTTAATATTCATCAAGACATCGCTATAAGATCACGATAACACTGTATTTGCATGGCAACCACCTCATCAAGACATCGTTAAGACATTGCAAAGTATCGTAAACAGTTCGTAAATATATCGCAGAAGAGGAACACTATCTTGACCTGTCTTGACGAGGTGTTTGTGAGGTTTGTATATGCTCCAAAATCACCCTAAAACGCCCCACATGAACTACACCTGAATGTATTGGAATCGCCTTTTATTATATTCAGGTCCTTCACTCACCTGGTCATTCGGTTTGAATGTCAGGATTATCTGTTCGAGGCTCTTATGGTGTCTTCTTTAAGTCCAGGTCAAGTCTTTTCTATTGTTCACCATAAAAAGAAGCCAGTTTTTAATAACAATTTCACTGTATTAAACAGCGTGGTGCCAAAAAGCTTGTGTTGCATAAAAAAAACTGGATCACCTTGGTAATTTAGTGCAAACTTTTAACAAAACGGGAAACACGGTGTTCAAAATGAGTTGTTCGTTGAAAGCGTGAGACAGTTTCCTTCACAGATTCTGTATCTGAAACTCAGCGCTCTCTTTAAATCACATTACTGCCACATTGATCCCATTAAAGTGTATTGTGTGTGTGTGTGTGTCTCATGTTACACTTTCAGTTTGGTGACACAAAGTTCCACCGGCAAAACCACTCACCACATAACATCAAAAAACTGTTATTTCATTAGACCATCTCCTCATTTGCATAATAACTGGACTGAGTTTTGTATGAAAGCGTCAGAAATACAAAACTGAATCTTCGTTCGCTCGTCCGTTGGGGACAGGGGCTTGGTTTTCATAGGCATCTCGATATCTCAGACTTTAACGAGATCTGCTCTCGCTTTGGCACAAAATATGGAATAAAAGAAGAGATGATGTAATTAAATATGCATTAAAGCTCGTGTGGATTTGTCCAAGATTAAAAGCCAGAAATGGATTTTGTTTTTCCTGTGAGATGGTTTCACAAAGTTTGGTCGAACGAGAGACGAGTTAAACGGTTCTTTGGGGGTCACTCAAAGTTTTAATGTTTGAATCACACTTTGAAATATTGAAAATAAAGTTCCAGTGGCAGAGTGGTTATCCTGTCTCCTCTTCTCATGCTGAGGTTGTGGCTTCCTGGTCTCTCTTGTCCTCCCACTGTTAGAGCAAAACGATGACAGAGTGAATATGATTTACATTCACAGGTTTTTGTGAGCAAGACTGACAATCTGTGTCTCTGACCATTACAACAGACAAAAGACAAAGTGGAAGAAATGTCTTGCTCAAAGACACCAGGAATGCATTAGTCAGAGCAGGAAAGGGCCACTGTTCCTCAATATGGCATTAAACTTATTTTCTCAGTAGGGACAAACAGCTGATTCCCTCAGGCTAAGGCTACGTTCAGACTGCACCTGAAGTGACCTAAATCCCATTTTTTCACCCTCATGTGACCTGTACCTGATCTTTTAATGACAGTCTGAGCGACACAGATCTGATTTTCTCAAATATGACTGAGGCCACTTGGATCTGTGCTCCTAAAACCGATGCATATCTGATCTTTTACCATGTGACTTCAGTCTGAACGTCCAGGTCACATTCATCCGACCTACACGTCATCAACAAGTGAGAGTTTGGCTATTGTGCTGTAACAAGTACCTGTTATGAGCCCAACGCCGACATGTTTGCTGCTGAAATAGGCCGAAGACGTGTTTCCTCCTGCGAGAGTCACATGACAACAACTTTAAAATGTCCAGGAGCTCAGAGCAGCGTCCACGTTTAGGCGACTTCTGTAAACTCTGAGCTGCTGTGACGTCGCCGTGTCTCCAGTGCTCACGCGGGACACATTTGGGGTGTTTAAAGTTCACACTGGAGATCACAGACAAGTCACGTTTAACTCAAAATGTGAAGGACCTCGAGAAAAAAAAATAAATAAATCTGATTTCACAAAAAAAATCCAAATTGAGCATTAAGCCCTGCAGTCTGAACGGAGCCAAAGTTACAGGTCAGATCGACGGAGAGGAGAAACTGGTGCACCTTTAAATGTCCTATATTATACACTGTTCTGACCTGTCTGTTTTGCCTATTATATTCTGGTTTGGCCTGCTGCTGGCCCCTTTAATTGAAAACAGGAAGTTGCCCCTGTAGGTCATGTGCGGTAGTGCACACAGTAGGGTATAAGCTGCGTACATGTGTTATTACATTGCATTGAGTTCATGGACGGCATTCCCTGTGAGTATAAATAAATAATACCATTTAAGGGTGTTCTTAAATAAGACGTGTTTGTTCATTTCATTTTTATAAAAAGGAACAATTTACAAGTTAATTTACACGCTAACATGTTGGACTGCTTTGAGTTAGCATTAGCATTATAAACATGGTTTGCTCTATTTCTTTGCATTCAAACTGATGTATATTGTGTTATATTGTTACAGTTTCACACCTGCCATATAAAGACGGTCTAAACCAGGGGGGCCCAAACTTTTTTCATCAAGGGCCACATATTAAAACACAGACCAGCGTGAGGCCGATCGAGGGTCATGGACTAGTGGTCAAAACAGTGAGTAATTCAAATCTGTGCATTTATAACAGGTTTGAATGACCCTCCAGACCTTTGTTCAGGCTCAGACCCTCAGAAGGACACACGACATTTGCTTGATCAAAGGTAGATTTCAAAAACATGCAGTAAAAAGTACGACTTGTGGTAATATGGGCCAATTCACCTGGAAGCCTGAGGGCCAAAAACAATTGGTCTGAGGGCCACATTTGGCCCCCGGGCCATAGTTTGGACATGCCTGGTCTAAACCCATCCTGGCGTCAGTGACTTTTGTGTGGAGGTGTTTAACTCCTGGATAGTAGAATCGGGGTTTTACGAGGCCAGTACATACACAATTATGCATCTTTTAGCTGACAGCGTTCTTACCTCCTCAGAAACAGAGCGGGAGTTGTGTTTGTTTCATTCCCATGTTTGAGTAACTCTTTATTATGAGTCTGTTTACGTGTCCAAAGCTCCAGAAGCTCTGTTCCACTTTGTGATGTCTGTCTGGGAGAAGATCTCAGCCTAAATGTGCAGGGTTTGTGTGTTTAACATGTGCGAATGAGACAAAAACACAACTGCAGGTCTGTGTTTGCGATGAGGACACCACATCAGAACATCAGACACAACAGGGCCCTTTCACGTGTACTTTTGGCCGGATTGTGAAGACACATTCGAACGATTAGTCTCTTTTTAAAACTTTCTTTGTAGTTTCTTTCTCGTTAAACGCCGCGTTCCGTCTCACTTTGGATCGTCCGTAACTCTGATTCATCGTCTCAAATCCGTCTCCCTTTGTGCCGGACTCGGTGCCTTTCTTTAACTGCGCTTCATCCATTCGGTGCTCAGAAAGCGCTCACATCTGCACACATCTTCATCTCTTTGTCTCTCCTTCACACTCTTTTTTTTTTTTTGTTCCCAGAGTCCATTATCGCCGCGGTGCTTTTCATCTGTCTCACTGTAACACCGGGAGCTCGCGCTAACCCGCTTTAAACTCTCCCAACGTCAATTACACACAAGAAAATCATTATTAGCTTTATTACTCAAATTAACAGTTACCCTTCGACGTTTAATTCACGACCGGAGCTTAAAAACGTCCAATCTTTTTTTTTTCTTTTCGTTTTTTTTTTTTTCTCTCTCTCTCTCCGTCGGTCGTGTCCCTTCGGAGGCCGCCGAGTGATTTTGGAGGAACGATATTCACGAGAGGCCGGCGTAATTGGATTAAATTGGTTCCAGAATGTAGCAATTTATATTATAATATGCCATTACTTGGAATAGTGCTTTTAATTAATTAGGCTGGTTTTAGCGAGTGGGCAGAGGGAGAGGGGGAGAGGGGGAGCGGGAGGAGGAGGTTCCCCAGTGTGGCTTTAGACAGCGATTTCACATGAACGCACCTGAACATGTTACACGGGGTCACGCAGGACTGGAGGGGGCGCTATAGAGAGAGGAGGGACCACCTGCTTCCTGCATAAATCTCTTTTCTGTCATAAATCAATGACCTTTTGGAGTTTTAAATGGAGTTTCCTCTTCAAAAACACACCTGGAGTTGGGATTTTGTGTGTCGTTTTTCAGATGGGGGGGACGTCAGTTTCTTGTCTCTATGGAGATGTCGTTGCTTGGCCTGGAATGTTCCACAGCATGGCATTGAACGTATTTTACTCGACAGTGACAGTTCCAGGTGAGATCTGTAGAGAGGAATGCAATGTTTTTGAAGATTAAAGGAGGAATGTGTCACTTTTCTGTTGGATGTTTTGCCACTTAGCCGTTACCAAGGAGATGTTACTGCTTTACCTGAAATGTTCCACACTATGACATCACATCTACAGCATGGAACTTTCTAGAGGTGACCTGCATGACTCCATGGAAATAGAAAGCCATACTTCAGAACCTTCTCTATGGAGACAGACACTTTTTTTATGCCATATTGTGGAATATTGCAACCAAAGGAGCAACATTTCCATGGAAACAAAGAAGAGTCAGGTTTGTGGAGATGCAAGCCCACTCACAGTAATGATGCATGTTTTTTTTCCCCTGTATTTTTCAGTGCAATAAGCAGAGCCATTAAAAACGCTTTTATTTTAGCCTATTTGGTGAAAATGTTCCATAGTGTGGCTTTAAACATATCTCTGTCATTTTGTTCTGTGTGGCCTTAACTTGACTTAATGTCACGGGGTCCTCTTCAAAACACTCAGGCTGAGTCGGGCTCGTTTAGGATGTTTTATTCCACAGTGCAGAACAGGAAAACAGGCGCAAAAATGTGTGCAGGAAATATTTACAGTGAAACAGTGAGAAAAAAAAGGTCTATTTACAGGGCAGGCAAAAAGGTTGACTTCTCCTACAAGTTTCTCTCTAGTTCTCGCTCCACTCTCCCTTAGTCTCTCAGTCATTTGCTCGCTCGCTTGTCCAGCGAAACACTACCGTCATTGTAGCTAGGACACGACAAGACACGACGAGAGTAGAGACTAGACTGACACAGGTGCTGAGCGGCAGGGCGCACCTTTATACACCCCTCGCCCCTCCCACCTTACGTAACTCCCCTCTTAAAGCTTAATTAAATCATTTCTACAACTAAATGATTAATATTACAGGGGCCAACAGTTACACATAGAGAATTGCTTTGATCTCACATCCATAAATGCCCGAAAATGGGTTAAACACAAATAAAACACAGTTAATTGTCCAGGCCAGTCACCTGTGGCTCACATGACCCCGGAGCGCTGCGGAGGATTTAAGCTCCTGACGTGGATGTGTCCGGGTTTGCCAGTGCGCACCGGGATGCGACAGCAGCGGCAGCGCGAGGGCAAGTAACAGTCGACCACCGCGGGTCTCTGAAGGACAGACCCGGCGCCTCCAAGTGCTCACCCCCAGTCGCGGCCGAGAACACGCAAAAGCGAAGTCCACTGCGCGCCCGCACTGCAGCGCCCGCAGCGCGGAGCCCAGCAAACAAGGAAACAGGTGAGCACGCGTCTTCCCACGCTCTCCCCCGGGGACCGCGCTCTCAGGGACGGACCTGCTCCGTCACACTGACCATCTCCTCTGCATCCTCTGCTACTCTGACCTTCTGTTCTGACCTTCTCTGGTCTTTTCCTCTGACCATCTCCCCTGCTCCTCTACATAATGAAACTTTTCACAAGCAGCTCCCTTTGCCTCAGGGTCCAGGAGTATTTGAGAAACCATGACATTTTCCACAGGTTCTTTGCGTAGACTCCATCCACATGACCCCTCAGTGTGAGGCCTCTCGGCTCGTGCATAATGAAGAGCCCCGCCTCACGCGTGAACAGTCTAAACATTCTGAAACATTCTCATTTAAAAGCTCAGAGCTGACGTGGATCCTGGAGCCGACCGGTCCCAGATTAAGAGTTTCATATCTCTGAGTAAAGTTCACCGCTCCGTCTGTCACTGCACATCCCCTTTAATAACTGTCCTCTCACTAGAACAAATTAATATCATTTCAGAACATTTCCATATGCAAATACCATATGCAAATAGCATTTAATCAGGTGAATTAAAGGGGATGCCACGCCGCAGGCTAAAATCCCTGTGAGATGACTGCACTGATGATACAGTCTTCGGTGTCAGATTAAAAAAGTCAATTTAAATGAAGATTTCTTAAAGAGGAAGTATTGCACTTCTATGGACGACTAATTACTAACACATTAGTATTGTTTCGTGTCACGTTTTTGTATATTTATAGAGAATTGTCGAGTGGGAACGTAAATGATGTGGACCTGTAGGAGCAGCATTGCATAAAATCTTACAGTTAATCACGAGGGTTTGAATAGAGCCCAGGAGAGATCTCTAGATGACTCAAACCTGCATGGATCAGACATGGTTTTGATGAGGGAAGAATGTTATAACAGGGTAGAAACATGACGTCATGCACAAAATGAACTGAACCATATGTGAAGGAGCTGGAACTTTGTGGTGTGGGTTGGTCACCTGCTCGTCGTCATGGAGATGTTACTGCTTTAGAATGTTCCACAGTAGAGATTAAACCTGTCGATCACAAGAGAGACAACTATAGGCTCATTACAGGTCAGATCTACGGAAAGGCAACCCTGCTAACAAACAGAGTCATTTTTATTTATTTATTTATTTATTTATTTATTTATAAAAGGGACAGTGCATATTTATGAACATTTAATAAATATGTCAGATTACAGCCTATGCCTTGGCAGGTTGGTGGAAAATGATAAAACATACAAATATTCAACATTCACAGTTATACAGATTATTATAAAAATACATTTGCGACAGATGTGTTTAATGTCATACTACGGGATATTCCAGGCAAAGCAATAACATCTCCGTGGAGACGAGCAGGGGATGGACCCTCCATCAGAATGTTGCACAATGTACCTTTAAGTCGAGTAAAATAACCCTGGGAAGTACATTGTTACTGAACACAAATATGCAGCATCACTACTTCAAATTCAGTCACAACATTTTTCAGCTGGAATCCATCTGAAGGACTTTCCCACATTTTAATGATAGATTTTTTTAAATAATAAGTTTTGGTTTAGTCATGTTCTAGTCCTGGGCTAGTTCTGGTCTAGTCCTGGTTTAGTCCTGCTGTAGTCCTGCTCTAGTCCTGGTTTAGTTCTGGTTTAGTCCTGCTGTAGTCCTGCTCTAGTCCTGGTTTAGTTCTGGTTTAGTCCTGCTCTAGTCCTGCTCTAGTCCTGGTTTAGTTCTGGTTTAGTCCTGCTCTAGTCCTGCTGTAGTCCTGCTCTAGTCCTGGTTTAGTTCTGGTTTAGTCCTGCTGTAGTCCTGCTCTAGTCCTGCTCTAGTCCTGCTGTAGTCCTGCTGTAGTCCTGCTCTAGTCCTGCTCTAGTCCTGCTCTAGTCCTGGTTTAGTCCTGCTCTAGTCCTGGTTTAGTTCTGGTTTAGTCCTGCTGTAGTCCTGGTTTAGTTCTGGTTTAGTCCTACTGTAGTCCTGCTCTAGTCCTGGTTTAGTCCTGGTTTAGTCCTGCTGTAGTCCTGGTTTAGTCCTGGTTTAGTCCTGCTGTAGTCCTGCTCTAGTCCTGCTCTAGTCCTGCTGTAGTCCTGCTCTAGTTCTGGTTTAGTCCTGCTCTAGTCCTGGTTTAGTTCTGGTTTAGTCCTGCTCTAGTCCTGGTTTAGTTCTGGTTTAGTCCTGCTGTAGTCCTGGTTTAGTTCTGGTTTAGTCCTGCTGTAGTCCTGCTCTAGTTCTGGTTTAGTCCTGCTGTAGTCCTGCTCTAGTCCTGGTTTAGTCCTGCTGTAGTCCTGCTCTAGTCCTAGTTTAGTTCTGGTTTAGTCCTGCTCTAGTCCTGGTTTAGTCCTGGTTTAGTTCTGGTTTAGTCCTGCTGTAGTCCTGCTCTAGTCCTGGTTTAGTCCTGGTTTAGTCCTGGTTTAGTCCTGGTTTAGTCCTGCTGTAGTCCTGCTCTAGTCCTGGTTTAGTCCTGGTTTAGTCCTGGTTTAGTCCTGCTCTAGTCCTGCTCTAGTCCTGCTCTAGTCCTGGTCGTTGTTTTCCTCCAGATGCTTGTGTCTGTGTCTTCTCCCCTCAGACGTTCATCAGTCGTGTTCCTGTTGTCACTGTTGTCCTCACGCTCACGCCGGAGCACAGTTTTGCACTGAGCTGACTCGTATCTGTCGTCACGGCGATGAGCAGCCATGATGTAATTGGACACAACACGAGGTCACACACGGACGCCACGGATCAGCACAGCGCTCTACGATTAGAGCCGTGAAAAGCACTTAGGCCGTGCTGCATCTTCTGCTCCTCTGACCCTCTGATCTGCTCCTCTGACCCTCTCCTCTGACCCTCTGACCCTCTCCTCTGCTCCTCTGACCCTCTCCTCTGCTCCTCTGACCCTCTCCTCTGCTCCTCTGACCCTCTCCTCTGACCCTCTGACCCTCTCCTCTGCTCCTCTGACCCTCTCCTCTGCTCCTCTGACCCTCTCCTCTGCTCCTCTGACCCTCTCCTCTGCTCCTCTGACCTCCTCTGCTCCTCTGACCCTCTCCTCTGCTCCTCTGACCCTCTCCTCTGCTCCTCTGACCCTCTCCTCTGCTCCTCTGACCTTATCCTCTGCTCCTCTGACCTTATCCTCTGCTCCTCTGACCCTCTCCTCTGCTCCTCTGACCCTCTCCTCTGCTCCTCTGACCCTCTCCTCTGCTCCTCTGACCCTCTCCTCTGCTCCTCTGACCTTATCCTCTGCTCCTCTGACCTTATCCTCTGCTTCTCTGACCCTCTCCTCTGCTCCTCTGACCCTCTCCTCTGCTCCTCTGACCTTCTCCTCTGCTCCTCTGACCTTCTCCTCTGCTCCTCTGACCTTCTCCTCTGCTCCTCTGACCCTCTCCTCTGCTCCTCTGACCTTCTCCTCTGCTCCTCTGACCCTCTCCTCTGCTCCTCTGACCCTCTCCTCTGCTCCTCTGACCCTCTGATCTGCTCCTCTGACCTCCTCTGCTCCTCTGACCTCCTCTGCTCCTCTGATCCTCTCCTCTGCTCCTCTGACCCTCTCCTCTGCTCCTCTGACCCTCTGATCTGCTCCTCTGACCTCCTCTGCTCCTCTGACCTCCTCTGCTCCTCTGATCCTCTCCTCTGCTCCTCTGATCCTCTCCTCTGCTCCTCTGACCCTCTCCTCTGCTCCTCTGACCTCCTCTCCTCTGCTCCTCTGACCCTCTCCTCTGACCCTCTCCTCTGCTCTTCTCTGCTCCTCCACATGGAAACATACATAAACTTGTCACAGACTTTGACTAAACACTACAAACATTCCAGTTCATTTCTGCACATGTGCCTTAAACACCAGCTCATCAGTATAAGAATGGCCTTCTCCTCCTCTCTCCCTCTTTTCCTCTCCTCTTCTTGCTCCCCTCCCCTCATCTTTTTTACACACCCAACTCTCCTCTCTGTTCTCCTGCTCTCTCTCTCTTTCATTTATTTAGCAGACCTGTATATCCCTTGGACTTTTTCATTAACACATATCAGTTTCCTTGAGTTCTTACTGTGCAGGTCCGCCTCACCACCACAGAAGTTTCATCGTGCACCTTTAATCACCTCTCTCCTCCGCTCCGCCTCCCCTCCTCCCCTCCTGTACATTTCCATCTCTCCACTTTTCTCTCCTCCTCTCCTTTACTCGCCCCTCTTCCTCTCTCCACATTCGTCTTGTTCATTTGATGCTGAAGTAAATGTAGCAGAAAGTGTGGCTGTTGTTCATTACACAGATTTGCATGTGCCTGTTCTCCGGTCGAGCTTTGGGGCCTACATTTGAACAGGGAGCAGTGAGGAGCACTCTGGTCCTCCTCACTGTGAGGCGCACACTGGTCCTCCTCACTGTGAGGAGCACACTGGTCCTCCTCACTGTGAGGAGGACACTGGTCCTCCTCACTGTGAGGAGCACACTGGTCCTCCTCAGAGTGAGAAGCACTCTGGTCCTCCTCACAGTGAGGAGCACACTGGTCCTCCTCACAGTGAGATACACACTGGTCCTCCTCACAGTGAGGTGCACACTGGTCCTCCTCACACTGAGGTGCACTCTGGTCCTCCTCACAGTGAGGAGCACACTGGTCCTCCTCACTGTGAGGAGCACACTGGTCCTCCTCAGAGTGAGAAGCACTCTGGTCCTCCTCACAGTGAGGAGCACACTGGTCCTCCTCACAGTGAGGCGCACACTGGTCCTCCTCACAGTGAGGCGCACTCTGGTCCTCCTCACAGTGAGGAGCACACTGGTCCTCCTCACAGTGAGGAGCACACTGGTCCTCCTCACAGTGAGGTGCACACTGGTCCTCCTCACAGTGAGGTGCACACTGGTCCTCCTCACAGTGAGGAGCACTCTGGTCCTCCTCACAGTGAGGAGCACACTGGTCCTCCTCACAGTGAGGAGCACACTGGTCCTCCTCACAGTGAGGAGCACACTGGTCCTCCTCACAGTGAGGAGCACTCTGGTCCTCCTCAAGGTGAGGTGCACACTCATCCTGCTCACAGTGAGGTGCACACTGGTCCTCCTCACAGTGAGGAGCACTCTGGCCCTCCTCACAGTGAGATACACACTGGTCCTCCTCACAGTGAGGAGCACACTGGTCCTCCTCACAGTGAGATACACACTGGTCCTCCTCACAGTGAGGAGCACTCTGGCCCTCCTCACAGTGAGGAGCACTCTGGTCCTCACATACTAGTGACCACATGGTGACATATAGCTCCTTCATCTCTCTCCTCACCCTCCTAGTCTCCTCTCCCTCTTTCATCTCTATGCTTGTCCTCCATTGTCTCTATGTTGTTCCCCCTTCGTCTCTCTCCTCTTCCTTCTTCATCTCTCTCCTCTTCCTTCTTCATCTCTCTCCTCTTCCTTCTTCGTCTCTCTCCTCTTCCTTCTTCATCTCTCCTCTTCCTTCTTCGTCTCTCTCCTCTTCCTTCTTCATCTCTCTCCTCTTCCTTCTTCATCTCTCCTCTTCCTTCTTCGTCTCTCTCCTCTTCCTTCTTCATCTCTCTCCTCTTCCTTCTTCATCTCTCTCCTCTTCCTTCTTCATCTCTCTCCTCTTCCTTCTTCGTCTCTCTCCTCTTCCTTCTTCATCTCTCTCCTCTTCCTTCTTCATCTCTCTCCTCTTCCTTCTTCATCTCTCTCCTCTTCCTTCTTCGTCTCTCTCCTCTTCCTTCTTCATCTCTCTCCTCTTCCTTCTTCGTCTCTCTCCTCTTCCTTCTTCGTCTCTCTCCTCTTCCTTCTTCGTCTCTCTCCTCTTCCTTCTTCATCTCTCTCCTCTTCCTTCTTCGTCTCTCTCCTCTTCCTTCTTCATCTCTCTCCTCTTCCTCGGTCTATCTTCTCTTCTGCATTCGTCTCTCTCCTCATCCTCCAGTTCTCCATGAAGACAGAAGGACATGATGAAAACTGTTCACCACAGCTCCTCAAACCTGGTGTGATGTGCAGAGTTTCCTCATGTGGACACACTCACTGTTATCTGAGACTCACAACTCAAACTTATTTCACCTTTAGTGCATTGTTCATTTCTGCAAATACAGCGCAGAATCTGGTTTGGTCCCTGGTGTTTGGTTTGGTCTTGGTCTGGTCTCTGGTCTATAGTTCTTGGTCTCTTGTCCCTGATTTGGTCTCTGGTCTAATCCCTGGTCTAGTCCCTGGTCTGGTCTTTGGTCTCTGGTCCCTGGTCTAGTCCCTGGTCCTGGTCTGGTCCCTGGTCCTGGTCTGGTCCCTGGTCCTGGTCTGGTCCCTGGTCTAGTCCCTGGTCCTGGTCTAAACCCCCGTCCCGGGTCTGGTCCCTGGTCCTGGTCTGGTCCCTGGTCCTGCTCTGGTCCCTGGTCCTGGTCTGGTCCCTGGTCCTGCTCTGGTCCCTGGTCTAGTCCCTGGTCCTGGTCTAAACCCTGGTCCTGCTCTGGTCCCTGGTCCTGCTCTGGTCCCTGGTCCTGGTCTGGTCCCTGGCCCTGGTCTGGTCCCTGGTCCTACTCTGGTCCCTGGTCCTGGTCTGGTCCCTGGTCCTAGTTTGGTCCCTGGTCCTGGTCTGGTCCCTGGTCCTGAACTGGTCTCTGGTCCTAGTCTGGTCCCTGGTCCTGGTCTGGTCCCTGGTCCTGAACTGGTCCCTGGTCCTGGTCTGGTCCCTGGTCCTGGTCTGGTCCCTGGTCCTGAACTGGTCCCTGGTCCTGGTCTGGTCCCCGGTCCTGGTCTGGTCCCTGGTCCTGGTCTGGCCCCTGGTTCTAGTCTGGTCCCTGGTCCTGGTCTGGCCCCTGGTCCTGAACTGGTCCCTGGTCCTGGTCTGGTCCCTGGTCCTGAACTGGTCTCTGGTCCTGGTCTGGTCCCTGGTCCTGAACTGGTCTCTGGTCCTAGTCTAGTCCCCGGTCCAGGTCTGGTCCCCGGTCCTGAACTGGTCCCTGGTCCTGAACTGGTCCCCGGTCCTGGTCTGGTCCCTGGTCTGGTCCCTGTTTTTCAGGATTTGAATAGATTTGTGCTTAACGTGGATCCATCACGAGCTGCACTCAACCAGACTCTGAGTCCATCCTTCACCCGAGATAATGCTCCCCACGAACGAGAGGAAATCTGCATTTCCCCTACTCAGCTCTGACGGAGGGAGAGAGGGAGGAGGGAGGGAGGAGAGAGGGAGGAGGGAGGGAGGAGGGAGGGAGGAGAGAGGGAGGAGAGAGGGAGGAGGGAGGGAGGAGAGAGGGAGGAGAAATAAAGAGAAGAGAAAAAGGAGAAGAGAGCATGAGGAGAGTGAGAAAAGAAAGGTGACAGAGAGAAAGGTGATAGAGAGAGCAGCCATGAAAAAGAAGAGAGAGAGGATTAGTGGTAGTGGAGAGAGAGAGGGAGGAGGGGAGACAGAGAAAGAGAGACACAGGTGAGACATAGAGAGAGGTGGGGTGAAGGAGAAGAGAGAAAGGAGAGAGTGAGGAGAGTGAGAAAGGAAATGTGACAGAGAGAAAGGTGAGAGATAGAGAGAGGAGTGGTGAAAGAGAAGTGATTAGTGATAGCGGAGACAGAGAGAAAAAAGAGAGAGGGTGAGGAATGTGAGAAAAGAAAGGAGACGGATAAAAAGGTGAGCGATAGAGAGAGGCAGGGTGAAGGAAAAGAGAGAAAGAAGGAGACAGAGTGAGGAGAGTCAGAATAGAAAGGAGACAGAAAGAGAGAGAGACAGGTGAGAGATAGAGAGAAGAGGGGAGAAAGAGAAGAGAGAGAGGATTAGTGATTACAGAGAGAAGAAAGAAAGGAGGAGAGAGAGGGTTAGGAGAGTGAGAAAAGAAAGGAGACAGGTGAGTGATAGAGAGTGGTGTGGTGAAAGAGAAGAGAGAGAGGATTAGTGATAGCGAGGGAGAGAGGGAGGAGGGGAGATAGAGAAAAAAGAAAGGAGGAGAGGGAGAGAGAGAGTGACTAAAAGTGAGAAAAAAGGAGACAGAGAGAAAGAGAGAGAGACAGGTGAGTGATAGAGAGGAGTGGTGAAAGAGAAGAGAGAGAGGATTAGTGATAGTGCAGAGAGGGAGGGAGGGAGAAAAGCGAGGGAGAGGTGAGGGAGGGAGGCGGGCCACTGATCAAATTCCATCTGTGGGCGCTCATGTAAATAGCCCTCCATCTTGGAAAGGCGATATGCAAATCCTCCGTCTCCCCGGTGTCAGCGTCAGATTAATGCTAACCTAAAAGTGGGAATTACGCCTCTTATCCGGCACGGCGTTCCGAAAGGGGGGGAGGACGGAGGGGTGGACGGAGAGGAGGAGGAGGAGAGGGGAAGGGGGGGCGTACCAGAGACCCCCGGGAATCTGCCCCGCTCGCTCACCGACGCCGAGGTGAGGGGTAATTTCTTTGATATTCAGCCATGCATTACTGTAGGTGCAAGAGAGGGAGAGAGAAGGAGGGAGGGAAAAGAGGGAGAGACAGAGAGGGAGAGAGGAGGTACAGCCTGCTGGGTGTTAATGAACTGAGGAGGGGGGGTAAAGGGAACGAGAGGGGGATAGAGAGGGGGGCAGAGAGAGGAAGAGAGAGAGAAGAAGAGGGGACAGAGGGAGGAGAGAGAGAGGGGGACAGAGGGAAAGAAGAGAGAGGGTCAGAGAGTGGCACACAGGAAGGGAGGGAGAAAGGAGAGGGGGCAGAGAGAGGGAGAGATGAGAGAGGGGGGAAGAGAAGGGGACAGAAGAAGGGAAGGAGAGAGAGGGGGCAGAGAAGGAGACAGAGGGAAGGAGAGAGAGAAGAAAAAGAGGGGGCTAGAGGGAAGGAGAAAGAGAAAAGAAAGAGGGGGATAGAGGGGAGAGAGGGGGGACAGAAGGAGAGAGAGAGGGGTATAAAGGGGGACAGAAGAATGGAGGGAGAGCGAGGAGAGAGAGAGAGAGGGGCAGAGGACTGGACAGAAGAAAGCGGGTAGAAAGGAAAGAGAGGAGGACAGAAGGAGGGAGAGAAGAAAGAGAGAGGGGCCGGAAGGGGACAGAGGGAGAGAGAGCGAGGAAAGAGGGAGAGATGGAGGTGCAGAGTGGAGGTATGAACGGCCTGCTGGAGAAAGGGGAGAGAAAGTAAGGGAAAAGAAGGAGTGAGGAAAACACTTCTGCTTCTGGAGTTTTAACATCATGAATCTGTTTGTTTTGCCCCGTCCACAGATCCATAAGAAACTGTGGCACATATGAACTTCCTCTGTCCCGCGAGCCGCTCAGTAACAAATAGGAAGTGAATACGGGTGTGTTTCCGGCTCCATCAGCTCTTGCTCCACTTCACTTTCTACTGAAAAAGACCTGTTGCTGTCATGACTGTGTAAAGAAGTGGACTGAGGGAGTAACGTCAGCCACAGTGTTCGGCTCCAGTCAAATAAAGATCATGACGCAGACGAAATGACAAAATAAAAAAACAATTATGATGGGCCTGACAGCAGCAGGTTAGTAGCTATGGTCAGAACAGGAAATTCCAGACCAATTTCTTTTGCCGAAATCAGCGCTAAATTCACTGCTATAACTGCTAACCTCAATGAGCTTCATTTGACTGCCAGCTGAACGCTGTGAGTGACATCACACTCCTTTAGTCCACTTCTTTCTCCAGTCTCAGGCCTGTACTGTACCTGTTTTAGTTGTGTTAGTCCCATCACAGGCCTTATGCTCCGGCCCTTTGACCGGCCCCGGGCCTTTGACCGGCCCCGGCCCTCTGACCGGCCCCGGCCCCTCTGCCCTTCACCACTTCAACTGGCCCTTTGAGGCAATCCTCAAGTTATCATGGCCTATTTTTTTTGAATTACTTCTTTCTGCACTGTGTTCATTGTGTGGCTGCTGCTTTGGCCACGTCTCTCTTCAAAAACAGATTCTGAATCTCAGTGAGACTTCCTGATTAAATAAAGCTAAATAAATAAATACTTTTTGACAAATAATAACATGTCTGCATCTTGTATTTTGCTGATTTCTATTAATTAAAAAATAATATTTATATATTTATATTTAAACAATTATATGACACATTTACATTTGCTGCTGAATTTTTGTCTCCTGACAAGCTCGAGCTCATGTGAAAATAAATACATAGAAAATCTGTGCTCTTTCAAAACAAAGTGTGAAGCACTTCGTACTTTTGCAAATCATTAGTAACGATAAATATGTGCCAGGAGTTATGGGTTGATACAGTTTTGTGGAGGCTGTGCTGTGCTGGTCATTTCTACTACAGTGAGGCCTGATGTTGGTCTGGGTCACACAGACCCGGCCCCGGCCCCCATCACAGGAGCGATAAAAAGCCCCCAGACAAAAAGTTTGGGGAGCCTTGCTTCATGGTAACGGTGCATTCTCTTGTGCTCGGGACTCGGGTCAATCCAACCTCCACCTCAAGAAAGTGCAGTGGAACGAGTCGGTCGGGTTTGCGTAACAGCAGAAATGTCGATGCACTCAGCAAACAGGGAGAACTGTCTTTTGGTCATTTTGATTTGTCAGATTGTGTCTGTGTAGAGAAAGTGTCTTCTAAAAACTCTGCAGTGACATTTAGACTTTCTTTCACATCTTTTGACAGCAACACAAGTTTTTTTTATGAACATGTAATCGTCAAACTGCCAGAACTGAGTCACTGACGGATAACGTTAGCTTATTGATCTTACGTTAAACTTTCTCGGGCATCCGTATTTTCCCCGACTGTTGCAATTGAGCGCATTTACAACGGACGTCGATAGAACTGACTCCACTACTGACACTAGAATGCAGCTGAACTCCGCTTCAAAGTGACGTTCTAGATATCCAGGGTCTCGTGCTCCACAGTGTGCTTACAAATGTGAAGGAGGTTAAATTTTAACACTTTATCTTCATGTTTGACACCATATTTTTATTCTTGTACGTTTATATTCATGTAGTCCCTCAATTGTCCACAGCAAAGGAGAAATTCAATCCTGTAACTGGACAACGTTTTTTGCTTGAATACATCCAGCTGACAGAACCACATTTCTCCTTTGCCATCTTCTACTTTAAGCTGCAGGGCTGACATTTCCATAAAGTGTGAGGAACAAGTAAAGGCTCTAGATCTTATAATCCACGCAGCCTAGTTTATGTGAGTCCTGCTTAAGGAGTTTTTGTGGATTTGAGGGAAATCTATATGGCTCAAATGTTTGAAGCGGTTCTGTTTCACATGCAGACGCTTCATGAAGCTAATTAATGCTGTTGTTGTTGCTGCTCTTTTAAGTGGGCCAAGGCTAACAGGCTAACGAGCTAACTAGCTACAGCTCCCAGGTGGATTGGCGTACACGTTCCTCTCTGCAAAACAAAAGAGAAACTGAAGCGATTTGATGTTTAACACGGTTTAATTTCACACTGTTATGCAAAACAAAGTGTGTTAATAGGAATTCTGAATCTGCATGATCAGAGTTTGAGCTAAAACTTTATCTAGTTCCTGAGAATAATTGCATACATTGTCTTAAAGACATAGAGCTCCACCTACACACAAACCTCCTGTTTGTTTGTTTTTTTGTGGACACTGTATAGTAAAGGGAACTACAGTGAAGCAAAATCAGGCATTTAAAATAGCTGAAAATTATACCCAGAGGTGCTTAGTATGGAAGTCATACTAAATCAGGGGTCTCCAACCTTTTTTTCTTCAGTGAGGTACCTGAAAGGCCACCGCACACTACAGGAGAATTTGCCTGATTTTGGCTGTGAGTTTGGGGAGGGACTTTGTGCCTTCGTGTGCGATTTAGAAGCCGCTGTGCTGCTCGTGTGCAGTGTCAGTGTCAGATCGTAACCACCAAACATCAGCAACGCTACGATAACAGACGATAAAACAGAGCGTCAGGAGCAGAGGAGCGACAGACACAGAGGCGCAAGATACGAACTCGGGATATGGTGAAAATAAAGAATTTATCACTCATCTCTCGTAAAGTGGTACCTGCATACAGAGTCACATTATCCAGAGAAATTGTCCTCCACAAATAATGAGCCCAGTCCACAAAACAGCGTTGTTAATCTGAGACGTTCTTTAAAAGTAAAAAGGTGAGACAGTTCCTCACGTGTGTCTGTTCACGGATCGAGGTGAAGCTGCAGATCAGCCACAGTGACTCTACTTCCTGTGGACTTTATCTCCTCTTTTCTGCTTCAAAAATCCTGGATCTGAAGTATTGCTCCACATTTCATAAATAATAACACAGTTTGACTTGTATCTAAAGTGGAAGTGCAGAGCTCTGATCTTTGAACACTTCAGAGTCTCAGAGCGAGTGGTTTTACTGTAGACAGGAAACAGCTGACGCCATCACAGCCTCACAGCTTTATATCCTGTGGTCCACAGACAAATCCTGCTGCAGTCTTTCAGAGCGGAGACTTTAAGTCTCATCGTGTCTGTGGTGTGCACTTTTTGTCATATGTTTAAAAATGGTTTAAGACCAAAAAATGGTGTATAGCGGCCTTTATTAACAAAAATGCTAAAAAGCTGCCAATTTCAGCAGTCACAAAGAAATTAAGAGCCACAGCGAGTCTTAGGGAACAGTTAGGTGCTTAAACATGAACCATTATCCAGTTATCGGTGCACCAAGTTAGGCATCAGAATAATACATTTAAAATGGTAGTTAATCAAATTTGACTTATTATACACTAGGGATGGGCATGATTAGTCGACTAATCAATAACTGATCATTATGTATTTCGTCTATCATTTTTATTTTTAATCAATGAACCGAATGTCGGTTGCTGTGCATAGTTAAGGAGACGAGGCTGTGTCTGAGCACAAACACTGGAGCTGTGGCCCCACAGCCCCACGACTCGGCTCTGGCTCCTTGGAGATCCCTATATCACTTACCTGCACATCAGAATCCCGGGTGTGATCGGGTTTTTGAGTATCCCGGTTTGGTCCTGGTGTATACGCAGTAACCCGGTTACTGCAACAGTCGAGTGCGCATGGGTCCAAAAGACAAACACTTTCCAGTCGTTTCATCACAACAGGAGCCAAAATAAATAAAGTGACCAACATAAATAAAGTGAAGCACTCGTACGATCTCTGGAAACATGAACATCTCCACATACACACAGAACAGACTCACCATCAGCAGAACATCCTCTGTCACAGAGAGAACACTCATATTCTGCTGAGTCGTGTCCTTTAGTTCCACAGAAGCTGGAGCACAGGGATGTGCCCAGGAATTTTGAGGGGCAGTTGCTCTGACATGAAGAAAGGGGCATCGCACCGCCCGCCAAACTGGACTGAAGTGTAATAAAACTTACACATTTTATTTTCCCTGCAAATCTGGAGTTTCCCAATAGATGGCGCACTCTAGATTCATTCAACCAAATTGTCCATACGAACCCGTGGCCCAGTGTCCAGGGGTAGAACTATATGTTGAACTCGTCTTCCTCACTCATGGTCCAAAAACCTTCCCATAAAGCACTGGGCCAAGTATATATCTAGTGTGCCTCACACACCTCATCTCCTCTTGTACGGCGTGGACACCGCGCGTGGATCGTGTCTTGTCGCGTCGCTGTGTGGACCTGTGCGCCTCTAAACCAGAACTAACACCAGGACTAAAGCAGGACTAAAGCAGGTCTAAAGCAGGTCTAAACCAGGACTAAACCAGCATTAAATCAGGACTAAAACCAGGTCTAAACCAGGTCTACAAACAGGTCTAAAACCAAACAAGAATTTGCAGGAGGTGGTTGCTACATTCATGTAGTTTTAAAAAGTACGACAATATCAAGTAATCCAAAGTAATCAGATTACATTACTCACTTAAGTAATTTAATGGATTACGTTACAAACTACATTTTGGGCTCTGTAATCTGTAATCTGTAGGGAATACAGTTTACAGTAACCTTCCCAACACAACAGAATTATCAAATGTGTCACAATGAAACGGAATTCAAAACTTCTGAAGCAGAAAATCATTGGCCCTAAATATGGTGAACAAGATGAACTGAGACGTTTGAATCTGCCACATGTAAATCGTTGGATCCTGCAAGTTATTTTCGGTTTAGGTTTATTTGCTGGACTGATGTAGTCAGACCAGAACCCTCCATCCATCTGCTCCTGGTCCGGCCCTTCCAGCAAATTTTAGAACCTTTGTGGCCCTCGAGCCAAAAAGTTTGCCCACTCCTGCGTTAGAAGTTGAAAAAACTGAACTTTTGGTGTCGGCCGCACCGTGGACTGGGGCTCGGAGCTTTCCGCAGGACCATGGCTCTCCTCAGGACCATGGCTCTCCTCAGGACCATGGCTCTCCTCAGGACCATGACTCTCTGCGGGGCTTGTGGGTAATCTCTTTTTACTTTGCACAGGCTCAGGTGCTGGTCACGTGCAGCTCTGTGGCTCTGTAAACAGAACTGAGCCCCTCCCTCCAGACTCACACTCGCACGCTGCCCTAATGTAAGTGAATGAGGGACTATTTTATTTTCAGTTTCAAATCTAGGCATAGGCATTTTCATACATGAAAACCAGTATGCTTCGACTGAAAAAAATTAAATAAAATAACTTTATTTTATTTTTTCCCTCGGAAGGGCAACTTCAGTCGAGGAAAGAGCTGCTTTTTTTCAGCGTTTACAGTTTATGCAAATGATCCATGTGGTTTTAAGTTTTGTTTCTATAAGACGTAAACAAATATGACAAAACTGCATTAAACACATGATGATGTCCCATGGGCTGATGTGGCTCTGTAGTGATTATGGTTTATACAGTATGTTGTAAAGTTGAGTGTGTTCATGCAGATTAGTAACAGTAATAATACTGATGATACTGACATTCACCGGTGACCAGATTCATATCACATGGAACAAGTGTGTGTTCTGGAACTCAGGTGTTTCAGCGTCCTGCTCGCTACACCAAGAATCTCCATAAATCATATTAAATCCAATCTATTCATTTCCTTCTAAGCGAGTGATTTATTCGAACATATCCACACGTTTAATCCGAACAGTTGCGAAAAAAAAGAAGACATTTTGGAATTGTTGGTTGCCAAAGATACACAAAGGATCCGTGATGGAAGAACAATGACCTTTACTGACCAAGGACACGGTTTTGAGAAGAGAAAGAGGGAAGTACGCCGAGCGGCCCCGAATTCAAAACCATTTCAGAAATAATTTTAAAATCCGGACGGTTTTTGCCGAGCGGTGATTGGCAGGTTGATTGTTCTATTTTGCGCCTGGCTGGTCAAAGCTCAGTAACATATGAACGTTCATGTGCCTAGTTTAATATTGGCATCCTTTTAGCGCAAATCTCTCCAGCCCCGCGCACACCCAACAGAAAGAGCTCTTTGTTTGAATCCTCGTATTTTTGGGAAATGCATGGAATAAAGGCCTCACTTCTGACACCTCTTCAGAAAAGCACAGGTATTTTATTGTCAGCTTTTTTGGAACATTCTCTGGAGTTACGAGTCGGAGTTCAATTACTTTTTAGACTTTTTTTATTATAAATGTGAGCGTGGTTCATTCAGAGGATAAATGCAGAGCACATTTGTACAAACCGGGACAAAAGTACAGGAACTCTGTTATCTTAAACCTGTAATATGTCATTTGAGGACTATTTTTCACATTCTGTTGTAAGGATCAGGCTATTGTTCATGTTTAAAGCCTAAAAGTCCACTACGGAGCTTTTCACGTGGGCAGTCTCCATGGTTTCTGGTTTCAGGGTTTCTTTTAGTTAAATTCATAAAGTCTTTTTAATACCTTAGACCAGAGGTGTCAAACTCATTTTGGTCCGGGGGCCGTATACAACCTACTTTGATCCCAAAGGGGCCGGATTGGAAAACTCCATTCTCTGTTCAAGTTATTGTATTTTTCGCCATGTTGTGTCTCATAGTGGCGTTTATATTCCTCCTTTATATTTATATTCCTTGAGCTCTGCCACTTGTTGCAAACACACCAAGCGTACAGGTTTCCCATTCACCTCCGTGAAAAAGAAGAATTAGTAAATTTTTCTTGGAAAATCCTGCACTCAGCTCCACTTTTCTTATTTTTGACACTTTGCTGATGAGGGCGTCATGGTCACAGTCAAAACGATCGTCCTTTAAGAGCGTTTGGAAAGAGGCGAGTCTTCATTTGTGCTGCTCTGGTGGGAGGCGCCACACACAGAAGCACTGGAGATGCTGCTATGCTAAGCGGCGTAGAAAATTACCAGAAAAATCTGAACATTTTACATATTTTAATAGAAAATCAGCCGAGGGCCAGATTAAAGGTCTTGGAGGGCCGGATCTGGCCCCCGGGCCGCATGTTTGACACCTGTGCCTTAGACCATTAATATAAAAACTTAATACCTATTTCACAGCCTGCTTCATAGGTCTACCGCCAAAGAAAAACAAACTTCTTGAATTTGTGTTCATTTATTTCTCAAACAAAGGACTATGGAGAGTAGAGCCTCCCCATGACCCCAGCATGAAATGAGTCACTGTAGGTCAAAGTTTGTGTACTGCTGAGATTTTCTTTGATTTTATGCGCTTCTGCTGAGCTTGTTGCTTGTGGTTCTGTAGCCTGTGATCTTCACTGATGTGTTCGGAGGATTTGGACCCAGGAATGTGTTGTGTTCTCAGTTATTGGTTCTGCCGCTCTTTATTTTACTTAACCAGATAATGGTGGTTGACAAATTAAACTTTTGAGGAGAAATGCAATATGGAGCGTTACATACTGCACAAACTTTCAGACCCAGATATAAAAATTCAAGATTTTTTCAAGTATTTTTAAGATATTTTTATATTTCCAAATTCATGAATTCAATGCTTTTAAAACTTTAAGACACTGCAGGAACCCTGTGGTTTGTCTGAATTGTCCCAGAGTAAAGAGTTTGGGATGGAACGCTGAGAAACATCTGACATATTGTGGCTTATCTTTGATAGAGATTTATTCCCCTAAACAATGTTAAGAAATACACAAAAGCCCAGTGGAACAAAGAGAGAATCTGCAGCGTCACTGCTGATATCTGTCAGTCTAGAGCAGGACTCTCCAACCTGAAGCTCAGGAGCTGCCAGTAGCTCTCCACCTCCTTCCAAGCACCTCACCAAGGGAGTTCTGAATCATACATGTTGCCTTGAATAACAAAACATGTAAGTAAATGCCTATTACCATTGTAAATGTATCATTCTGAAGTCTTTGTGCAATAATAAATGGATAAAAGATGTGTAAATGTCTGATTTACCATTTACCATCCGAGGCTCTTATATTTACTCCATTTCCTGTGACTGCTAAATTGAGTCGCTCTCTGGCATTTTAGTTTTGTAAAGGGAGCTCACCAGAGGAAAAAGACTGGAGATTCCTGCTCTTTAGTGTCAAAAACATTTGAATGAATGTTTTTAGAGTCTTAAATCTCCATTGATTTAACATTTGGGAAAACAAATGTAACAGTTAAACGCTGTGAAAAGTCTATTCTCAAGAATGGGTCTGCTTCAATCTGCTTCCCTGTTCTAAAGGCTGAATAATGTAAACTTCTGAATAATGGCTGAATAATGTAAACTTCATACGTCCACTCGCTCTTTATTGAACCATAAGCACACTGAGCCTGAACTTAAACACTCTTTGACTCCAGCGCTGCCCTCTCCTCTCCTATCTCCTCCACAATTGATCCAAGCCGCTATCTCCTTATGCAAAATCACCCCCTTCAATATAGCTCACAAGTTTGTCCCTCTGTGCTTCCTCTACTTTTATTCCGCTTAATATTACCTCAATACGTGTCCTAAAAACCCGCGCAACCTTTCGCTTATCTCAAACCCAGAGCCGAGTTTGAACCTTAATCAACTATAGCCTCCCAATCTCCGCATGCACATCTGCGCTGACATTATCGTGGCATTTTTGCAGAGGTAAAAAAGTTCAGCCAACATTCACACGCGCCGTATTTATATTAGCACCGAATTAGCCTCCGCTTTTTTGAATGCGCCAAATCTAGTCGCACAGGGAGTCCGCGCTTATCTCAAAACGCATTCACCGCCATCTCGGAGCCATCATCGCGGTAATTCTTTTTGACATTTTCAGATGACAATCGCCATGCCGGTTCCCAACTAGACTTGTCAAATAATGAAGGAATTTGCAGACTAAAATATCAACTGGATTTGACCGTTATCGTGGCATCTTTGAACCCGCGTCCCGCCTGTTTCCGGAATCTCTCTGTGAGGTAAGCGACGCCAGCGCTAATCCTATCTCTGAGCATAATCGGCTAATATTCCCGGGGGATTTGGCCCGGACAGTGTTTCATATGTAAATAAAGATGGCGCGGTGGTAGCTAGCGTAGCACTGATTAGCTTAAGTCAATACAAACACATTATCAGTGGATTAGCCACTGGGCTAATCGTCGGTCGGACAGGACACACCTCTAGATTAGATGACAAGGTTATTAGGGAAAATGAAAACTGAACTTACGCTTCAAATTTTAATTGAAATTTGGTCCACAGCCAATCATCTGTCCACCCCTTGGATCCAGAAGTAATGTTATGTTCAGGCACAATCAGCTCTGTGGTCACTAATAACTACAAGACCTTTTGTTTTTTTAATTTACAATCTGTTTCTGAAACTTTATAAACTGAAAAGTTATGAAAGTATTTCGCAAAATGTTTAGTTTTAAATGTGCTTTTTGGGTATTAGTTTGCACTAATATGGCTGCTCAGCCTCCACAATGCCATCAAACTCTTGATATTAGATTTCTATGTTTGTAACTGAATGTCCCTCTCTTAGAAAACAAGAGTTAATTAATTTTGGGCTCTTCATTAACCCAGACTCGAAATAACATGTATAAATGACAAAGTGTAATCACTGATAAGGTTTCATTTCCAGCCTGAAGGTACTGGTCCAAGAAACTTGGATTTCTACTGCAACAAGATATAAAAGTCCTAGAAAACATGACAATGCATGTGTGTGTTATGTAATATGTGTGTGTTATGTAATGTGTGTGTGTTATGTAATATGTGTGTGTTATGTAATATGTGTGTGTTCTGTAATCTGCCCCATCTCAGTGACCTGTAATTACATCTTTATAATGTTAATAAAGTTGTAGTTACCTGCGTTCTCCTCCTCTTCTTCTTCATTCTTCCATGGCCCTCGGAGGTCAGAGCGAGCCCCACTGCAGCTGTCCGTTCCTGGGTAGAGGTTAGACGGTGGAGGGACTGGGTCTCGATGTGTGTGTGAGGAGTGTGTGTGTTCATTAATTAAACATATGAGTGTTTTGCATAGGTCTGCTCCTCTCTGCCCCCTTCAGGAAGCTGTCAGATGTAGCGGACAAACGGCATCCTCTCTGTGATAGCATCTCTGAGAACAATTAAGAGGAAACATGGAATTTAGGAGCCGGGACATGTCGATAATGCAGAGAGGCCGAGAATACTAACGACAAATCACATGACGACACTGCAGAAAGGTCCATGTGAGGAAAATCACGATCACGTTATTAAATTTGAGCAATTTCGATGATTTACTCACTGAAAGTGTCTTTTACAAATTGTTTCACTGGGCTCAGGTTTAAGATAATAGAAGATAAACCCTTAATAACCAGCCACACCATCTCAGGGTACAGGTCAGATCTGTGGAGAGGCAAATCTGCACATTATACTTTTTTTTTTAGATGAATGAATTCAATTTACCTGTGTGTGTGTGTGTGTGTGTGTGTGTGTGTGTGTGTGTGTGTGTACATATATATGTATATATATATATATATATATATATATATATATATATATATGTTTATATATATATATATATATATATATATATATATATATAGATTTCAGTGATGGTTGTTGAAATGCAGAAATGCGTTTTTTTTTTTTGTCTTTTTTTGTTATGGAATTTAATTTTGAAAAAGCTCCATAAAAAAGCTGTCATTTTCTTCTTGAAAACATGTGACATATTTGTGCTTCCTCTGCTGATCCACACTTGACCCGGGCCTTTTCAGATCTACAGCTGCATTCATGTTCGGGTCTTTGTCCTTCACCGTAAATATAACATTTTTTACATCATTTCCTCCGTGCTTTGACTTCAGAGGTTGAGCCGGTTCATCTGAAAAATCCCATATTGTTCTGGTGAATATCACAGATCCTCTTTGTGAACACTCCAGTAATAATATAATAAAATACAGTAAGTTTGTGTAGACATGTATATGAATAGCTTTCCCGTATTTAAATGTCGACTGGATTTTTAACATTCTAACATTTATTTGTCGGTTCTTTAGAGTCACAGCTCAATGGAAAACTTTGCAAATATTTGATGTAGTTTGAAAATATCTCAAGCACCAGTACTTTTCCACTCACACTGGTGCTGATAAAAGCATTCATTCTCTAACGTCACGCCTCTCATGTACCATAAGGTGTTTAAAGCTCACTGATTCTCACTGTGAAAGGAGGAAGGAGAAGGTTTTTCAACTTCTCTAACTCAAGAGTTAGAAAAGGACCATCAGGGTCCTGTCCTGATGGAAAAGAAACTCCTTCCAACTCTTGAGTTACACCAAGAGTTGGAAGGAGTTTCTTTTCCATCAGGACAGGACCCGGGACCTGGAGACATGATGGTGGTGCTCTCCGTTCCAGGTCGGTCCAGTCTAGTCTCAGTTTGGCTTCTGTTGTACAGAGTATTATATTTATATTGTATTCTGATGACTTATGCCGAGATAACAAGGTCTGAGCTGGCAGTGAGTGCCTTCAGTACAGCACAGATGGAGGACCAAAAAGTAACATGGGGCTAACACCTTTAAGAAACATCCCTTTAAAGCGGTGTTGCTCAGTTATTTTCTGTTACCCCCTTACCTGACTCATGAGCAGGTTTCACTTGGTGGAAACCGTCTGACCTCGCTGCATTAGGGTTCATTCACTCAACAGTAGGCGGGTACTTTTTTTATTTAAACAACTGCTGCTGTTTGGTGGTGACGTCTGTAATGGGATTACTAGGACACACTCAGTGGAGTCCAGGTAATCCTGACACAACAGCAAATCCTGTAGGAAGAAGGGCAATAACGTCTTTCCCCTTGATGAAATTCACCAAACATCGTCTTTGTTCCGGCTTTAAATCCTTGATGTCGGGAATCGTCGCCGACACAAAATGTCTGTCTTCGTCTCCATCCGTCTGGACACTTTGTTTCCTGTTGGACACAAAAGGACCCAGAGGTGCTGGAGTTTGACCTCAGGGCTTCACCGCTCACAGCTGATCGGCCGGTGCGGCGACTACAACTTCCCGGGTTCTTGCAAAACCGCCGAGTGTGTTCTGATTCCTGAGCTAGTCACTGGAGAGAAATGAAACTGAGCTTAAGCACTAGGTGGCGCCAGCCTGGTTAGTCACGCTCCCCCCAGGAAGAAGAAAGGAACATAGGATAGAAGTCCGTGCGTATTTGGCTGGAGCTGAGTATAAAACAAATATTCGTAAACTCTGGAACGAGTCCAGTCATACGTAAAATGTGGTGTGTGTGTTTGAAAAGTTACGACATCGAGAATTACAATCACGAAGTAAAAATGTACAATTACGCTTTCTTCAGTATGAAGATGCGACTCAACTGTCCAAAATACGTCATCACTTCACAGGCCTTATTCACTGAGCAGAAGAAACATCGATCAGGATCAGCACTGCATCACCGGGACTAAACCAGGACTGATCCCAGGACTGAACCAGGACTGAACCAGGAGGACTCAAACAGGACTCAAACAGGACTGAACCAGGAGGACTCAAACAGGACTCAAACAGGACTGGACCAGGAGGATTCAAACAGGACTGAACCAGGACTAAACTCCCCACGCCCCACTATTTGGGAAGGACGGCTTTAAAGGGACTGTATGTAGCCTGTATTCTTACCGTTGTAACAGATACTATCATTATGTGCTGGGCAAGTCACGGCTCGTGAAATCTCAGAACCTCAACAATTCACACTGCAAAAAAAAACATATCTATGCACGTTAAAATGATTTAAATGATTTAAATCACTCACTTTATTTCAGCAGACTCAGCTTGACAAGTAAAATGATCGAATGGAATAAGTGAGTTTTTTCTTAATTCAAGCAACATTAAATTGTGTTTCTTATTTTCAATTCCACACCTCAGTTTTCATCATTTCACTGACGCACGACTCTCTCTCTCTCGCCCTGGGCACATGACGACAGCACAGGCGTCTGCAGGCTTCATATGCGTCTGCAGGCTTCATATGCGTCTGCAGGCTTCATATGCGTCTGCAGGCTTCATTTTACCAACATCACATTTACTTCAGTGGGTTTGATCACAGTCGCTCGAGCCCAGTGTCGGGAACTACACCGGAAGTTGTCGTCGTGCGTTTCCAAACGTCTTCCTGGTTTGAGACTTAAGTGTGAATAGAGCCTTTAACATAAACAGTCTGGCCCTAACCTTAACCCTGACCATCATGTCCAGCGTTTTTATACGCCCGTTGTAATAAGACGGGACGTATTATGGTATGGCGCTGTCCGTCCGTCCGTCTGTCTGTGGACACATTAAAGCTTTGTAGTGTCTTTAAGTTCTGTTGCTGCGATCTGATTGGTGGAATTCCGATTCTAGAATGTGATGATGTCATACTCATGCTCCTACTGCAAGAGCCAGATTTCCCTATTGATTATCCGTCCGTCTGTCTGTCCGTCTGTCCGTCTGTCCGTCTGTCCGTCTGTCTGTGGACAATTTCTTGTCCGCGCTCTAACTCGACAACCGTCTCACCTAGGAATGTCAAACTTCCAAACTGCACCAACAATTCATCTTTAACTGGGTTTGACAAATTCTAACTTAATTCTATATACAATAATTCAAAGTACGGGTGTATTTTGCCCCGCTGGCGGAGCTCTTGTTGTAATTAAGAATAAATCAGTATTCCAGTTGTTATCAGTAAAAGCAATTTGGGGAAATATTTGAAATGGAAATCTTTGCTTCCTTTAAGTTAGGTGTGTGTTTTTGCCGTGTGCTGCTCCCTGTCGGGCTCCGGGTAACAGCCAAAGAAAGAGTCTGTGCTGTTGTGGTTTTACTGGGAAATGGGTTCAACTTTATTTTCCAAAACAAAGAGTCTGATTCCTTAAACAAATGACCAGTCCGCGCTCTTAAAGTGAAATCTTTTAGTTGGAGAAATGGCCTGTGCGCACACACACACGTCTGAGTGCACTTGTTTTATGACACCCGCCGCTGTAGGAGCACCCGCGGGACCTGCACCCGCTGCTTAAGACCCGCTCCACCTGACCCCATCCTTCATCACTGTGATAAAGCTCCTTCACTTCTCTTCTTCCTCTCCTCCACTGCACTGTAAAACATACAGGAGGTAGCATGAGTTGGGATACACATAAATTTGACTTGCCAACGGTTCCAGTTTAGTGTTTTATTTTTCTTCAAAGCAACTAGAAAAAGTACCAATACAAATATCAGAGTAACTGCCAGTATATGTGACCATCAGGACTGCCCAGTACGTCCAGAGCACATGTTAAAGTACTGTCAGCAATAGTGTCAGAACATTTCAACTTAAAATGTCCTCAACTCCAAAACGCAGCCAGAAATATCACAATATTACTGTAAATACTGCACATTTTAAGCAGTTCTACATTTTTTCTTGCACCTCGAGTAGTATTTTCTTTCCTTCAGCCTCGTCAAGTTCTTTTGTTTGCTGAGGTCAACAAAGGAGGGGTCAGAATATGTAGAGTAAGTAGTCATAGTAACAGATCAGTGACAATGTTAATACTTTAAAGGACCCATTT
This sequence comes from Odontamblyopus lacepedii, assembly GCA_034769755.1. Classification (NCBI taxonomy): domain Eukaryota; kingdom Metazoa; phylum Chordata; class Actinopteri; order Gobiiformes; family Gobiidae; genus Odontamblyopus; species Odontamblyopus lacepedii. The sequence continues at coordinate 2,825,422 of CM068354.1, read as the reverse complement.
TAGGCTATTTTCTGATCTATGCTATAAATGAACATATACACAAACATACCTGAAGTGCTCCACTGCGTTTTTAAACTCCACACACCTTCACTAAAATCATTTGGATGATTTCAGCTCTGCAAAATCGCCAAACACGGCTTAAAGCTCACAAGAGTCAATTCTGGATGTGGTCATACCTCCTGTAAAAGGCTGATCTCGTCAGATCTCAGAAGCTCAGCAGGGCCTGGTTAGTGCTCGGATGGGAGACCCAGGGGCCACAGGGCCAGTCACAAAAACTGCTGTCAGTTTATTCTTAGGCAAGACACTTCACCCACATTGCCTAGTATGAGAGTGGAGTGTGTGTGTGAGTGGTTGTGGTTGGAGGGGCCGATGGTGCCGTTTTGGAGCCTTGCTTCTGTCAGTCTGCCCCAGGGCAGCTGTGGCTACAGTAGGAGTTTACACCACCGAGTACAGAGTGAATGAAGAATGAACTGTAAATAATGTTCTGTAAAGCGTATTTATGACATATGTCTGTGAAAAGCGCTACATTAAAGAGCTTTTTTTCACTTTTCTTTACTCCTTCAGGGCAGTTATATAAATCAGTATATTATACATTAAAAAGGAATAGAATAAAGAATATATCCATACATATTTCCATATGTGCATATGTAAACACACACATGTACACAGACACAGACACAGTTTGGTTGATACTGGTTCACTATCATTAGGAATGCAACAAGAGCCAAATGTGTCACTAACACAAGAGTCTCTTCTGCTACAGGACCTTTAAGTGCAGGATTCAGACGACATCTCAACGTTCTATCGGCCAGTCATATTTGACACTGATGAAGAGTTAAAATCTGTGTAATTAAAACAATGATTTCTAATACAGTGAGATCTTGGTTGTAGTTCATAACAGAAAGATCAGGCTCAATATGTGAATTTACATTTAGGATCTTTTTTAACAAAGAACAAGTACTGCACAGTACACTCTGCAGTACTGCACAGTACACTCTGCAGTACTGCACAGCACACACTGCAGTACTGCACAGTACACACTGCAGTACTGCACAGTACACTCTGCAGTACTGCACAGCACACACTGCAGTACTGCACAGTACACTCTGCAGTACTGCACAGTACACACTGCAGTACTGCACAGTACACACTGCAGTACTGCACAGCACACACTGCAGTACTGCACAGTACACACTGCAGTACTGCACAGTACACTCTGCAGTACTGGGTACTTTTTACAGTGCACCTCTCATGCAGATGAAGCGTCTGCGACCTACATTAGAGCTAATGATGGGGCCACAGAAGAGCTCCCAAATGAAAGAGAAATCTGAATGAACCTGACCCACATACGGCCCACCACCACCACCACCACCACCACCACCACCACCACCACCACGAGGGCTCGCAGGGCCGCCACATCTGCCCCCGTCCCCCTCTCCGCCCAACCATCCCAACAGACAAAAGAGACCGAACAAGGGGTAAAAGAGGGCAGATGAAACCACCATGGAAACACGATACAAACCATATACAGTGAAGACATGTCCCTGAGCGGAGGAAAAGGAGGATTTAGGAGGGAGAGAGAAAGAGAGGAGGAGAGAGACAGAGTGAAGGGGAGAGCTAGGAGGGCACAAGAGAGGGGAGAAAGTGAGGGACGGAGGGGGAAGAAAAACAGATCAATGGAGTGGAGAGGGTGAGAGAGAGGAGAGGGAGGTGGGAAGAATAGAGAGAGGGAAAACAGTGGAGGAGAGAAGAGGTACAGAGTCGGGAGGGTGAGAGGGAGAGAAAGGGTAGAGAAGGGGTTAGGAAGGCAATAGGATGAGAAAGAGGGGAGGGGGAAGAGAGAAAAAAGAGAGGAGGAGAGAGAAGGGGTGACAAATAGCGGAGTAGAGGTGAAGTGGAGAGATAGGAAGGTGAGAGAGGAGAGAGAAAAAAGAGATACAGATCAGGGCAGAGGAGAGGAGAGGTGGAGAGCTGAGAGGGTAGGAGAGAGTGAGAAGCAGTTGAAAGGATAGAGCTCTGAAGTAAGTATGAAAGATAATAAAGAACAGGAAATGAAATGAAAACATGAAGAATGCTCTGAAACACTCTCCTCCCATCTCTCTCTCCCTCCTCTTTCTCCCTCTCTTTCTCCTCCTTTCTCTCCTCTTTGCATTTTTTCCCTCCTCTCTCCCCCTCTTTACCTCATCCCTCCTTTCCTCTCCTCTCTCGTGTCCGTCGTGTGCAGTCGGTGGTAATTGGTCCTTGTAAACCCAGTGTGAGCGCTGTGAGTGCGTCCCTGATGTTTAAGAGGAGAGAGAGAAGAGAGCGAGAGAAAGAGGGAGGGGGACGAGGAGAAAGAGAGAGAGAAGGGTGAGACAAGGACAGAAGGAGAAAGAAAGAGAGAGGAGAGAAGGGGAGAGAAAAAGGGATGAGAGAGCGATGGGAGACAGGGACAGAACGGGAGGAGAGGGGGTTGTGTTGTGTGCATGTGGAATGAGCTCATGGGGCTAATGGACAGATAATCGTCCTCCGTCTGACCACAGGCCTCTGAACGGTGAGGCCTTCACTGACTCTGCTCCAGCCAAGGAAACGGAGATGAAACTAATGACTCACGACCACGACTAGGATTAGTCTCATTCTGTTGATGTTGTCCGTTTATTAAAAGGCCGCTAAACACCAAAATCCCTTGTTTCTACTGATTATGGGTTTATAATAGTAGAGTGGACCTCTCCCTGGCCTTATTTGGGCATTTCCGTGCATATTTGTTAACAATCTGGCTTTTGGGTCGAAGTCGTGTCTGTAATGGCCTGTTTAGGATCAACTATGGCGGAAACAGCGTTATCCGAGTGCAAATGAATAAATAAAAGCCGCTTGTTTAACGCTGTGGCAGCAGGAGCTCAGCTGGTACGAGTGTTTGTCCACAGATCCAGAGGTTGAAGGTTTGAATCCTGCTCTTGACATACAAAAACCTGGTGTATGAGCAGGAGTGAGTGTGTGAAGGGGTGAGTGTTTACTTGTTGTAAAGCAATGTGAGCCTTGAAGGTGGAAAAGTGTGACCATTTATTATACATCAGTAAATACATATAATATTTACTTAATTATTTCATCACAGCAATGCAATTATGGCAATATTTTATATATTCCAGTTAATTTATTTACATAAATATGACTTCTTACTTTAAAAAACAAACCTGAGTAACAATGACCCACTAAATTCATGACTGTTAATTGTGGTGGTACAGTTTACTTGATAATACTGACAATTAAATTGTACCTGAGATCACAGCAGTAAAATTGACTTAAAAAGTGCTCGTCTAAATGGTTATGAGGATTTTTTTCTAGTAAATCTTGTATTTCCAGTGTGTCTTGCTCCAGTGCAGATAGAGTACAGCTCTTAGGGTCCAAGGGAAACTGCTGTCTATTGTCCACATCAAATTTAAAGTATTATGCTGTCTGACAATCAGGGAGTGTGTGTTAATATGCTAGTTATTAGCATTAGCGCTCTTGAGAGTTGTGAAAAGCTCTTTTAAACTCATCATGGTGAATCATTAGGATCCTCAGAATCCATAAAGTGAGGAAGTGTTTCAAATGAACTAGTTTAACCTGAACCCTCTCCTCAGTCGCCTGCTCTGAACGTCTCTCCTCTTCATCCTGCATCATACTGTACAGCACCTTGACAAACCCGACACAATGTGCAGCCGTTTCAACAGCAGGATGTGGGTTGTGACTGTGCTCTGAAGGGAAAGTGACTTAGCACAGGGAGCAAGGTGGCTCGGAGCGTCAAAACAAAAGTGAAACTTTGTATTTGTTTATCTAAGGAGCTAGGTGTGGACATTTGAGATGCTAATGGTTTATACACCATACACGAAAGCAAATATGTCAGAAGACCTTCCAGAGGAAATACTATGAAGGAATGACCACAGGGGACTGTTGGATGTTTGTGTAGAGTGACCAGACGTCTCTATTTACCCGGGACAGTCCCAGTTTTAAGCCCTGTGTCCCCTGTCCCTCCAGATCTATCCAAAACCAATGATTTGTTCTGGATTTATACAAGAAATGTCCCTGGTGTCCCTATTTTTGCCCAACCTGACCCCTGTCAACTGTAAAGAGGTATTAACTATCCATCCATCCATCCATCCATCTTCTCCCGCTTAATCCGGCTGGGTCGCGGGGGCAGCTTGCTGCCCAATACTCATAGCACCTGACCCCCCCTATGAACCCCTCTGCAGGTGGTGAGCCCACAGGAGGGTGGACATCATGGTCCTTGATGTTAGTTCATCAGGTATTAACTATTATTTGTTTCAGCAAAATACAGAAAAGCTGCTTAACAATGACCAAAACACAAAGAAAATGTCACTATATTGACTCATGTTAGTGTCAAGTACAGGAACGTGCAGAGGGGGGTTGCTTTGGTTGCCCTGGCAACTGCCTGTCTGGCCTCCTCGACTGAAGTTGCCTTTCCAGGGGAATATATATATATATATATATATATATATATATATATATATATATATATATATATATATATATATATATATATATATATATATATATCAGTCGAAGCATACAGGTTTTCATGTATGAAAATGCAAATGCCTAGATTTGAACCTGAAAATAAAATAGTCCCTCATTCACTTACATTAGGGCAGCGTGCGAGTGTGAGTCTGGAGGGAGGGGCTCAGTTCTGTTTACAGAGCCACAGAGCTGCATGCGACCAGCACCTGAGCCTGTGCAAAGTAAAAAGAGATTACCCACAAGCCCCGTGGAGAGTCATGGCCATGGCTCTCGGCGCCAAAAGTTCAGTTTTTTCAACTTCTAACGCAGGAGTGGGCAAACTTTTTGGCTCGAGGGCCACAAAGGTTCTAAAATTTGCTGGAAGGGCCGGACCAGGAGCAGATGGAGGGAGGGTTCTGGTCTGACTACATCAGTCCAGCAAATAAACCTAAACCGAAAATAACTTGCAGGATCCAACGATTTACATGTGGCAGATTCAAACGTCTCAGTTCATCTTGTGCACCATATTTAGGGCCAATGATTTTCCACTTCAGAAGTTTTGAATTCCGTTTCATTGTGACACATTTGATAATTCTGTTGAGTTGGGAAGGTTACTGTAAACTGTATTCCCTACAGATTACAGATTACAGACCCCAAAATGTAGTTTGTAACGTAATCCATTAAAATACTTAAGTGAGTAACGTAATCTGATTACTTTGGATTACTTGATATTGTCATGATTTTTAAACCTAAATAAATGTAGCAACCACCTCCTGCAAATTCTTGTTTGGTTTTAGACCTTTGTAGACCTGGTTTAGACCTGGTTTAGACCTGGTTTAGACCTGGTTTTGACCTGCTTTAGACCTGCTTTAGTCCTGGTGTTAGTTCTGGTTTAGAGGAGCACAGGTCCACGCAGCGACGCGACAAGACACGATCCACACGCGGTGTCCACGCCGTACAAGAGGAGGTGCGGGGTGCACGGCACACTAGATATATACTTGGCCCAGTGCTTTATGGGAAGGTTTTCAGACCATGAGTGAGGAAGACGAGTTCAACATATAGTTCTACCCCTGGGAACTGGGCCACAGGGCCATATGGATAATTTGGTTTTATTTATCAGTGTATCTAGAGTGCGCCATCTATTGGGAAACGCCAGAATTGCAGGGAAAATAAAACAAAAAAAGTTTTATTACACTTCAGTCAAGTTTGGCGGTCGGTGCGGTTCCCCTTTCTTCATGTCAGAGCAACTGCCCCTCAAAATTCCTGTGCACGTCCCTGGTCAAGTACAGAACGGTTTTCCTTATTTTTTCCTAATTATTATTATTATTATTATTATTATTATTATTATTATTATTATTATTATTATTATTATTATTTTGTTTGTTTTATTTTGTGAATCTGGTCACCCTAATTTTGTGAAATGGACTTTCTTTAGCTAGCTATGGACATCTGAGATGCTACAGGTTTTTACACCATATATGGCAGTGAATGTGGTTATAAGACCTTCCTGAGGAAACACTTCTAGGTAATGGACCATTTCATCACCAACTGAAACACCAGTGTAAGAATGGAGTAAGAATGAGGCTGTTGTGTTCACCTGGCGCCCCCTGGAGGCTGCTGTGATGCTGCGGGACACAGAGGAGGGAGGGACATTTTTGGCTCTTCCACAGGATCTGCTGACCCTCCCTGACAAAGTCCTCCTGCAAAACTTTGACAGCAACACAAAGGACACTGAGACGTTTCTGCAGCCAAATTTGAATTCCCCCTTAGCATTTTGAAAACAATAAAAGGAACATGGTGATCTAAATATGTTATGAGTTGCAGCCAATGCCCCATAGAAGTCAAATACCTGTATCTTTAATAATACTGGTTCACCCTCCCAGACTGAAAAGGCAGTTAGTCCTTTGCTTCAGTTCCAACATGAAACCTGATAGCACCTGATTGTTTTGCTCCACACCAGAGGACACTCGTCTATTCTTCCTTAAAATGGGGTTTTCAGAGCACTGTCAGCGTCTGTTCCAAATCACCACAATAAAAGCCCGCCTTCATTAGCAGGGCGACTCCATTTCCCAGCATTCCCCATGACTTTGAGGTGAGAGCGGACCACAGCTGTCCAAAGAGTCCATTCCGGAACCTTAACATCTTCTCTTAACGTTTTAATGTCCTGCGAAATGTCAGAATTCGTAAGTGTGTAAGTTTAAGCCATTCCCACTGAACCGTCTCCTCCTCCTCACCCAATGGTTCACATCTGGCAGCGACCACTCCAGCCCTCCGTGTTTGTTTTTCCTCGTTTTTTTATGACTCCATCATTTCTGCAGCCTCCGCACTCTCTCTCTCTCTCCTCTTTCCTTTCCGCCGCCTCCCTTTCCTCCCGCACTCAGCCACGACGCGCCGTAACGATCGTCGCTATAAAAACGCTACGTTGCCGTTCGCGTGGCCCGCTCGTTCGGTGGCATATGGCAGGTAATCAGGTCCGCAATCAGGGGTCCGCGCGCCGCCATTACCCATCTGCGGCGCAGGCTTGAATGAACCTACGAATAACCCCAAATATATATCTGCCAACGCACATGCTAATCGCTGGGGGCTGACGCGTGCATAAGAAAAGCGAGCCTATAGAAAATCCCGTATAAGATGAATGACATGTTTTACAACGGTCGTAAAGCTCTTATAGAAACGTGATATACGGAGCGGAGCAGTGAAAGCAGTGGCCCCGTGCCTCCTCTGCTCTCAAACGATAATTCTACACAAATATAATGACTCAAACATATGGGTGTTAATGGGCAGTGGGCAGAGACGCCGGGAAATCGCCTCTTTATGGTTCTCACTCACAATGTGGTTTATGATTTTTAACGCGGCTTCACGACCCCCGTCCATCCATCCATCCATCCATCAAGCGGTCGGCAAAGACGGGCGAAGCGACGGACTGGACGCCGCGTTAACAGCGCAAATCTACGCCGCTGATACAGAGTCGTTAGAATCATTTTGGCCGTAAATATTAAACTTTTCCGGAGGGCTGTGATGTTCCACCGTACAGCATTCAACGTGTTGACATCTCCATGGAGACGAGCAGGTGACACAGGCGAAGAGATCTGCGAAGAGCACTGCAAAAAAGGAAATTTAGCCAAGTTAAGATGACTTGAATTAAGAAAGTTTGATCAGGATTTGAGTACATTTCACTTGATCAACCAACGGAACAAGACTTTTTGTATCTTAAATATGGAAATACATCTGGCTACACTTAAAATAAGAAAAAACTACAACTTTTTGTGCTTAACATAAGAAAGAAAATGCAATGTTGCTTGAAAAATGCACTTATTCCACTGGTAGATAATTTACTGGTCAAGTTGAATCCACTCAAATAAAGGCCATGTCCACACGTAGCCGGGTATTTTTAAAACCGAACATTTCCCCCCCTCCGTTTATAAAAATAGTTTTATCCACACCACCTCGTCTTCGAAAAAAAACACCTTCCACACATAACCGAACATCTGCGTTTTCAACCACATTCATACACATTCCAAACCTGTAGATGGCGTTATTTCCATCACTTCGCCATCACTTCCGCCTAAACTTAAACAACAGAAAACATGGCGCCGAGCTCCTCTGTCTGGACAGACTCGGAGTCAGAATTGCTCCTAAACACAGTTTAGGAGCAATTCTGCTCTCAACACACACACAGCTCTCAAGAAACGACTCTGATCCATAGTCGGCTTTGGCTCTGGCTTTTGCAGTCGCCTAAACAAATGTCGCACGTTTGACGTCAGGGCAGATTCATATTTTTTGGCGCAGACAGTGACGTTTTAAAACACAAAACCCCAGTTATCTCTGTCCACACAAACAGGCATAAACGGAGTTTTCAAAAATCTTCACTTTGGCCGGAGTTTTCCCTGAATACTCGTTTTTGATGCGTGTTCGTGTGGATGACAGGTCAAAACGCAGCAAAACATCTTCGGTTTATCAGATACCGGCTACGTGTGGACAAGGCCAAAGTCAAATGTTCTTAATTTAAGTCATTTCAACTTCCCTGCATATTACTTTTTGCAGTGAGGTGAACCTGCTCAAAACAAGAATGCTGCAAAAAGCTTAAGATATAAACACGTAAATCTATCAGAAAATGGCCTAAAAGTAGTTGCATGGACAGATCATTTTACTTGACATGTTCTCTTAAAATAAACGACCTCTTGACTAGAATGAAGCAGTAGATAATAAACCTGAAAACTACAGACCTTAACAAATGTATTAGAGCTGCTGACATGAAAACGAGAAAACATAAATAACGTCAGTTTACCAAAATGAACACTTTCATTGTTATTCATGAAGAAAATTACCAATTGGAATAACAAAATCGTCCTTGTGGACAAATAATGACCAAAAATGTGAATATTTGGTGTGATCCTTTGGCACAGAGAACAGCTGCATTCTGCTGCTTTGTTTTTATGTCGTTTTGTAAAGACTCTTTTGTTATTGAGTTCCAAATATTTTCAGCTCCAGAGACTTGTGTGAGACTTTGGTGTCATTCAACTTGAAAATGTATGAACACCAACGATAGTTCTATTGGGGCATTAAAGATCTGGTTTTGATAACAAGATCTTGCCTTTACTGGAGGATTAACCATCATAGAAACATAAAAAGACACAGAAATACTGTGGCAGCAGTGGCCTTATACTGGAGGGGTCTGTACATTTGTTAATCCCTGTAGATGAATTTCCCGAGTTTTAAAATCTTGGCCAGATCAGAGAAATTTGCAGTGAAAACAAATGTAGTGGCATTTTAGACAACAAAAACACCTGCAATGCAAAAGAGATTAAACATTAATGTTAGGATTTGGTTTCTGTTGTTCCCCCTCCCCTTGTGTTTTTCTGTTTTGTGCAGGGCTGGTGTGTGATGGGGGCGTGGCTGGTGTGTGATGGGGGCGTGGCTGGTGTGTGATGGGGGCGTGGCTGGAGTTCTGCAGCAGAGTCACACCTGCAGCTCGTTGTCGGCTCCAGTATAAAGGCCTCTTCTGCCTGATCTTCAGTGCCAGATAATTCCGTCTCATGCGGTAGTGCTCTGCTCTCTCTGCTCCAGTGTATTTCGCTGTTCCTCACTTACCTGCATATCTGCCTCCAGGTCATCGTGTCTGTGCCACTGCTGCAGCTCCCGGACCAGCCTGTCTCCAGCCTGCCTCCGTCACCTCCACCAGCCAAAGTTTTGTACAATAAACTGTTTAAACTCGCCTATCTTGCCTCTGCTTTCGGGTCCTCCTTGCTAAACGTAACAGAATTATCTGGCCATCATGGACCCCGCAGAGAGTGAGAATTTTAGACAGGCTTTAGCTCCACAGGGTAATCGTCTGACCCAACATAACGAGACTCTGAAAGAAATCATGGACTCATTTCAGAGTATAGACTCAAGTTTTTCTCAGTTGGGTACTCGTTTGGATCTGCTCACTGCACGGTTGGACCAGTTCTCCCTTCGACTTTCTTCGGCTCCTGTTCCAGCTCCTGTTCCTGCTCCTGTTCCAGCTCCTGTTCCTGTTCTGGATCTCCGTGCTGCTTTGCCCCGTGAACCATTCATTCCCACTCCTGCCAGATACTCCGGTGAAGTAGGGCTATGCAGTCAATTTCTACACCAGTGTTTGCTTGTTTTTTGACCAACAGCCCCTTACTTATACCTCTGACAAAGCTAAGGTAGCTTTTATTATGAGTTTGCTCTCTGGTAAGGCTTCTGCCTGGGCAGTAGCGATAGTTAATAGTAGTTCCCCAGTCTGCAACACCCTAGATTCTTTTATTAGTGAGATGCGGAGAGTTTTTGACCACCCTCTACAGGGGAAAGAGGCAAGTAATCGCCTCCTTTCACTCCGCCAGGGTACAGGCTCAGTTACTACATACTCAATTGATTTCCGTATTCTAGCTGCTGAGACTGGGTGGGATGAACGGGCATTGCAGGGGTTCTTTTTCTGGGGTTTAAGTGAGGAGCTTAAAGACCAGCTAGCTGCTCGGGATGAGCCCTCTTCCCTAGAGGAATTGATTTCTTTCGCCATACGCCTAGACAATCGTTTAGCAGAGAGGCGTAGGGAAAAGACGGTTAAGAGAAGTGCACTTCCTGCTAATCTCCATTCCCCGCTGCCTCGTCAGTCCACACCTGTGCAATTGGAGCAATCAGCCCCCTCCCCCGCCCTCACTCCTGCTCCTCTGAACTCTGTGGAACCCATGCAGCTGGGAAAAATGGGGCTCAGTCCTGAGGAACGCCGGCGCCGCTTTCGTCTCAGACTCTGCATCTACTGCGGCCAAGGTGGACATACTGTGGCCAGTTGCTCCTCTCGACCAAAAGATCATGCTCATTCAGCCAGCGGAGGGGCGCTGGTGAGCCATACCCCATCAGACCCCTCCTCCAGACGTATTCAGCTCCAAGGTACTGTGTCCCACTCCAATGACTCCTTTTCCCTGCTCGCTCTAGGGGATTCTGGAGCTGACGATAACTTTATTGATTGTAGTTTCGTTTCCCAATGTAATATTCCCTCTGTACCACTGCCTGAACCCAAGAAAGTGTACGCCTTAGATGGAAAACTACTGGCTAGTGTCACTCATTGCACCCCTCCTGTGTCCTTGCTGCTTTCTGGTAACCATCATGAGACCATTTCTTTGTACATAGTCAGTTTACCTGCATCTCCATTAGTTCTAGGTCTTCCCTGGCTTAAGTTACACAATCCACATATAGACTGGTCTAAACAGTCCATTGTCAATTGGAGTCTTTTTTGCCACAACCACTGTTTACATTCTGCCAAACCCTCAGCTAGTACTTGCACTCTGCCCATTCCCAAGCCTGTGGATCTGTCTCTGGTTCCCGTCAATTACCATGACCTCCAGGAGGTTTTTTCTAAGGACCGTGCCCTAGCGCTACCCCCTCACAGGCCTTATGATTATAGCATTGATTTGATCCCCGGTGCACCTCTGCCTACCAGTAAACTGTACAATCTTTCTAAGCCAGAGAGGGAGGCTATGGAGACTTGTATATCCGACTCACTAGCTGCTGGCCTCATTCGTCCCTCTTCCTCTCCAGTCGGCGCAGGGTTCTTTTTTGTTGATAAGAAGGACCGCACTCTGCGCCCATGCATTGACTATAGGGGTTTGAACGATATCACGGTAAAAAAACAAATGCCCTGTTCCCCTCATTGATTCGGCCTTTAGCTCCCTCCATGAGGCTGTAATTTTCACTAAACTGGACTTGAGAAATGCGTACCACTTGGTCCGCATTAAGGAGGTGAGTGGAAGACTGCATTCAACACGCCTTTAGGACATTTTGAATATCTGGTAATGCCATTCGGACTTACAAATGCCCCTGCAGTTTTCCAGGCTCTCATCAATGATGTATTACGTGATATGTTGGACAGATTTGTGTTTGTATTGATTTTTTTCCCCCGCTCATTTGAAGAACATTTTGTCCCGTTGCCCAAGCTGCCTTCAGCATTTGAAACTGCTAACCTGCTCATTTTACATGTCTTTAAACTCCATGGCATCCCACAGGACATAGTCTCTGACAGAGGCCTGCAGTTCTCTTCCCAGGTATGGAAGGCTTTCTGCCGCGCTATGGGAGCTTCAGCCAGCTTGTCATCGGGGTACCAACCGCAGACTAATGGGCAGACTGAGCGAGCTAATCAAGACTTGGAGGCAGCGCTTCGTTGTGTCACTGCTCACCATCCATCTTTCTGGTCTACTCATCTTCCCTGGATCGAGTACACTCATAACTCCCTGGTCTCTTCCGCTACTGGTATGTCCCCATTCATGGCTGCTAATGGCTTCCAACTTCCTCTGTTCCCTAGTCAGGAGTCTCATGTTGCTACTCCATCCAACTCTATCTTCAGCGGGCTCGGCGAGTCTGGCATGAGGTCAGAGCAGCCCCCTCTCGTACTGCTGCAAGGAACCAGAGACTTGCAGACCGTCGCTGTTCCCCTGCCCCTGAGTATAAGCCTGGTCAGAAGGTTTGGCTTTCCGCACGCGATTTACCATTACAAACTGAATCTAAGAAGCTGTCACCCAGGTACATTGGTCCGTATGACATAGAGAAAGTGATTAATCCCACGGTGATCCATCTTAAGCTACCGCCTTCCCTTAATGTCCATCCTGCCTTCCACGTTTCCCTTCTGAAGCCAGTCTCCTCTAGCCCTCCAGCCGAGCCCCCTCCGCCCGCCCGGTTGGTTGATGACCACCCTGCCTCTTCTGTCCATCGGCTGTTGGATGTCCGGCGTCGGGGTCGTGGGTTCCAGTATCTGGTGGACTGGGAGGGTTATGGTCCCGAGGACTGCTCTTGGATTTCTCGGTCCCTTATTTTGGGTCAGTCCCTCCTTAGGGATTTCTGTGCTCAGTATCCACATAAGCCCGGTTGTCTGCCAGGTGGCGTCCCTTGAGGGGGGGGTACTGTTAGGATTTGGTTTCTGTTGTTCCCCCTCCCCTTGAGTTTTCTGTTTTGTGCAGGGCTGGTGTGTGATGGGGGCGTGGCTGGTGTGTGATGGGGGCGTGGCTGGAGTTCTGCAGCAGAGTCACACCTGCAGCTCGTTATCAGCTCCAGTATAAAGGCCTCTTCTGCCTGATCTTCAGTGCCAGATAATTCCGTCTCATGCGGTAGTGCTCTGCTCTCTCTGCTCCAGTGTATTTCGCTGTTCCTTACTTACCTGCATATCTGCCTCCAGGTCATCGTGTCTGTGCCACTGCTGCAGCTCCCGGACCAGCCTGTCTCCAACCTGCCTCCGTCACCTTCACCAGCCAAAGTTTTATACAATAAACTGTTTAAACTCAACTATCTTGCCTCTGCTTTGGGGTCCTCCTTGCTAAACGTAACAATTAAAGCCATATTGTGGAACATTCCATACAAGCAATCAAATATTGATTACAACAATCACCGTTTGAAATGTTATGGCTTTTGATTTAAAGGCCCTGTACCCGATTATGTCTGCAGCGCTTCTGCATGGAAACAGATGATCGGGAAATATTAAAGGGCCACTAAACACCAACATCACTTTCTTCTCCTGATTATCTATGCAAATATTCTTTTGCCATTTTAGTGCATATTTGTTAAAAATGGGACTTTTGGGTCAAAGTCGTGTCTGTATCTGTACCCACCCACACTCACCACCCACACTCGCCACACCCACCACCACCCTCCAAAAATGGTTCATGTGACTTGCTACACTTACAATTTTGGCCATAAATCTGCAATCTAGATTTTCTGTGTTCAGTCTATTTTAATCCTGCTAAATATTCCTTTTGTTCCTGTTATTCTGGCCTGTTCATGTGTCAGACATGGTGTACCAGAGCCCTCCCTTCTCTTTGTGTTATTTGTAAAGAAAATCTAATTTGAAAGATCCGGATTCATTTTTGACACGTATTGTTTTTCCTCCCCCTCTCTTCAGTCCTCTCTGTGGTACTGTCTCTCTGATTCTCCCTCCTCTCTCTGTCTCTCCTTCCTCCATTCCTCTGGTCTCTCCATTCTCCTGGTCTCTCCTCCCTCTGTCCTCCTGGTCTCTCCTCCCTCTGTCCTCCTGGTCTCTCCTCCCTCCGTCCCCCTGGTGTCTCTCCTACCCCCATCCCCCCAGTCTCTCCTCCCTCTGTCCTCCTGGTCTCTCCTCCCTCCGTCCCCCTGGTGTCTCTCCTCCCCCCATCCCCCTAGTCTCTCCTCCCTCTGTCCCCCTGGTCTCTCCTCCCTCTGTCCTCCTGGTCTCTCCTCCCTCCATCCCCCTGGTCTCTCCATCCTCCGTTCCTCTGGTCTCTCCTCCCTCTGTCCCCCAGTCTCTCCTCCCTCTGTCCCCCTGGTCTCTCCTCCCTCTGTCCCCCTGGTCTCTCCTCCCTCCGTCCCCCTGGTCTCTCCTCCCTCTGTCCTCCTGGTGTCTCCTCCCTCCGTCCCCCTGTTGTCTCTCCTCCCCCCATCCCCCTAGTTTCTCCCCCCCCCCATCCCCCTAGTTTCTCCTCCCCCCATCCCCCTAGTTTCTCCTCCCTCTGTCCCCCTGGTCTCTCCTCCCTCCATCCTCCTGGTCTCTCCTCCCTCTGTCCCCCTGGTGTCTCCTCCCTCTGTCCTCCTGGTCTCTCCTCCCTCTGTCCTCCTGGTCTCTCCTCCCTCTGTCCTCCTGGTCTCTCCTCCCTCTGTCCCCCTGGTCTCTCCTCCCTCTGTCCCCCTAGTTTCTCCTCCCTCTGTCCCCCTGGTCTCTCCTCCCTCCATCCTCCTGGTCCCTCCTCCCTCTGTCCCCCTGGTGTCTCCTCCCTCTGTCCCCCTGGTGTCTCTCCTCCCTCTGTCCCCCTGGTGTCTCCTCCCTCTGTCCCCCTGGTGTCTCCTCCCTCTGTCCCCCTGGTGTCTCCTCCCTCTGTCCCCCTGGTCTCTCCTCCCTCTGTCCCCCTGGTGTCTCTCCTCCCTCCCTTCCTCTGGTCACTCCTCCCTCCGTCCCCCTGGTCTCTCCTCCTTCCATCCCCCTGGTGTCTCCTCTTTTCCCCATGTTCTCTCCTCCCTCCGTCCCCCTGGTCTCTCCTCTTTTTCCCCTGGTGTCTCCTCCCTCCATTCCCGTGGTAATCTGTTGTTTAGTGAGTGTATTTCTCTGGCGTCTCTTCCAGATGTCGGCTGCGTCCGCTCTTCGTCCTTGTTCTAATTTGTCCACACATCTGTTTTACAAATGATGATTGACAGAAGCGCCACAAACGCCAAACAGAAAGAAAATACTACGCGACAGGAGGAGGGGGAGGGGGCTACAGCATCCATAGCAGCACATCTGACAAAGGGCTGCTGTTCTGTTCAGGACTACAGTCACTGGGCAGCACACTTTACCTGACATTGCTGCAGAGCATTTCTGTGTCACAGTCTGAAGGTCGCTCGTTTGTGTTCCTTGGACCGAATGGGGGCATTTGCATGTTCTCCCTCATGGGTGGGTTTACTCTGCTCTTCTCTTACTCTTCACCTGTCAACCAAAAACATGGAAAACAGGCCAATCGTCAAGTTATCCTGACCCAGACCGGAACACAAAATCTAGAGATGGACCAAGCATCAAGTGTAAAGAAGTCCAACATAGTGACTGTATTCACAGGACTGCAGATGACCATGAACGTGTCTGGTGAATTCAGATGGATGTCCTTTTGTACAAAAAATACAGAGGGACATTAGTCTGGTCCCTGCTCTCTCTGTTGCATCTCAAGTCAGAACCAAACATGACTATCAGATGTGTTTATTTCAATGGCACATGTGTAACAAAGGAGCTCATTTGTCACTGTCTCTTTGAACAAAATCACATTTCTCACCCTTAGATGAACAGAGTTCAGTGCTTCACTCACTGATTCTGCAGAAGTGTTTTCCTGTCTTTTTCCTCATATTTATTTGCACATGTTTGATACAATCAGACCAATGAGTGTCCCTGATTGGCTAATCCACCTGTCAATCACACCCATCCAGAAATTCAGCGGTGACCAGACTCACATCTTCATGGTAAATGGTCACATTTTTATACAGTGCTTTACATCAAGGAATCACACTAGCCAAGCCGTAGGTCAGTGGATCGGAACACTCAACCAACAATGTTTATGTCAAGAGTGGGATTCAAACCCCCAACCTTCGGATCAGTGGACTTTTACCAACTGAGCTGCTATCATCTTCATAAAGTATTGGAGAAGTGTGTTCTGGATCTGTCTTTATTTTATATATTTTTATTTTTTTTATAGATTGAACACATTTACTTACATGTCTACAGTCTGTCATTTTGATCAACATTTCTGTCTTTTTTTAAGAGGACCCAAGGAAGACCAGTGGTCATTAAGTGGACATCTGATGGGATCCAACTATAAGCCAATATCCCCCAGTCACATTTATACGAGCAACGTAGACGTCCTTTACAAAGGACACAATGAACGGAACTCACAAACCTTCAGATAATATGACCACTGTGCCACTTGCATGAGGACTAAAAGTAACAGTAGTAGCAGTAGTAGTAGTAGTAACAGTAGTAGTAGTAGTAGTAGTTGTAGTAGTAGTAGTAGTAGTAGCAGTAGTAGCAGTAGTAGTAGTAGTAGTACTAGTAGTAGTAGTAGTAGTAAGCAAGCGTTGCCAAACGTTGCCGTTGCTTGCTGGTTGCTGCTCGCTCCTGGCAAGGTTGCCGGCTGCTGCTAAGCTGCTGCCGCTGTTAAGCTGTTGCTGTTGCTGCCGCTGCTGCCGCCGCTTCGCCATAAGGCCGCTTGCTGGTTGCTGCCGCTGCTGCTGCTGAACGCTGTTGCTTGTTGCTGCCGCTGTTGCTGCTCAGCTACCGCTGCTGCTGCTGCTGCTCGCTGGTTGCTGCCGTTTGCCGCTGTTGCTGCCGCTGCTGCTGCTGGCTGCCAAATCGTCACCAATCGCGTTGGCTGGCCAGCTGCTGCTGCTGGTTGGCCAAGGTTAAGCTGCTGTTGCTGCCAGCTGCTGGCATATTACGCTGCTAAGGCTAGTTGGTTGCTTGCTAGCTAGTTAGCTGGCTACTAGCTGCTCGCTTGCCGCTGCTGCTGCGCTGCTGGCCGCTGTTGCTGCTGCCGCTGCTGCTGGTTGCTGCCGCTTGGCTGCTTGCTTTTGCCGCTGGCTGCTGCTGCTGCTGGCAGGCTGCTGCTGGCCGCTGTTATACGCTGCTGCTAGCGTTGCTGCTGTTACCGCGTTGGCTAGTTGGTTGCTGGCTGCTGCTGTTGCCATTGCCGCTAAGGCGCTGTTGCTGCTGGCCGCTTGCTAAGGTTAAGCGTAAGGCTGCTAAGCTGCTGCCAGTTGGCTGCTAGTTGGCCACCGCGTTCGCTGCCAGCTAAGGTTAAGGTTAGTTACTTCGCTAAGCTGCTGCTTAGCTGGCTAGCTGGTTAGCTGCTAATGCTGGCCGCTGCTGGCTTCGGCTACGTTGGTCGCTTGCCAGCTATTGGTTGCCGCTGCTTCGCTGCTACTTCGCTGGCTGGCTAGTTGGCTGGCTGTTGGCCAGCTGCTGGCTGGCTCGCTGCCGCTGCTGCTGCTGCTGCCGCTGCTGCTGCTGCCGCTGCTGCTATTGTTGCCGCCGCTGCTGCTGCCGCTGCTGCTGTGCTAAGGCCGCTGCTGCTAGCCGCTGCTGTTGCTGCTGGCTGCTGCTGCCGCTGCTGCTGCCGCTGCCGCTGCCAGCTGTTTGCTGGCCGCCGCTAGTTGCCGCTGCTGGCTGCCGCTGCTGCTGTTAAGCCGCTAAGGTTGCTATTAAGCGTTAAGGTTAGCTGCTGCTTGCTGCCGTCCGCTGGCTGTTTGCCACGCTGCTGGCGCTGCTGCCAAGGTTGCTGCCGCTGGCTGTTGGCTGCTGCTTGCTTAAGGCCGCTGCTGCTAGCTGCCGCTGTTGCTGCCGTCCGCAAGCCGCTAGCTGCTGCTGGTTAGCAGCTGGTTAGTTGCTGCCGCTGTTGCTGCTGCTGCCGCGCTGTTGCTGCTGCCGCTACAAGCGTTGGCGCCATGCTGCTGCTGCTGCTGCCGCTGCTGCTTAAGGCTGCTGTTGCCGCCGCTAAGCTGCTGCCGCTGTTGCTGCCGCTGCCAGCTGCTGCTGCTGCTGGCCGCTGTTACAAGCTGCCGCCGTCGCTGGCCGCTGCTGCTGTTGCTGGTTGCTGGTTGCCGCCAGTTAAGCTGGCCGGGCTGGTTGGGTTAAGCTGGCTGCCGCTGCTGCTGCTGGCTGCCGCTGGCTGGGCTAGTTACAGCTTCGCTTGGGTTGCTGCTGGCGGCTGGCTGGCTTCGGCCAGCTGCCGCTGGCGCCGCTAAGGCTGGCTGCCAGCTAAGGCCCGGCTGGCTAGTTGGTTGTCAAGGCTGGGCTCGCTGCTGCTTGCCAAACAAGCTGCCGCTGCTGCTGCTTCGCCGCTGCTGCCAGTTGCCGCCATTGGCGTGGTTGCTGCTGCTTGCCGCTGTTGCTGCTGCCGCTGTTGCTGCTGTTGGGTTGGGCTGCTAAGCGTTGCCGCTGTTGTCGTTGGTCGCTGCTGCTGCTGCTGGGTTAGTTGCCTGGGTTGCTGCTGCTGCTGGCTGCCGCCGCCAGTTGCTGGGCTGCTGCTGCTGCTGCTGCTGGCTTCGCTATTAGCTGGTTGGCTTCGGCCAAGCTGGTTAGCTGCCGCTACAAGGCCACAAGGTTGCTGCTGGCGCTGCCATGCTGCCGCTTGCTGGGTTATTGGCTAGCCATGCTAAGGTTAGCCGCTGTTGCCGCTTCATTATTAGCTGCCTGCTGGCTGTGGCTGCTGGCTTACCGCTGCTTGCTGGGCCGCCAAGGCTGGCTGGCTGCCGCTGCTGCCAGCTGCCGCTGCTGCTGCTGCTGCCGCTGTTGCTGCTGCCGCTGCTGCTGCGCTGTTGCTGCCGGTCTGGCTGCCAGTTGCTGTTGGCGCTTGCCGCTGCTTGCTGCTGCTCGCCAGTTCTTCGCTGCTACCGCTGCTGCTGCGCTGCCGCCAACAAGGCCCGCAAGCGTTGGCCGCTTGCTGCTGCTGCTTGCCAGTTGCTGCAGCGTTAAGCTGCTTCGCCAAGGCTGCTGTTGCTTGCCGCTGCTGTGTTGCTGCTGGCTCGGCTAGCTAGCTGCTGCTGCCGGGCTGGGTTGCTGCTGGCCGCTGCCGCTGCTGGTTACCGCCAAGATTACTGCTCGCTAAATCGTTGCCCGCTGCTGTTGCCGCTGCTGCTGCTGGTTGGCTCAGCTGGGTTGCTGTTGCTGCTTGCTGTCTGCCGCTGGGTTAAGCTGGCTCGCTGCTGCTGCTGCTGCTAAGCTGGCTGCTGCCGCTGCTGCTGCCGCTGGCCAGCTTGCTGCTGCTGCCGCTGCTGTTGCTGCCGCTGCTGCTGTTGCTGCTGCTGCGCGCTGCCGTTGCTGTTGCTGCTGTTGGCTGCTGGCTGCTGGCTGCCAAGGCTAGTTGCCAGCTAAGGCTAAGGTTAGTTATTCGCGCTAAGGCTGCTGGCTAGTTAAGCTGCTGTTGCTACCGCTTCTAAGGTTAATAGCTATATTGCCAGTTAAGCTAGTTGCTGCTGCTATAAGGCTTCTAGTTGCTTGCTGGCCAGCGCGGCTAGCGCTGCTGCTGCTTCGTCGCGCTGGCTGCTGGCTAGCGTTTCGCTGCCAGCTATTAGCTAATATAGCTTCGCTGGTTGCTGCTGTTACCGCTAAGCAGCTGGCTGCCGCTGCTAGCTACTAGCTGGCTGGCTGGTTGGCTGGCTTGCCAAGGTTGTTGCTTAGCTGCTTGTTGCTTCGTGGTTGCGCCGCCGCTGCTGCTGCTGCTTTGCTGCTGCTGCTTGCTGCTGCCAGTTGCTGCTTGCGCCAGCTATTGCTGCTTCAGCTGCCAGCGCATAAGGCTTCGCTGCTGCTTGCTGCCGCTAAGGCTGCCGGTTGCTGTTGGGCTATTGCTGCTAAGGCTACGCTGCTGCTGCTGTTGGCTGCTGCGTTATATAGCTGGCTCGCTGCTGCTGGTTGCTGCTTGCTAAGCATGCTGGTTGCTGCCGGGCTAAGGCTAAGCCAACCCGGCTGGCTGGCTATTGGTCTTCGCTAGTTAAGGCATGCTGCTGCCGCTGCTAAGGCGCCGCTGTTGTCGCCGTCCAAGCCGCTGGCTTTCGCTGCTGCTAAAGGCTGCTGCTGGTTGCCGCTGCTGCGCCACTAGGCTGGCTAGTTAAGCGTTAAGCCGCTGCTAAGCGTTGCTGCTAAGGTTGCTGCTTCGCTAAGCGTTGCTAAGCGCTTCGCTGTTGTTGCTGGCTGCTAGCTGCCGCTAAGGGTTGCTGCTATGCTGCTGGCTTCGCTGGCTAAGGTTGGCCAGCTAAGCGTTAAGGCTAGCTAAGGTTATTGGGCTAAGGCTAAGCAAGGTTACCGCTATTAATATTAAGGCTACTGTGCTTGTTGGCCGCTAGCTATATTAGCTACTATTAAGCAGAGGCGCTATTAAGGCCGCTGCTAAGGCTACAGCGCTAAGGCTTCGCTAAGCTGTTAAGCAACCAATGCCATTGCTAAGGCTTGGCCAAGCGTTGGGCTTATTGGCTGCTAGTTAAGGCAAGGCTGCTGCTGGCTGCTTGCTGCTGGCCGCTACTGCTGCTGCTGTTGCTGCCTGCTATTGTCGCTGCTGGTTGCTGGCCGCGTTGCTGCTGCTGCTGTTGCTGCTGCCGCTGCTGCTGCTGCCGCTGCTGCTGCCGCTGCTGCTGCTTGCTGCCAGCTGCTGGTTGCTGCCGCTGCTGCTGGTTGCTGCTCGCTTGCTGCTGGCTTGCCGCTGGCTCGCTGCTGCTCTTCGCTGGCATGTTGCCGCTTGCTGCTGGTTGCTGGTTGCTTGGCCGCTGGGCTGCTTGCCGCTGCTGGCTGCTGCTAGCTGGGCTAAGGTTAGTTACGCTAAGGCTGGTTGCTGCCGCTGGGCGGCTATTGGCCGCTAAGCAGCGCTGGCGAAGGTTGCTAAGGTTAGTTGGCTTACGCGGTTAGTTGCTGGGCGCTGGCTGGCTAAGGCCGCTGTTGGCTCGCGCTGCTGCTGCCGCTGCTGCTGCTACGCTTGCTGCTGGCTAGCTGCTGCTGGCTGCCAGCTGCTGGCTAAGCCGCTGGGCTGTTGCTGCCGCTGCTGCTGTTGCCGCTGCTGTTGCCGCTGCTGCTGCCGCTGTCGCGCCGTTGCTGGCGGTTGCCGCTGTTAAGCGTTGGGCCGCTGCCAGCTGCCGCTGTTGCTGCTGCTGCTGTTGCTGCCGCTGTTGCTGGGTTGCTGTTGCTGGCTGCTGCTGCTCGCCAGCCGCTGCTGCCGCTGTTGCTGCTGCCGCTGGCCGCTGTTTCGGCGGCTGTCGCGTTGGTTGCTGGTTGCTGCTGCTGCTGTTTGCTGCTGCTGGCTGCTCAGCTTTTCGCTGCTCGCTGCTGCTGCCGCTGCTGCCGGGGCTGCTGCTGCTGCTGCTGCTGCTAAGCGCCGCTGTCGCGGCTTACTGGTTGGGTTGCTGGTTGCTTGCTCCGCTGCTGCTGCTTGCTTCGCTGCTGTTGGCGACCCGCTGCTGGCTGCCGCTGCTGTTGCTGCTCGTTGTCATTGCTGCTGCTGCTGCTGTTGCTGCTGCTGCTGCTGTTCGCGCTGCTGTTGGGTTGTTGCTGCTGCTGCCGCTGCGTGGCTGCTGCTGCCGGGCTGTTGTCGCGTTGCTGTTGCTGCTGCTGCCGCCAAGCTGCTGGTTGCTGCCGGGCTGGGTTGTTAGCTAGTTGCCGCTGAAACGCGTTGCTGGTTAAGCGTTGCTGTTGGTTGCCAGCTGCCGCCAAGCAAGGCTGGCTAAGGCGCTGCTGGCGCTGTTGCTCACCGCAAGCTGCTGCTGCTGCTGCTGGCGCCTGTTCGCCATTGCTGCTGTTAGCTGTTCGCGCTGGGCTGGTTGCTGCTTTCGTTTCGTTGTCGCTGCTAAGGTTGCCGCTGCCGCTGTTGCCGCTGTTGGTTGGCTCGCTGCTGCCGCTGTTGCTGCTGCTGCTCCCGGCTGCTAAGCGCTGCTGTTGCTGCCGCTGCTAAGCTGCTGTTGCTGCTGCTTGCTGCTCGCTTGGCGCATGGTTAAGCGTTGCTGCTGTTGGTCTGCTGCTGGTTGCTGCCGCTGTCGCGCTGCTGCCGCTGCTGTTGTTGCTGCTCGCTAACGCGGGGCTTTGGCCGCTGCTCCGCAGGTTGTTGCTGCTGCTGCTGCCGCTGCTGCTGCTGTTGTTTGCCGCTGGTTGCTGCTAAGTGTCACCGCGTTAAGGTTGGTTGCTAAGGCCGCTATACGCTTGCTGTCGCTGCTAGTTGGTTGCTTATTAAGGTCACCGCGTTGGTTGCTGCTGGTTGGTTGCTGGGCTGCTGCTGTTGGGCTAGTTGCTGGGCTGCTGCTGGCTAAGCTGCCGCTGGCTGCTAAGGTTGTTGTTGTCGCTAGCTGCCGCTGCGGCTGCTAGCGTTACCGCGCCATGCGCGCTAAGGTTGCTCCCGCGCTGTTGCGTTGCTGCTGCCGCTGCTGCTGCTGCTGCCGCTGGTTAGCGTTAAGGTCAGCTGTTCGCGGCGACAAGCGCTTGCTTGCTTGTTGGCTGCTAAGGCTGCCGCTAAGCTGCCGCTGGTTGCTGGCTGCTGCTAGCCGCTGCTACCGCTGCTATCGCTGGTTGCCAGCTAGTTAAGGCTGTTAAGCGCGCCGCTGTTGCTATGCTCTTTCGTTGGCTACTAAGCTGCTGGCTGTTAGCCAGCTGGTTGTTGGGTTAGTTGCTGGTTGGCCGCTGGTTGCTGCTGCCGCTAGTTAGTTGCTGCCGCTGCTAAGGGTTATAATGCTTGCCAGTTGCTGCCGCTAAGCGCTAAGGCTCGCTGCTGCTTGCTGTTGGCTGCCGCTGCTGCTGCTGCCGCTGCTTAAGCTGCTGCTTGCTGCTCGCTGCTGCTGCTGCTGCTGGCTGCTGCTGCCGCTGCTGGTTGCTGTTGTTTGCTGTTGCCTGCGTTGCTGCCGCTGCTGCTGCCGGCTGGGTTGCTTGCCAACCCGTTGCTAAGTTGCTGCCGCTGCTGCTGCTGCTGTTGCTGCTGCTGTTGCCGCTGCTTTCGTTGTTGTCGCTGCTGCTGGCTTCGCTGCTGCTGCTGGCCGCTGCTGCTGCTGCCGCTGCTGCTGGTTATTGCTGGGCTGCTGCTGCTTGGCTCGCTAGCTGCTGCTGCCGCCGCTGCTGCTGCTGCTGCTGGCCGCCAGTTGCTGGTTGGTTGGTTAGTTGCTGCTGGCCGTTGCTAGTTGCTTGGCCAGCTGGCTAGCTAGCTGCTTCAAGGCTGGTTGGCTGCCGCTGGTTATTGGCTGTCGTTGCCAGCTGCTGGTCAGCTGCTGCCATATTGGTTGCTGCTGCCGCTGGGTTGCTGTTGTTGCTGTTGCTGTTGTTGTTGCTGTTGCCGCTGCTGCTGCTGCCGCTGCTGCTGCTGTTGCTGCTGGGCTAAGCCGCTGCTGCTGTTGCTGCTGCTGTTGCCAGTTGTTGCTGGCTGCTGCTGCTGCTGCTGGTTGCCGCTGCTTCGCTGCTGCTAGTTGCTGGGTTGCTGCTTGCCAGCTAAGCTAGCCGCTGCCGCTGTTGCTGCTGCTGTTCGCGCTGTTGCTGGCTAGCTGCTGTCAGCGCGTTGCCGCTGGCTTGCTTACCGCTGCTGCCAGTTGCTGGCCGCGCTTGTCGCGGGCTTATTGCTGCTGGTTAGCTTCATGGCGCTCGCTTCGCCTGCTGCCGCTAAGCTGGCTGCTGCTGCTGCCGCTGCTAGCCGCTGCTGGCTGCCAGCTGCTACTGCAGCAGTTGCTGGCGGTTGCTGCCGCCAGCGCCTGCTGCTGTTAGTTGTCAGCTGCCAGCGCCGCCGCCAGCCAGGCTGCCGCTGCCGCTGGTTGCTGTTGTCGCGCTGCTGTTGTTGCTAAGCTGCTTGCCGCTGGCAAGGCTGCTGCTGGGCTGCCATGCTGCTGCGCTACCGCTGTTCGCGGCGCATTGCTGGTTGCTGCTGTTGCTGCTGCTTGCCAGCGCCAGCTTATTACATGCTGCTTAAGCGTTGCTGCCGCCAGCGCCGCTGTTGCGGCCGCTGTTGCCGCTGGTTATACGTTTACTATTGGCTTCGCTACATAAGCTGCTGCTGCTGCTGCTGCTAGCTGGCTGGTTGGCTGCCGCTGGTTGCTGGCTGCTGGTTGCCAGCTGGTTGCTGGGTTACGCTGGTTGCTAAGGTTTCGCTAAGCAGCTGCTTGCTGCCGCTGCTTGCTGTTGTTGCCGCTAAGGTTGCTGCCGCTGCTGCTAAGGTTGTTACAGCGTTGCTGCTGCCGCGCTGCTAAGCTGCTGCTGCTGCTGCTGCTAAGGCTTCGCTGCTAGCTGCTGCCGCTGCTGGTTGGTTGCTATTGCTGCCAAGGTTAAGCTGCTGGCCAGCTAAGCAAGGCTGGCTGGGTTAGTTGCGCACCGTTGCTGTTGCTTTAATAGCTAGTTGTTGGGCTATTAAGGGCTGGCGCTAGCCAGCTAATAGTTGGTTTCGCCAGTCTGCTGGTTACCATAAGGTTAAGGCCAGCTAATAGTTAAGCGCTGCTTAGTTGGCTATATTAAGGTTGTTTAAGGCTCGGCTAGCTATTAATAGGCTGGCTATTAAGCTATTAAGGTTAGTTACCGCCGCTAAGCTAGTTAAGGTTGCTGGCCATTAATAAGCGCTGCCTAATAGTTGGCTGGCTTAGCTGCTGCCAGGTTACCGTTGCTGCTGCTGCCGCTAAGGCAAGGCCGCTGCTGCTGCTGCTGCTGTTGCTGCCGCTGCTGCTGCTGCTGCTGGCTGCTGGCTAAGCTGCTGCGCTAGCCGCTAAGCTGCTGTTGCCGCTGTTGCTGCTGCTGCTGGGCTGGCTGCCGCTGCTGCTGCTGCTGTTGCTAAGGTTGCTGCTGCCAGTTGCTGCTGCTGCTGCTAAGGGCTCGCTAGCTAAGGCTAAGGCTAGCTGGCTGCTAGTTAGCTGCTTCAAGGTTGAAGGCTGGCTAAGGCTGTTGTTCCCGCGTTAGTTAAGCAGTTAGTTGCTGGTTAGCCAGCTATTTAGCTTCGCTTAGCTAAGGCCAAAGGCTAAGGCTGGCTAGCTCGCTGTCGCGACAGTTGGCTGTTGCTGGCTAGCTACCGCTAGCTAGCTAGTTGGCCGCTATTGCTGTTGCTTGCTGCCGCTGCTAGCCGCTATTGTTGCCAGCTGCTGCCGCTGTTTAGTAGTAGCAGCAGCAGCAGCAAGCAGCAGCAGCAGCAGTGTTGGCAGCAGCAGTAGCAGCAGTAGTGCAGTAGCGTGCAGTAGCAGCAGTAGTAGCAGTAGTAGTAGTAGCATTAGCATTAGCAGTAGTAATCGTATAAACACATATAAATAGTTATTTCTTCTTTCATATTTTCACTATTCAAACGTCGCTGTGACAAACCGAACGCTCGGAGCCTCGGGGTTAAACGCACACACGTTCCTTCTATAGCTGAAACATCATCTCCACTTCCACTCCTCTCCAAAGTGCATGTTTGTGTGCGTCTCGTGACAGAGGTCCGCGAGCATATGGTACAGTAAACAACAGCCTCCTCTCTCCCGGTGAAAAACACTCACATCTCGCCTTTAAACTCGTCTCCACGCAGGCCAATCAACTCCGGGTCAGAATAAACAAAAATAAATTAATTACGCCTTAACGCGAGCACGGCGGTGTGGAGGAGGTGCCGACAGTTCACGTCGCATAATTGTATTCAGTCATTCATGGCGTTTTATTAACATGTGTCGCGTGTACGTGCCCTTCGTCTGTCACAGGAAGATCGGCTAATTTCATTATTTTCCACAAGATTTAGCCGCGCTCGGTGGCTATGCTAGCTCCAGATGTCGCGGGCTAAATGAGGGAGCGTGCGGCCGGGCGGCGCTGCTGCTGTGGCGGCGGCGGCGAGCTGGGTAAACATAATTAAAGAAAGTTTAGCGGTGTCTTTGTCTCATCGCCTCCTACAAGATTCACTTTACCAAACTTTAGCTCGTTAAACTAATTTCAATTAACACCGTGGGAGCAGGAGGCCGGGGGACGCGCGGAGAGCCGGGTAAACAGGGCAGAGTAAATATAAAACACAGATGGGTTAACCTGACTGTGGCGAAATGGAGGAAAATGAGACCATAAACTGGCATCTCAGCACTGACCAATTACACGCTTACAGATACAGAAGGGTCTGCGCTCTTAAAGGAGCAGTGCGGGACTTTTCTGGAGGTGGGTACGCCAAAATAAAAGTCGTGTCTGTGGAGAGGCAACCCCGCTCCAAAGAATGCATGTTTTTCCAAGATATTTTTTGAGTAATATAAACATCTGTCATTAAATATGTTAGTTTGATGCCATTGTGGAACTTCGTTACCATGGAGACAACCAGGCCACCAGAAGTGACACTGCGCAACTTTAATATGAGTCTACTAAAACTTGAGTTTACTTGTAGCATGAGTGAGATACAGATGCCCTATACCAGTGTTTCCCAAACAGTATTTCTGGGGACACAGACACTGCCTGGCCAAAGAAAAGTGTCCTCCTGGATTTATCCAAGTAAACAGGTCTGATGTTGCTGCAGTTGGTCAGGTCCAGGTTCAGCAGCAGTGTGTGCTCACAGAATGAGGTCAGCTGAACCTGAATATACTGAAGGACCAGGTTATTCCATCAGTGGGTTTGTTCTTCCCTGATGCACGAGCATATTCCAGGATGACAATGTCAGGATTCATCGGGCTCAGATTGTGACAGGTTCAGGGAGCAGGAGACATCATTTTCACACATGGATCGGCCCCACAGAGTCCGGACCTGAACCCCAGAGAGAATCTTTGGGATGTGCTGGAGAAGCTTTGTGCAGTGCTCAGACTCGACCATCATCACTGCAAGATCTTGGTGAAGAATGAATGCACTCGCTGTGGCGTTGTTTGGATAAGCCATCCAGTGTTGCATTCAGTTTTGGAGGGAGTTTATGAAATGTTCCTTTTAACCCGCTCTACATGATCTTGTTTTTTTTTTTTTTTTTTGCTGTTTTGTCCGTCAAAAAAAATCCTATTCATGACTTAGAAGCTGGCTCCAAATGCGTTCCATAACCACGAGCGTCGCAACCTTCATTTGAATGGAGCTGAACACTGTGGGTGACGTCACACTGGCTCAGTCGGGTGAACAGATTTTCAAAGTCCAAAACTGGAGCACCTTTGGGTTGGTCATAGTTGGTAATAATAAAATGGGTAATTAACTCAAATTGTTCTGCACTCAGCCCATTTGTGACTTATTCACGGCAACATGTGAGTTAGTACACAGGGGTCCCTCGTTTATCACGGGGGTCACATTCTAAAAATAACCCACAGCAGGCAAAATCCACACAGTCGTCTGCTTTACTTTTTCCAATGATGATATATGACGGCGCCCCATAAATCGGCACTCCTCAGTTTAGATCGTGGGGGGTGAAAAACATGGTTATGTGGAGTTGTTGGCACTGTTTTTATTTTTTATTCTCATAAACATTGATTACGCAGAACACAATGTGCGGGTTCTGCCTTAGCCAATCAGAACGCAGAACACAATGTGCGGGTTCTGCCTTAGCCAATCAGAACGCAGAACACAATGTGCGGGTTCTGCCTTAGCCAATCAGAACGCAGAACACAATGTGCGGGCTCTGCCTTAGCCAATCAGAACGCAGAACACAATGTGCGGGTTCTGCCTTAGCCAATCAGAACGCAGAACACAATGTGCGGACTCTGCCTTAGCCAATCAGAACGCAGAACACAATGTGCATTCATACACTGTAAAAAAAAAAAAAAGCATGTAAAATTCCACGAAAAAAAAAAAAAAAATCCGCGAAAGTTGAACTGCGTTACAGTGTGGGACGACCGTAGTCATATTTTCTTTGTGTTTTCTGTAATTTTACCGAAACAAAAACCTAAAACAAAAAAAGTCTAGACAGTTTTTGCCTCTCTTCACTGTTGGCAGGGATTAAACTGACCAAAAATATGGACACCTGGAACATTTCTTGTATAAAACTGGGACAAGTCACTGGTTTTGGATAAATCTGCTGGTACAGGCGACACAGGGCTCAACACTGGGACTGTCCCGGGTCAACAGGGACGTCTGGTCACCCGGTCGCTTAGTCCACTTTTGATAGTCTATGGTTGCGACCTCCTTTTCTTCCACCTACTTGTCTCCGTGGAAATGTGATGGAATACTGCACTATATTAAACGTGTAAATCTTCATGGAGACAGGGGACGGCACGAGGCCAGCTTACTGAAGCCTGTGGAAAGACGACCCCTCTCATAACAAGAATGTTTTTGTTTTTTTTTCAAGGTACTTTTCAGCAATGAAAACCGCCCTGATTGAACAAACAGACACGTGATGCTGTTCCTGACAGGTTTAAACAGCATGGAAATATGGATGAAATGCAGAGGACAGATATGATGATGTGATGTGACAGTGATTAGTTTGTTACTAACGAGGGCGACGTCCCTATTTACCCACGACAGTCCCTTTTATGAGCCCCGTGTCCCCTGTCCCTGCAGATTTATCCCAAACCACGATTTGTCCCAGTTTTATGCAAGAAATGTCCCAGGTGTCCCTATTTTTGACCGATCTGATCCCTGCCAACAGAAAAGACAACAACAAAAAGAGACAAACTGTCATTTGTTTCAGTAAAATACAGAAAAGCTGCTTAAAAATGACCAAAACACAAAGAGACTATACGGACTCATGTTAGTGCCGAGTGCAGAACAGTTTTCCTTAATTACGCACTCGATTCACAGTTTGATTATTCCCAACCGCCCCAAACCGGGAGTGTCCCAATTTTTAAATGTAAAAATCTGGGCACCCACTAATGTCAACATGAGTTCTCACATTGGGGTCTGCCAGTCATAAATAAATAGACCCTTTGAAAAATTAAAAACAAAAGCAGTCTAAATTCCGGAATGGAGGCAGCTAGAGGCAAAAGTGAAGTGCACACATAATGGGATTTTAATGGGAAAACTGGGATTAATTTCAGAATATCACAAATTATGAAAAATCAAGGACAATTTGGAAAATGAAAACCACTCAGACACATAAGTGAGATCAGAGCCCAGTTTAAAAACACTCACATTTGTGTTTTACATGATTTGTTTATTTGACAAGAGAGACGTTAAGCATTTTTACAAAGGCATAATCCACATTTTGAGTTTTTACTGGACAAATCCTCACAGAAATGTTGAGCCCACAACAGGTTTTTTTTTTTACTACAGATACAGTTCTGGGCAAAAGTTTTAGGCAGGTGTCAAAGAAATGCTGTAAACTAGGAATGCTTCAAAAATGGAAGTGTTCATGATTTATTTTCATCCATCAACAAAAGGCAGTGAATGAACAAAAGAGAAATCTAAATCAGACCAGTATTTGGTGTGAGCTTTGCCTTCAGAAGAGCATCAGTTCTTCTAGGTTTTACTTGCAGACAGTTTGTGAAGGAACTGGGCTGGTCGCTGTTCCAAATATGTTGAAGAACTAAGCTCAGATCTTGTGTGGATGGAGGTTCCTCACATCCTTCTGTCTCTTCATGTTAATCCCAGACTCACTCCATGATGTTGAGGTCAGGGCCTGTGGGGCCAGACCAGCACCAACACAACTTCTGCTTCTTCTTTACACTCAAGAGAGTTCTGAACCACTTTGGCTTTTGTTTGCTCACTTTGCATTTTGTAAACTGATAAAAAACAATCATTATTTATATTTTTGAAGCATTCTTTGTTTACAGTATTTTTTCACACAGGTGCCTAAAACGTTTGCACAGTACTGTATATTACACATTTCATCATAAATTATACTTTTTGTGAAGCCTAAATACTGTTTTAGGGTTAGAAAACTGTATTTTTCCATCCTTCTTAACAGAGAGGCAAAGGAAATACAATGTACAGCTATGAAATTCAAAAATCCAAAATATTTGGTGATTTTTTTCTTCTAATGTCATAAAACCATCAGCATTTGGGTTTGGGTCTGCTCATCAGTTAATCATAGTAAATATGTTCTGTTAGCTTCATTTGTTTTGGTAAAATACAGAAAACCAGCTTAAAAATGACCAAAGCACAAAGAAAATGTGACTATACAAGTACTAGCCCGGAATAAACCAGGACTGGACCAGGTACTAGCCCGGACTAAACCAGGACGAGACCAGGTACTAGCCCGGACTAAACCAGGACGAGACCAGGTACTAGCCCGGACTAAACCAGGACTAGATAATTAGTGCCGCGTGCAGAACATTTTGTCCGTAATTACGCACTCGTTTCACAGTTTTATTATCACCAACCCAAACCAGGGATGTCTCAGTTTTTTATTTTGAAAATCTGGTCACCTTAGTTTATAGCAAAAAAGCCAAAATTATCTTTAAACGAGAGTCTCTGAAATGCACAGATCCAAAAGATTCCGATCCCGTAAAAGAGTTGAAAATCCCCTCATGAACAGGCACAAATGAACCGGTTTAATTTACAGCCCCTGGAGGATTGATTAGCACCTAAATGGCAAATTCTCCCGGTTGTGATGCTGTTTTGTGTCGTCCACTCGTCTCCCTCTTCCTCCTCCTCCTCCTCCTCTTTTCTGTATCTCTGTTACAAATGCAGCGGCTGTATCCAAACAGCTCCGACCTCTGCCCTCCTCACTCAGCTTCCTGTTTATTAAAATCACTCCAATCACAGCAGCATTAGCCGCTGTACCTGCACTGCATGCTAACGCGCTAACCGCCGTCCTCCGCGAAACCCTGGCGCGCGCTAGCCGGGAGAAAATTAAATCAAGAGTGTCAGCTAGCTAATAGGCCAACCCCGGCTCTCCTCTGCGCGCCGTCGAGGAAAAAAAAAAATTACAAGAAAAAGTGGAGGAGGAACATTCTATTAGCGCTAACATCACAGGCGCTAAGCTAACATCGGGTCAGGACAAGATAATGTGAACCACGAGGGCCGGGCACTGGTCATTTACATGTAAGTTATGCAGCGATTAGGAGGAGAGAAAGAGGGAGAAAGAGAGGAAGAGCAGGAGGGACAGTGGATATGCAAAACGGAGAGAGAGAAAGACGACTTGCTGGAATGGAGAGATAAACTTGTGTAATGAGTGTGTAGGCGAGCGGCTGTGTGGCAGATACAGCGGGGTAGTAGTAATAGTTTTAAATTGGCCATATTATGCAAACTTGACTTTTGTAAAGGAGTTTCTTCATGTAAAAACACACCTGCCGTCGTGTTTTGTTTCATAAGTGCTCGTTTCAGTTTCAGATAGTTAGTCTGTCTTCCTCTCCAGAGCCCAAACTACAGCAGAGGAAGGAGCACCATGTCCTGCAACTTATACTCAGGTGCGACATATAATATATGGACCGACCCTTTTTAGGGCAGAAGTGATTAAAAAATGTGTGTGCACATTTTGACAACAGAAGTGTCATTGTTCCCCATTCATTCTGATTCATTTAGACTGAACACGGACAGGACGGAGACAACAACATTTCCAGCACCAAAATGTCTGGTTGGTCTGTGTGTGGTTGTGAGAATCAATGTTCCATAAATACCAAATAGTCGCCGGGAGGTTTATTTGTTTCTATCACTTAACAGACCAGGCATTTATTTGAGACCAGGCGGAAATTTGGTGCGATTAATTCCTTCCTCCCTCACAAAAACGTTCCTCAGCCAAACTGGGAAAATATGGAACTCAAATTATTTTAAACAGTATGACTATAATTTATGTGACTTTCTATACAGATCTGGGTGAGTTCATTTGAAAGTGACTCCTGAATTACAGAAAGTCATTCAAACCCACAACACGCAGACATTTCTTTAGCAAAACAAACAGACGCAGCGAGTGTGGAGCAGAAGAGTGAGAACGTTCATCCATCACATCAGGGCACAAAGAGCGAGCTGTTTTTTTTTTCAGCGCTTATAGTTTATACAAATGAGCCGTGTGGTTTTAAGTTTGGTTTGTGTAGAGACGCCACTTCTGTCTTCAGCACCAACATTAGACTCACTGTTTATTTGGAACCAGTGGTTATTTATCAAAATATACAAATATACACCTGCACCCGGTGGGTAATGGGGACCCACCTCTTATTTGGTATTTTACGGGATTTCACATGTTGGTTATTTTCACACTGACAGAGGGCGCTCTAGGCTTGTGTGCCAGTATCTGCTATTCCCGTTCTCCTGTATCACTGTGACTTGGCGCTCTACTGCGCATGTCTCCATGTCATCATGTCTCCTGCAAAGTTTCCAATGAGGCATTTAGGCGCTGGAGCTCCCTCTGCTGTCAGCTACAGGAATGAACAATCGGAAATAAAATACTTGAAGTCCGTGTCCCTGTGAATGCTGCTAACAGAGCCGTGTGTTTGCTGTGAGGACAGTTTGAGTGCAGAATGAGTCCGGCAAGGGTTTATGAGCCTGGAAACTGTGTCCGAGTCTTGAGTTTTATCTATGACGCAATAAAACTGGCCAAATGCAAACTGGACATCTTTGAGTCTGAACAATATAACATGGATAAAACCTTTTTTGAAGGGTTTGAAGTCCAGGTTTAGTTCTGGTCTAGTGCAGGTTTAGTTCCAGGTTCAGATGCCGTCTGCTTCTGTTGTCATGATACTAAAATTATACTCAACGGTTCTACGATTCTAAGCATTGACTGAATAAAGAAGTGGCCTAAAGGAGTATGATGTGTTCGGCTTAAGTCAAAAGAAGCTCACCGAAGGCAGCAGTTATGGGGCAATTTTGGAGTTCCACACTATTCCATACTTCCACACTAAGAATAGGAATATTGACCGACAAAATAGCTAAATATAATGGCCAGGATCATGTAGAGCGCGTTAATACGAACATGTTCAGACCAAAATGACCCGTCTCGTAGCAGCAGTTACAGAGAGGAGCGATGAGTCATTTGGACCTGGAGTCGATGGAGCCGGAAGTGAGTCTGTGCTCACTTTCAATTTGGAACATGGCGGTTTGTTCTGAAGACTATTCTAAACCTATTCTGAAAAGTTTACATTTAGTCGTATGTATGTGATTTATTTTTCAGTACTGATACTTCAGATTAGTGGGCATTTCGCTTGATATTAGTTTTATTATTGATTAGAATCAGGGGGCAGGTTTTTGGACAACTCTACAGTGGACACAGCTTAAAAAATTCAACCTTCTCAAATGTGCAAATGAAACAAACTCCAGGTAAGTTTTGGACAAATGAACATTAACATAATGGGCCATCCCTCCTCCCTCTCCTCCTCTGTGTTTCTCCTGTGTCTTGTTTGTTGTGGTTGTCATCTTCTCTCCTCCCTCTGCTCACCTCCCCTTCACTCCTCCCTCTGCTCAGCTTCCCTTCCCTCTCCTCGCCCTGTTCAGTGTTGCAGCTCCTGAAGTCTGAGGAACATATGGTCATTGGAGATGCTGTTTCCAGATGGGCTTCTGTTAATGAGAGTTCTGCTAAATCTACACTGACCTTCCTCTGTCATTATCTCCAGAGAGCACACACTTTAGCACACACAGAGGCTCTCGCTCAATACAAAAGACTCAAGTGCTTTTAAAGGCTTCCGATTATGCTCAAAGACTTGGAGATTTTACCATATTATGAAAAACAAACAAATTCAGTTCATTTTAGTCTTCAGTGGGAAACATAGTTTTCCGCTTGCTGATGTCATGAGATGGTCTTTAATGCATCGATCATTTCAGGCAGGGGTGTATTGGGCGTGGTACACGGGGGTATGCCGCCCACCCACTTCTTCTGATGTGAGATATAAAAAATGACAAATATAAAACAGCAACTGAAATATCAAACCAAAGCAATTGGCAATAGTGAAAACGACATGCATAGGTCATATAAACCAGAACTAAACCAGGTCTAAACCAGGACTAAACCAGGACTAAACCAGAACTAAACCAGGAGGTGCACCCGTGTAGACCAAGGGTTGGGTGACCGCTGGTGAAAGGACCAGTGCAGCGCTCCGCCCCATGGGGGTAAGTGCAGCCGTCGCCCAATCACAGTTTGCGGACACCCTGCTCCACAGACGAGGGTTCTCTCGAGTCCAAGATTAATCCTGGTTTAACTCTGGTTCAGTCCTGGTTTAATTCAATTCAATTCAATTTATTTTGTAGCGCCCAAAATCACAACAGCAGTTTCCTCTAAGGCCGTTCCAAGATCTGGATGAGTAAAACATACACACAGACATATCAAAACAGGAATAAACAACATTCATGTAAAGCAGCAAATGAAACATGGTCCAGTCATCCCCTGTCCTTAGACCCTCCTTCTCAGCAAGGAAAAACTCCAAAAAACCCAGAGTCCTGGGAAGAAGAAGAAACGTCGGGGAGAACTACAGTGAAGGAGGGATCCACTCCCATGGACGGACAGGCTATAGATGTCCAGGCCCGTGGGCCAGTTCAGTATGACCACGGCTACCCAGGTGGGGAAGGAGCCGGGGAGGAGGGGAGGCCGGGCAAGAGGAGGAGACCGGGCGAGGAGGAGGAGGCCGGGCGAGGAGGAGGAGCTTAGTTCTGGTTTAGTCCTAGTTTAGTTCTAGTTTAGACCTGTTTTAGTCCCGGTTCAGTCCGTATACGTTGCCAAAGTCCAGCACCTCGATCGATGTTTCTTCTGGGACACAAATTAAAGTTCTCACAACTTCGGCAGTGCAGAGGTGGTGGAGGTGGTGGAGGTGTTCACAATATGGACTGAAGACGTGTGGAAGAGAAAAAAGGGATCCTATCCCAGGATTGACGCTCTGATTTATGTTCTGTAGGTGATTATGAACAGCGTTAATGTAATAATTTTGAGTGAAAAACATCAAAAATTACAGATTTTTACTGGGCTGATACCTTTATGTTTATAGTGAAAGTGACACTGATTTCAGAGCTCTATTTGCCTTTACAAACAATTTCTCGCAGTTACTGTTTTTAGCCTGCTCACTGTAATCCAAGAATGTGTACACAACAATGACTTTTGTTTTTTTTGGTTTTCCTGTTTTGTATATACTTCAAATGATAAAACATGAAACAAAAATGTTCAAATGTACTTTTGAAGACCAACATAGATGATAGAATCTCTTAAAAATCCACTTATTTTGGACGGTTCAACCACAGATGCTAATTTGTATCACGAGTCTCTCAAATGCTGAAGACATTTCCTCTTGAAAATTCTTGTAGCATCAGAACAAAATCTATCACTTCTTTAACCTGAGATAAATAAGAGTTTTGTGTTTCTTCTTGTTGATTCTGCAGAAATCCACAGTTTCTCAGTCCAGTGTTTTCCCTTTTTACTTCTAAGCCTGGCGTGAATGGACTGTGCATTTCTCTGATTTAATCCGTCTGTTAATAACACCCATTGAAAATCAGGGAGACAGGATGTAGCTCCAGGCACACGAGTGTGTCCAGTTTGTGAAAGCGTGTGGTTCTGACTGGTCAGGCTAATAGAACACTCCCTGCTCTCTTGGTGCATTAGTTTTTCTGATAGAACACATCCTGGATACATTCCTGCTCATGTTTTTAAGTATTCTCCCCTCACCACTCCTCCACCCTTTCCTGCTCCGAGAGGCTGTCAGAAACACACTGTCATTATGCAGATTTATGCAAAACATTAACAAGAGGAATTAAAGCACAAATGAGGTGGCTACACTTGAATTGTTAAGATTATGAATAATTAGCAGGAATCTTTGGGCTCCTAATATAACTTGTTTTTGATAAACAAAGCTTAATTATTGCAATCCTGGGGAGGATTGAGGTGACCTTCATTAATCTTACACAACAAGTCTCCAGTGAGAGCCACGTGCACGCCCGCATAGGCTAATGTGCACACACTTAGCATATACGCTAACATGCATGTGATTCTTCAATCCGAGTCAGAGATACGCTGCTGCACAAATGCACTAGCGCTGGTCATTTATGGAGCCTTCAGTCGTTCTCGGAGGTCCATCCTCAACAGACCTTTTCCACAACGGTAGAAGTGCCCACTGTAGGTTTGTGGAACTTCCACTTAATGGTTTTCTGTGGTAAATGTCTGCCTTATTCTCCACCAGCTTCATAAATCTGCCCCATCACTGAATCTTCAACCAACAAGGTCCACAAAGGATGGATGGATGGATGGATGGATGGATGGATGGATAGATAGATAGATGTTTCTCCTTTGGGGACACACATTTACACACACATTTACACACACATTTACACACACATTTACACACACATTTACACACACATTTACACATGCATTTTGACACAGAAAACCATTAACTGGAAATTCTGCAAACCTACAGCGGGACACTTTATAATCTCTCAGAACCTCTATTTGGAAAGTCTGAGAACATTTCAGAACCTGAGCTAGAACATGGCTGCTCCCTGTGTTTGGTGAAAATGTCAAATCAGTTCTCATCTAATCGCATTAAATACAAAACAAATACACAAAACACATTATTTCCTGAGTTTTCTGCTCTTAAAAAAATGAAAAACAGAAACTAGTTCATTTTTCCTCACTTACCTTATGCATTCAGAACATTCGAATTATTAAGGTCCTTTCATAAGTTCCAGAAACCAGAGCAGAGCTGTGTCAGTTTAGAAACAACAGAAACATCCTGGTTCTCAAACGATAAAAACACCTTTATAATCAGATGCAGACAGTACACAGCAGACTTACTCTGACCTCAAGAGCTGCTCGTACAACGTCTCTGTACTGGGACTCGACACATTTTACTCAGATACATGGACTTTAAACACCTCTTTGTTGTTTGCAAGCTTCGCTAACAAATGCAGCCTTAGCACCCAGAGGCTAACGTGTGTGCGCGTGGAGCATATGCTAACCAGCCTCTCAGCCGCGAGCAGGTATCCAGGAGAGGTGCTTGTTTGGTCCCAGCAGATCCTGGTCCAGTTTAAGCCTGGCAGACAGATGCAGGATCACACTCGCAGGTGACGGAGAGCCCGCGGAGAATACACCAGCCCTCCTCCTCTCGCCTCTAATTATAATTACAACTCTCCCCTTTCCGCCGTCTACTTTTGGACGTGAATATTTGAGCGGAGCGGAGCACGGAGAGAGGCTCAGAGCGCGAGGTAATTAAAAACATGACGCAAATGCTAACACAGAACAATATGCTTCATGCTTGGGAAATGATTGTAGATTTCGACGTGTTTATTGTGCCAAGTTTTGCTGCGTTTAAGTCTCCGTGCATGATTTTTGTCTGTCTTAAAAATGTGAAAAACAGAACTAGATCATCTGAAACAGTTTGTAGTCGTCCAAAGTTCTTCCTCGCTTAGCTTGCGCATTCTGAGCATCCTAATTATTCACCACGGTGAGTTTAGAAGCATGTTTCACAACTCCACCAAGACCAGCATTTTTCCATCACAGTAAATCTAACAACAACTAGCACGTTAACACACACTTCCTGATTCCCGCACAATAAAACACAATTCTAATTAGATGCAGACAGTACGCAGCCGTCTTATTTTGATCTCAAGAACTGCTTTATATGCAGGGGTGCACATAACTGGTACGCTGGTACGCATGCGCAGCAAAAAAAACGAATGCGTAATGCCACTTCAGTTACTGAGCGCCTTTGCGTCGCCCACTTGACTTGACCGATCGTGTCATATCGATCTTACACATGTCCAAGTCCAACTACTGTCAAAGAGGTCTAAAAAACAACAGACATTAAGCAGCTTCTTTGGCGTTTCCCGCCTACAAAGAAACACCAGCCGGAGCCAGAGCCGAAGAAAAGACTTTTTTCGGAAAAGTGGCTTCAAGATGTGCAGTGGCTTGAAGCTAACGATGAACGCACTGAAATGTGGTGTAAGCTTTGCCGCTCACATCCACACCGAGCAGATAAAACAGGTGCGTTTTATAAAGAGGAGGACAATGGGAGTGACACGGAGGACAGTGGGGGCGACATGGAGGACAGTGAGGAAGATGGCACTTTTTAAGACCTCGCTACATAATGAGTGAGTACCAAACTCCATCTCCTGGTACTCACCTGAGTAACTCACTGAAAAAGTTATGTGCACCCCTGTTTATACGGTATATCTACTGGAAGAAGACACATTTTGTGCAAATACTTGGGGAAAAATCAGGTACAGGCCCTTATATGTTTGCTTCAAATATTCCACAGTATGGCTTTACAACGCTAGATTAAGTTATCGATCAAAACCATCTGTAATTGAATAAATGAGATAATAAATAATGCGTTTAAAGTAGGATGACCAGATTTTCAAAATTCTAAATTGGGACACACGCAGATTGGGATGGCCGATAAACAAAAATGTGAAAAGATCGTGTAAGATGCATTCTCATGTCCGTCATAATATGAGGGACTTCTGTCAGTGCATTTCTTTGCTTTATGGCCATTTGCAAAACCAGATTTCTGTATTTTGACAAAACAAATGGTAATTTATGCTCCACTTTACTGTTGGCAGGGATCAGATTTGTCAAGAATTGCGATAGTCCTGTTTTAGTCCTGACCTTTTAGACCTGATGTAGTCCTGCTTTATTCTTAGTTTAGTCCTGGTTTAGATCAGATTGGTCAAAAATAGGGACACCTGGAACATTTCTAGTATAAATCTGGGACAAATCAGTGGTTTTGGATAAATCTGCAGGGACAGAGGACACAGGGCTCTAAACTGGGACTGTCCCAGGTCAACAGGGACATCTGATCTCCTTAGTTTAAAGACAGCGTCTGTAAAGGCCCCAGACATTACAGGAATCTTCGGTTTTGCAAATGTGCGACAAAAAGCGCAGACCATAAACACGAGGAGAATCGCCGTAGTGATGCTGATGTTTAGTGGTTATGATCTGACA
Organism: Odontamblyopus lacepedii; assembly: GCA_034769755.1. Taxonomy (NCBI): domain Eukaryota; kingdom Metazoa; phylum Chordata; class Actinopteri; order Gobiiformes; family Gobiidae; genus Odontamblyopus; species Odontamblyopus lacepedii. Next base: position 2,786,855 of record CM068354.1, on the reverse strand, counting down.
AAGCAGCTCAGAGTCACACTGACACCACACACACAAGGCTCACACACACACACGAGCATCACACACACACGAGGATCACACACACACGAGCATCACACACGAGGATCACACACACACGAGGATCACACACACACGAGGCTCACACACACACGAGGATCACACACACACGAGGATCACACACACACGAGGATCACACACACACGAGGCTCACACACACACGAGGCTCACACACACACGAGGCTCACACACACACGAGGATCACACACACACGGGGATCACACACACACGAGGATCACACACACACGAGGCTCACACACACACGAGGCTCACACACACACGAGGATCACACACACACGTGGATCACACACACACGAGGCTCACACACACACGAGGCTCACACACACACGAGGATCACACACACACGAGCATCACACACACACGAGGATCACACACACACGAGCATCACACACACACGAGCATCACACACACACGAGGCTCACACACACACGAGGATCACACACACACGAGGATCACACACACACGAGGATCACACACACACGAGGATCACACACACACGAGGCTCACACACACACGAGGCTCACACACACACGAGGCTCACACACACACGAGGATCACACACACATGAGGATCACACACACACGAGGATCACACACACACGAGGATCACACACACACGAGGATCACACACACACGAGGCTCACACACACACGAGGCTCACACACACACGAGGCTCACACACACACGAGGATCACACACACACGAGCATCACACACACACGAGGATCACACACACACGAGCATCACACACACACGAGCATCACACACACACGAGGATCACACACACACGAGCATCACACACACACGAGGATCACACACACACGAGCATCACACACACACGAGGATCACACACACACGAGGATCACACACACATGAGGATCACACACACACGAGGATCACACACACACGAGCATCACACACACACGAGGATCACACACACACGAGGATCACACACACACGAGGATCACACACACACGAGCATCACACACACACGAGGATCACACACACACGAGGCTCACACACACACGAGGATCACACACACACGAGGATCACACACACACGAGCATCACACACACACGAGGATCACACATGAGGATCACACACACACGAGGATCACACACACACGAGCATCACACACACACGAGGATCACACACACACGAGCATCACACACACACGAGGATCACACACACACGAGGATCACACACACACGAGGAGCGCAGCAGTTACAAAATCACATACGCAGACACAAAGTCGGGTCACGCCTCCCCACAAATCGCAGCCTAAATCGGACACATTCTCCTGTCGTGCGGCAGCCTTAAGTGTATCACATTTTTAGTTACCAGTGGATGAAAGATATGAAACCTGAGTTTAGGAGACAGGAGGACAGTCACACAGGAGGACATGCACACTCCACTCAGAAAGATCAGGTCTAACCCACAATCCCCACACTGAGGAGACGAGACACCCACAGCAGAGCGTCTTGCCCAAAAACACAAGAACAGCATCAGAAGAGGATTTGAACGAGCAGCCTTCTACTTCCATTGGCACTCTTATGTCCCAGTTATATGGTCTTCACTCGTGGTTTAGACCGCAGATTGTATATGGACAAGTTCTTAATAGGAAGTGAGCATGGGTGCGCTTCCGGCTCCATCGACTCTGGCTCCAGTTCACTTTGTATTGAAAAACGCCCCTCTCTCTGTAACTGCTGCTGTCAGACTTGTCATTTTGGTCTTAAAATGGTCTCATTAACCCATTCTAAATGATCCTGGTGTTTTATTTCATAATTTTGCCTATAAATCAGTTTCTAAAATGGTATCCTTGTGACTGGAGCTGAACGCTGCAGATGATCTCACACTGCTTTGGTAGGGTGACCAGATTTTCCAGATTTTCAAAATCAAAAACTGGGACAACCCCGGTTTGGGTTGGATGGTAATAATAAAATTGTGAAACGAGTGTGTAATTAAGGACAATTATTCTGCAGAGACCATTCATGACAAACGTGTGAGTCAGTATAGTCACATTTTCTTTGTGTTTTGGTCATTTTTAAGCCACTTTTCTGTATTTTACCCAAACAAATGAGAGTTTATGTCTCTCTTTACTGTTGGCAGGGATCAGATTGGTCAAAAATAGGGACACCTGGGACATTTCTTGTATAAAACTGGGACAAATCAGTGGTTTTGGATAAATCTGCTGGGACAGAGAACACAGGGCTCTAAACTGGAACTGTCCAAGGTAAATAAGGACGTCTGGTCACTCTATCCTTTGGCTCACTTCTTTATACAGGCTATGCACTGGCAAGGTGGGTAGACTCTCAGGTCCAAGGACACAACAAGAGCATCACTTGGATTTGAACTGCCCACCTTCTACATCCTTTTCCACTCTGTACTCCAACTGTATGTTCTTCAGGCCTGGTTTGGAGCGTGGCGTAGTTTTCTTTGAGTCTAATCTAATTGAAGTTTTTTGTCTTTGCTCTTCAGTGCCCTCGCCTCGCAGTAAACTTCACTTGGCGGTGATATTGACGATCCAAACGGCGTATTGCTCATGTAAAAGAGAACAAAACAAGCCAATAGAGCTTTCCCATGCTTTACTGCCCCGTGTAAAACGTCAATGCTCCGATACGGCGCGCGTTTACATAGTGGGAGAAAACATGGCCGCCGCTCTGCCTGTGGACACCGGAGCAGATTTAGAGCTCCGTTTGGACATTTCCTCCGAGCCGATCAATGCCGCAGTCAGTTCATTTTGCGCCACGTCAATAGCCCGGAGTACAGTGAGCAGGCTCCTATTCAAAAGCAGCGAGAAGAGTGGGATGGGGGCTGGGGTCAGATAGGCCAAAATGTATGTGTCTTAATGCACAAGACATCTACACTCGAAAATTCTCAACATTTGGAACAAAATATAGCATTTCTTACAACTTTTGGTGCTTTGCTTGTTGTTTCTGCAGAGCTCTGGTTGGTTAATCCACCTGTCAACTGGGATTCGTGGAGACAGGACACAGCTCCAGATCCACTCATCTTTGTAAAGTTTTGTCAAAGTGTGTGGTTCTGGCTGGACAGGGAACAGATCTAGAGGTTGGTAGTTCGAGATTATACACAAATGTATTCATATTTTTGTCCTCTATTTTGTTAATCTTTCAGAACTAGTATAGACATTGTCTAGTGTGCTGTCCACCAGTTTTAGTCTGAAAGATGCTATATTACACAAAATGGATTCTTGCAAACTTTACACCATATTATAATGTTTTACCTTCTCAAAATTATTAGTCTGTCCACATCTCTCAAACTCAAAATGCTCTGTTCCACCTTGTGATGTCATGTAGTGGTAGTTTTCAAGTTAACAGCTAACTTTAACACATTTAATAATTTAATAAAGTATTTCTCTTTTGGAGGGTGCCACCTGTTTCCGATTGAGAACCACGGTCTCAGATTTGGAACAGCTGGTTCCCATCCCAAGGTGGCTTGTCCTCTGCAGGTTGGTGGAGAGTCCCTGCCTCATGTGGAGAACTTCAAGTATCTCGGGGGTTTGTTTACAAGTGAGGGAAGGATGGAGCATGAGATTGACAGGCGGGTGTAACGTTGGCAGTGCTGTGGTTGAGCTATGGTCATGAGCTCTGGGTAATGACCAAAAGGACGAGATCAAGGTACAAGCGGCACAAATGAGTTTCCTCTGCAGAGTAGGGTGAGGAGCTCGGTCACATGGGAGGAGCTCGGAGTAGAGTCGCTATTCATCCACGTGGAGAGAAGCAGCTGAGGGGAGGGCATCTGTTCAGATGCCTCCTGGACGCCTCCTTCAGGAGGTGTTCATATCCCACCAGGAGGAGGCCCCGGGGAAGACTGGCGGCGGCTGGTTGACAACAGTGTCTGGAGAGAATTTTCCCATACTGCACCCACCAGTGGGTTTTTGCTCTGGCACCAAGGATCATGTGTTCACTGAGAGACTGAGGATGGGACAATGTGTTTGCTGATGTCTGTGTCAGATTATGTTTCCATGTTTTTCACTGTGAAGAACATTGGGGCAACTCTTGTTGTGATTCTGGGCTATAGAAATAAAATTGAATTGAACTGGCCTGGGAACACCTCAGGGTCCAGGAGGAAGTGTCTGGGGTGATGGAATTCTGGGAGTCTCTGCTTAGACTGATGCCCCTGCGACCCAGCCCTGGATAAGCGGAAGAAAATGGATGGATGGTATTTCTCTTTTATCATTTGTTCAGTAGAGACCAGCAATTCAAGAGTTTAAAAACACAGTGGAGCATGTCCTGTATTATTACATGACATCACAAGGTGGACCAGAGTGTTTTCAGTTTGAGAGAAGAACTCAGCCTAAATCTGCAAGGTTTGTGTGTTAAACATATGTGAATGAAACAAAACACAATTCCAGGTGTGTATCAATAACATCTTCATGGAGACAAGAAGTTACACAGTGCATCTTTAAAGCAGCAAATCGTGTTCTTTTCCCTCATCTTCAGATCTCCAGTTCTCCTGCAGACCTCTCCCATGCCTCCCTCTGTCGTCTGGCCGCCATATTGAGGCGTGCTGGTGTGGGTCTCTCCTAATGAGTCGTCGGTGCAGCGCTGTGTTCTGTGGATGTTGTCTTTGAGGAGGCTGCCCCCGGCCCTGCTCCAGCCCAGCCTCCAGTGTGTTTGTGTGGGCTCGGGTCCCCAGCGTCTCCCCCTGTGGCTCCAGCAGACAGAAGGCTCCGGGCTCCGAACAGATGTCCTCACTGCGGCTCACATGGCCACGTGAACAACACAACAAACAACAACAACACACATGTCCGCCAGCACAAACAGAGGGCTGCTCAGAGGCTCTGCTCAGGACATGTGAGACTGCTCCACTCACAGCTGAGGAGGGGGATGCTTCATCCTTTAAAGTCCATTTACTGGACAGATTTTTGAAATTCCACTGTTCAAACTCCCTGGATTAAAAGCAACCGCCTTGTGGATATTAGTTAGCAATTAGCTGGTTAGCTTCTGTGATGCCTTTGAACTCTTAATAGTTGACATCTTCCAAAAGTCCATGAGTCTGCTCTCATTTCCATTTCAGTGCATGCTGCTGTTGTGTTCTTGGGCAAGTCACCTGACTAACCTGTTGGACCGCGGTGTGTGATTGGTGGACTGGTGGTGGGAGAGGCTGTTGGTGCCCTGGTGATTTTCTTGCTTTGTCTAGAGTTGTGCTGAACCCACTCACAGTAAGAATGCATCTATTTATATTTGTATTTCTTTTTGTGGATCTGTCTCACACACTGAGCAGTTTTAGACACGTTTTTGTGTTTCGAGCACATGTAAGGGACTGGATTTGTCTGTTTGTCTCCATACAGATGTACAACAACTCAACCTAACAGATAACCCTGTGTTCTGTTAATCACCGTATTATGTCTTCCTGTGACTTCTTGTGCATAGCTAAGATTTTAGATTTCATTACTCATTTTTAGATTTTATTTTGACTTGCAGATATGCATTTATATAATTATACCTTATTTCACACCAGTCTCTTTCTATCTTTTTGCTACTTATTTAGAATTTATTATTACCATTAATATGTTTTACTCTTTGTTAATATTGTGATGTGTGAGCTCCTGTGTCCAAATAATTTCCCCTGTGGATCAATAAAGTCTGTCTAAGTTTTCCTCAGTCTCCAAGCAAGACACTAGGAGGAGCTAAGGAGCTAAGACATTTGATTTGCCACAGGCCTGTTACACCATATGTGGCAGAAGACCTTCCAGAAGATATACTTCACGGCCTTTCACAGGAAATATTTTGAGGGAAATAACCGTTTGGCCACCACAAAACAGCAGAGCGGAGTAAGAGCCTTTCCTGATGTGTTCACCTGGCTCCCTCTTGAGGCTGCTATGATGCTGCAGGACACAGAGGAGGGACACTTTTGTCCAGAGGAGTGTTCCTCACCTCAAACTGCCCAGACACAGGATCTCTCTCCCCCTCTCTTTCTCTCTGTCTCTCTCTCTTTTTACCTCTCTCTCTTTCTTTCTCTCTCTCTCTTTCTCTCTCTCTTTTTGTCTCTCTATTTCTTCCTTTTTTCTCTCTCTTGTCTCTCTACTTCTTTCTAACTCTTTTTTGTCTCTTACTTTCTTTCTCTCTCTTTCTTTCATTCTCTCTCTCTTTTACTTTCTTTATCTCTTTCTGTCGCCTTCTCTCTCTCTCTTTGTCTTTTTCTTTTTCATTCTCTCTCTTTTTTCTCTTTTACTTTCTCACTCTCTATGTCTTTCTCTCTTTGCCTCGCTGTCTTTCTTTCTCTCTATTTCTCTCTGTCTCTCTCTCTTACATGACATAACATAACCACCTCACCTGTAAATAAATAAATAAATGTATAGGTAACTTTAATGCCATACAGTGGAAAATTCCGGGCTCAGTATTATCATCTCCATGGAGACAACCAGGTGCAAATATCAAATTCGTTCAACTTTCCTTAACTTTCCTGCGAGACTTTGCTGCTGTCCCCGCATCACTGTCAGTTCAGAGAGTCTGAGGCGACATCCGCAAATATAGACACCAAAAAGTCCAAAATATGTAAAATGGTGGAGCGAACCCAATGCAAATGTCCCCGCGTAATGACACTCTGCAGTCTGTGTGGAGCGAGTGGTGAAATTACACTGCGAGCGCACACGTGAGCCACCGGGAGCGTGCACGAGGGCCGTTTGAAAAGCCGACCTCGCAAATGTATTCGTCTGAAACGGTGTAAACAGGCGTGCGTGGCGGTGCAGCTTTTAAAAGGGGAGGCTGAGAGGGGATAATGACCCAGAGGAGGCAGAAAGCCGGTGATTGGAGCAGGTACAGAGGGGGGGGCACAGGGACCAGGGCTTTTAATGTAACCAGGGTCTATGCATCGCACCGGTGTTTAGCAGAACAAATATGCACAATGAGAAAGTTTGTGAAAGCGCTGAACTGAATATATGGCCATGTATAAAATGCTGCAAATTGATGTGTAGTGATTGGACAGAAGTACTGTTGTTTAAGTCCTATGTATTATTCAGGCATTTTGAATACTTACTTTTCTAGAATGCCGTAGTTGAGCTGGAGACAGGTCAGAATTCTCAGGTGGAGCTGGCTGTGTAACTGTCAGATTGCAGATATGTTGACCTGGTTTATGGTTCATAATATCTTCAATTTAGCTTCAGAAAACAGTGCCATTATTCAACTACAGCAGTGCGACATTAGCAGGTGAAACGGACTTCTCAGTTAAACAGAAGGACGTGTTTTTTAACAGGGAAATACATTAGATGTAGTTAATATGATTAACTTAGGTTCAGGATCAGGACCACGCCTCAACCGCCCCCACCTCCTCTCCAGCCAATCACAGCTCACTTCTACCACACGTCAATTTCCCACAAGCCTATTTGTGTCAGCCTATCCTGGAAACCCAGTTTGTCCCAAAGCACTCGACCCCACCCTCCCAACCCCGATCTGTTCACTTCCAGACATATTGTTATTGAGACTGAACCCCCACCCTGAGTCTCAGCCCAGCCTTGTCTCCATATAATAAACTCTTTTCGCATATGTGTTGTTGGTGTGGTCCTTGCTAGTGAAAACATGGTTAAAATTTGATTTAGTCTGCAGTGTGTGAATGCACTTTGAAATGTTCCGGTGGAGTGCCAACAACCTACGATGTTCTTGCTTTGCCTGGAAGGTTTCACAGTGTGGTATTAAATGTTTAAGAGGGGGTAAAGATGCTAGCTAAGGAGCTTGCTATGGACATTTGATTTACACCTTATGTGGCAGAAAATGTGGCAGAAGAACTTCAATTCAATTCAATTTTATTTCTATAGCCCAGAATCACAAGAGTTGCCCCAATGTTCTTCACAGTGAAGAACATGGAAACATCATCTAACACAGACATCAGCAAACACATTGTCCCATCCTCAGTCTCTCAATGAACACACGATCCTTGGTGCCAGAGAGCAAAAAACCCACCGGCAGGTGCAGTATGGGAAAATTCTCTCCAGACACTGTTGCCAACAGCTGTCGCCATGCGGCACCTTCAGACCTGAGAGCTTTGAGGAACCAGTCACTTTATAGAGAGCAGAGTCAGATGGACAGGCAGACGTGAGGGGGACTGGACATCGGCTTCTTTGGGTTGAGGTCCTTCAACCAGGCGGGTGGGGGGGTCAATCCAGGCAGTGGGAGCTCCATCCAGGCAGGTGAGTGGAGAAGGGTAGCGCTAAGGTCTGGTCAGTATCTGCTCACGGGAGGACAGAGGAAGTACTCAGAGACCTTCCAAATGAAGTTTTAGGAAACACAAGGGACTGTTGGATTGTGTGAAATGACCTGTTTGTATTTCCTGTATCCATGGACCTTCCATAGGAAATACCTCGAGACCTTCCAGAGAAGGGAATTAGGAATGGGCATTTGATTCAATTTTTTTAATCAATCATTGGGAGAATTAATGTTTTTAAAATAATCATCATCTTTATTATTACTATTACTAATCTGCATAAATAAACTCAACTTTACAACATCTAAACCATCACCACTACAGAGCCACATCAGCCCATGTGACATTAGAATGTGTTTAATGCAGCTTTAGCACATTTGTTTACATCTTAGAGAAACAAAACTTAAAGCTGCAATACGCGAACCCTCCTGCAAGATTCTGTACAAGGCTCCGCCCACAAGCCTACATTACCCATGCTCCAACAAGACAATTCTCCATAAATATACAAAAACATGAGAAAAAAAACAACAAAACTTGACAAACCTGATGTGATGTGCAGTAGTCTCATTAGTGGGATGTGCACTGATTGTGTTGTGACAGCGCTCTGAAGGGGGAGCGACCTGCAAAGGGAGGGGAGATGCATAAAGGTAACACGGTGATCTCAATGTGTGTTACACTTAAGACCTCAGAGTAAATACAAGTAAAATAACCCCTCTTTAAGATCTAAAGTCCAAATGAATCAGCATCCAATATTAAGAAAGCCGCACCTTCGTCAAAGCGTATATACAATGAATGTGCCCTCACATCTGAAGGTTGGCGGTTCAATGTTTACTGCATGTCCTTGAGCAAAACACTTAACCCCTCTTTCCTGCCCTTCTATTCCTGCTCCCACTCTTTAAAGACATTGCTGACAGATTTTCACAGGCGTACTTAATAATTTGCTTATTTCAAACAGACACTGGTCACAGCCTGGTCTCACCTCATGTTTTGTCCCATTGAAAGCCGCTAACAGTCTGTCCACTTGTACCTGATCCAGTGTGATAAAGCGACTCGCGCTTTCATATTTACATAAAGGAGAGGTGAAGGAGCCGGAGCCGTAACCACGCGCCGGCTAATGTCCCACACTGTCACTTTATTAGCATGACAAAGAGCACAATCATTTCGGATATGCCTGGATGGCGTTTTCATTTGCGGCGCTCTGATTTATTAACAAAAGTGTCAGGAATGCGGTGAGTGCTCCGGGCCTCGCGCACAAAAAAAGAAATTAGAAAAATAATGCAACGAAAATAAAGGACTGTCAGAGGAGAGATGGATGAGGAGGGAGGGAGCGAAGGAGGAGGAGAGAGGTGAGAGGAGGAGAGGAGTGGATCGGGTAATTAGAACTTCAACACAACATAACAGAAGGAGACGGCGTACTTTGTCACCACTGCTGACATCAGAATAATGTAGGATTTAAGAGGTTGACTGAAAAAGACTCACATCAAGTGAAGTTTAAACGGTTCTTTGTCATTGAGCAAATACTAAAAAGTCTCAATAAAATTCATCTGAACCAAGTCTCGTGTCCTGTCTAAAGTTTACCCAGAGACGAGGAACAGACTTTTCATGAAGTGCGTTTAGTGGGGAAGAGTTTTTTCTGTAAATAAATGTTACGTCTTTCGCTGGAGCGTTCCAAAGTCTGGATCTTGTAATTCTTCCTTTAGACTGATTTCATGTGGAAGTACCTTGAAAAACATGCATTTTTACAGTGGTACAATGGGCTTCCCTCTCCACATGTCTGATCTGTGACTTGGGGCCTGGTGGTGTCATCTGCTTGTTGCCATGGAGATGGATTAATGCCAGTGGAACATTCCAGACAAACCCCTCAGTGTTAGCAAATGGCAGACCCTCCACCAGCCATTTTCCCTCAGAGAATACTGTAAAAGCAGCACTTTGTGAAAAAAATGACACCACCGTGCTAATACTAAAGTACCAGGAAGAAAGCCCTAAAAGTTTTCACTTCTGCCTGACAAATCTGTTCTAAAGCTGTTCACATGAATACTGTGGATATTAAGGATGTGCAAAAGGATTTTGGGGAACTGCAGACGAGTTCACCAGAGGTAAGTACAGACCTCCTCCTTTCATCGTGTGAAAATCAGGAACCTCATATTTCAGTTTGAAGTTCAGCTGAAACAGTGAAATGAATCATTTGGGTATTGCAGATTATTCATTATTCCAGTTCGATCATAAAAAAAACTGCACAGATGATATTCTCTATTTAAACAACCCTTTAAATGAAAATACTGTTACGACAATGTGACTTTTACACAGAGACATGTGCAGTCAGGCTCTCTCATGTAAAAAGCAGCTCTGGTCTTCTCCGGTGTCCTCTCTTTGTCCCTCTCCGTCTCCATAGATCTTACTGTAACGACTTAAGCCAAGCAGCCGCACCTGCTCGCTAATTAAACGAATAAATTCTCTCCTGGGCATGAAAAATATGCACAGTGACCACTCTGATTTATAACAGTGTGCAAACGAGCCTCCCCATCCATCTCCTGTTTCCATAGAGGCGCTGCTCTTTGACTCCGGCCTCCATTGTTGACGCCGGGGACTCGGGACGGGGACTCTGCAGTTTTCTGTCTCCGATCAAATGAAAAACGCTCTGGTAAAACGGCGTAATATTCTGACAGAGTCCAAAGCAAACAGAGGAGAGGCGTTTACAGTGCGCCCAGGTCATAACTCCAGCACACAGGAGCCAGAGCCGGGGCCGACACAGACACAGGGGCCAGAGCGAGAGAACGCAATACTCCCAGAGTGGTCACTGATTTAAGAGCCCACTCCACCAGCAAATATGTGACAAGGTATTTCGATTAAACATGTGCGATGGGACTTTCTGCTACCAGCTTATTTCCATGGAGATATTTGTTTTCATTTATTTTTTCTTCATTGAAGCCTCTTTTTTCAGGCACATTAAAAGCACTTTAGTGTCATGTGCACAGCTGGAGTAGGTTGAAGTTAGGCATTAATAAGTTATAACTTTACCTGGAATGTTCATATGGGGGGGACAGGCTTGCCCTCTACCCTGGTTTAGTCCTGGTTTAGTCCTGGTTTAGTCCTGGTTTTGTCCCTGGTTTAGATCCTGCGATAGTTCTATTTGAGTCCTGGTTCTGTTCTGATTTTGTTCTAATTCAGTCCTGGTTAAGTCCCTGGTTTAGTCCTGGTTCAGTCCTAATTCAGTCCTAATTCAGTCCTGGTTCAGTCCTGGTTTACTTCTGATTTAGTCCCTGGTTCAGTCTTGGTTTATTTCCTGGTTCAGTCTTAGTTCATTACCGGTTTAATCCCTGGTTTATACCTGGTTTAGTCCCTGGTTCAGTCCTGATTTAGTCCCTGGATCAGTTTTAGTTCATTACTGGTTTAATCCCTGGTTTATACCTGGTTTAGTCCCTGGTTCAGTCCTGGTTCAGTCTTGGTTCAGTCCTGGTTCAGTCCTGATTTAGTCCCTGGTTCAGTCCTGGTTCAGTCTTGGTTCAGTCCTGGTTTAGTCCTGGTTTAGTCCCTGGTTCAGTCCTGGTTCAGTCTTGGTTCAGTCCTGGTTCAGTCCTGATTTAGTCCCTGGTTCAGTCCCTGGTTCAGTCCTGATTTAGTCCCTGGTTCAGTCCTGGTTCAGTCTTGGTTTAGTTCCACAGAGCAGTGATGACTTTGGATATGAAGATGTTCCACGGAAATTCAGCACTTTCTTTAGAATTATTCTAAAATCAATACGTTTCACTCAGAAAATAGCTCTGGCCAAACCTGTGGACAATATTTTCCCTCGTGGCAGCTGTTAAAAAGCCTTCCAATTCCACGAGACATCCACGTGCCTGGCAACACCGTCACTGTGTAAAGTCTGCTGCTAATTCTTTTGACTTTTATTGTCCGAAAATCACATGGCAGTTGGTCTTTCTGTGACAGCAAAACTCTGCTCTGGTCTCTGAAAGTGGTGAGAAGCTCTTTTAAACTCATCACTGTGACTAATTAGGACGATCTGAATGCAAAAGGTGAGTGAGGAAGAACTTTAGACCAGTGCAAACTGTTTCAAACTAACTATATTGTTTTAAACCCTTTTAACCAGTACCATACATTTAGAGTTTCATTTCATTGCATGTGTTTCCAGTCTAACTATTTAATAATACTAAAAATATCTGCACCAGTTATAGTCTTTCCCCTCCACCCACCCCTCCTCCCTCCTCTCTTTTCTACTCTGGGACTCTGGGTAATTTGGTGTGAGTCGACTAAACTCTGGACTAAACCCTCGGCGGACACGTTTAATCCAGGCGCCGTCCTCCTCCAGGGCTCCGTGTGTCTGAAAGAGCCCAGGTCCCCCTCACCTCCTGTGGGCAGAGTCTGACCCAGAAGCCCCCCCACACTCTCCACACTCTCCATTCACACTGGACACATGGAGCTCACTTCACAGCTCCAACCGCACATGGATCATTCTGTTAGAATTTAGATATTTTTAATCGCAATATTAATCTAAGTAATAAAAGACTTGTAAAAGGATGACTTCCGCTTTAAGAAACTGTGGTGTCCTGATGGAGCTGATGTGGCTGTAAACATCATGACAACAAAGCGCCGCATGTTGTGGCTCCTGCTGTGGAGAGACGCACATCACACTAGAGCAGAGCTTTATTTACATTTGTTCCAAAATGACCACATAACGCTGCCCAGTCCTACGTGTGACAGAGATGAAGACAGTCAAATTGGAGACCAAAGTCAGTGAGCAGTGGGTGTGTGCCGATGGCGGGAAAACTAACCTTGTGTGGCAAGATGAATTCTTCAAACTCAGGAGAATCCATCTTGGCGTGCGCCCACTGTTCGGTTAAATGAGTGGGTGGACAAATCACGTCGCGGCATTCAGGTTTGTGCTGAAGTAAAGGCAAAGTGCCCAGATGAACCCAAACAAACATGGTGACGCCAACAGACACTTCAGCCTGTGTTAGCGCCACGAGGACTATTTAGTTTAGAAGAGAAGAAGTGTGTGCTTTTGTGGACAGGGAGGATGTCTGTGCTTTTCTCTCAACTTGATCTAACAAAAGTTTGATTTATTGGTTTGTTCTGCTGATTTGACTTTTTGACCAATCAGATTCAAATAGTCGTCATGACTCTCTGTGATTTCTGATCTAGTTCAGTGAGAGCTGCTCAGACTGATCATGTGTACAGTCGTGGCCAAAAGTTTTGAGAATGACACAAATACTAATTTTCAAAGTCTGCTGCTCCAGTATTTATTATGGCAATTTGCAGATACTCCAGAATGATATGAGGAGTGATCAGCTCAACTGCAATTAATTGCAAAGTCCCTCTTTGCCTTGAAAATTAACTTTATCCCCAAAAGAACATTTCCACTGCATTTGAGCCCTGCCACAAAAGGACCAATCAGTCAAAGGTTCCTCCTGGTGTGGGTGTTGATGAGGACAAGACTGGAGCTCTGTCATGATTTTAGTTAGAATAACAGACTGGACACTTGGACACTGGAGAATGGTGCTTCACATCATTGTTCCTCTTCTGTTAACCATGGTTATGTGCAGCCATTGCATTGCACAAAAGGGGCATAACAGGGAGATTTACAGCAGCAGTAAGATTGCACCTCAGTCAACCATCTATCGGATTATCAAGAACTTCAAGGAGAGAGGTTCAATTGTTGCCAAACAGGCTCCAGGGCCCAAGAAACTCCAGCAAGCACCAGGACCGTCTCTTAAAGGTGTTTCAGCTGTGTCTGTATGTGCGTGTGTGTCTGTATGTGCGTGTGTATGTGTCTGTATGTGCGTGTGTATGTGTCTGTATGTGCGTGTGTATGTGTCTGTATGTGCGTGTGTGTGTCTGTATGTGCGTGTGTGTCTGTATGTGCGTGTGTATGTGTCTGTATGTGCGTGTGTATGTGTCTGTATGTGCGTGTGTGTATGTGTCTGTATGTGTCTGTATGTGCGTGTGTGTGTGTCTGTGTGTGTATGTGTCTGTATGTGCGTGTGTATGTGTCTGTATGTGTGTGTGTGTCTGTATGTGCGTGTGTATGTGTCTGTATGTGCGTGTGTGTATGTGTCTGTATGTGCGTGTGTGTCTGTATGTGCGTGTGTATGTGTCTGTATGTGCGTGTGTATGTTTCTGTATGTGCGTGTGTGTATGTGTCTGTATGTGCGTGTGTGTGTGTCTGTATGTGCGTGTGTATGTGTCTGTATGTGCGTGTGTATGTGTCTGTATGTGCGTGTGTATGTGTCTGTATGTGCGTGTGTGTATGTGTCTGTATGTGCGTGTGTATGTGTCTGTATGTGCGTGTGTGTATGTGTCTGTATGTGCGTGTGTGTCTGTGTGTGCGTGCGTGTCTGTATGTGCGTGTGTGTCTGTATGTGCGTGTGTATGTGTCTGTATGTGTGTGTGTGTCTGTATGTGCGTGTGTATGTGTCTGTATGTGCGTGTGTGTATGTGTCTGTATGTGAGTGTGTGTCTGTATGTTAGTGAGTGTGTGTGTGTCAGTGTGTATGTGTCTGTATGTGCGTGTGTAGGTGTCTGTATGTGTGTGTGTATGTGTCTGTATGTGCGTGTGTATGTGCGTGTGTATGTGTCTGTATGTGCGTGTGTATGTGTCTGTATGTGCGTGTGTGTGTGTCTGTGTGTGCGTGTGTATGTGTCTGTATGTGCGTGTGTATGTGTCTGTATGTGCGTGTGTATGTGTCTGTGTGTGCGTGTGTATGTGTCTGTATGTGCGTGTGTATGTGTCTGTATGTGTGTGTGTGTGTGTGTCTGTATGTGTGTGTGTGTGTCTGTATGTGTGTGTGTATGTGTCTGTATGTGCGTGTGTATGTGTCTGTATGTGTGTGTGTATGTGTCTGTGTGTGCGTGTGTGTCTGTATGTGTGTGTGTGTGTCTGTATGTGTGTGTGTATGTGTCTGTATGTGCATGTGTATGTGTCTGTATGTGCGTGTGTATGTGTCTGTATGTGCGTGTGTATGTGTCTGTATGTGCGTGTGTATGTGTCTGTATGTGCGTGTGTGTATGTGTCTGTATGTGCGTGTGTATGTGTCTGTATGTGCGTGTGTATGTGTCTGTATGTGCGTGTGTATGTGTCTGTATGTGCGTGTGTGTGTGTGTCTGTATGTGAGTGTGTATGTGTCTGTATGTGCGTGTGTATGTGTCTGTATGTGCGTGTGTGTGTGTGTGTCTGTATGTGAGTGTGTATGTGTCTGTATGTGCGTGTGTATGTGTCTGTATGTGCGTGTGTGTATGTGTCTGTATGTGCGTGTGTGTCTGTGTGTGCGTGCGTGTCTGTATGTGCGTGTGTGTCTGTATGTGCGTGTGTATGTGTCTGTATGTGTGTGTGTGTCTGTATGTGCGTGTGTATGTGTCTGTATGTGCGTGTGTGTATGTGTCTGTATGTGCGTGTGTGTCTGTATGTGCGTGTGTGTCTGTATGTGCGTGTGTATGTGTCTGTATGTGCGTGTGTAGGTGTCTGTATGTGTGTGTGTATGTGTCTGTATGTGCGTGTGTATGTGCGTGTGTATGTGTCTGTATGTGCGTGTGTATGTGTCTGTATGTGCGTGTGTATGTGTCTGTGTGTCTGTGTGTGCGTGTGTATGTGTCTGTATGTGCATGTGTATGTGTCTGTATGTGCGTGTGTATGTGTCTGTGTGTGCGTGTGTATGTGTCTGTATGTGCGTGTGTATGTGTCTGTATGTGTGTGTGTATGTGTCTGTATGTGTGTGTGTATGTGTCTGTATGTGCGTGTGTATGTGTCTGTATGTGCGTGTGTATGTGTCTGTATGTGCGTGTGTATGTGTCTGTATGTGCGTGTGTATGTGTCTGTATGTGCGTGTGTATGTGTCTGTATGTGCGTGTGTGTACGTGTCTGTATGTGCGTGTGTATGTGTCTGTATGTGCGTGTGTATGTGTCTGTATGTGCGTGTGTATGTGTCTGTATGTGCGTGTGTGTGTGTGTGTCTGTATGTGAGTGTGTATGTGTCTGTATGTGCGTGTGTATGTGTCTGTATGTGCGTGTGTGTGTCTGTATGTGAGTGTGTATGTGTCTGTATGTGCGTGTGTATGTGTCTGTATGTGCGTGTGTATGTGTCTGTATGTGCGTGTGTATGTGTCTGTATGTGCGTGTGTATGTGTCTGTATGTGCGTGTGTGTGTGTGTCTGTATATGCGTGTGTGTATGTGTCTGTATGTGCGTGTGTATGTGTCTGTATGTGCGTGTGTATGTGTCTGTATGTGCGTGTGTATGTGTCTGTATGTGCGTGTGTATGTGTCTGTATGTGCGTGTGTATGTGTCTGTATGTGCGTGTGTGTGTGTCTGTATACGCGTGTGTATGTGTATGTATGCGCATGTGTATGTGTGTGTATGTGCGTGTGTGTATGTGTTTGTATGTGCGTGTGTGTCTGTATGTGTGTGTGTATGTGTCTGTATGTGCGTGTGTATGTGTCTGTATGTGCGTGTGTGTATGTGTCTGTATGTGTGTGTGTATGTGTCTGTATGTGCGTGTGTATGTGTCTGTATGTGCGTGTGTATGTGTCTGTATGTGTGTGTGTATGTGTCTGTGTGTGTGTTTGTGTCTGTATGTGCGTGTGTATGTGTCTGTATGTGCGTGTGTATGTGTCTGTATGTGCGTGTGTGTATGTGTCTGTATGTGCGTGTGTATGTGTCTGTATGTGCGTGTGTGTATGTGTCTGTACGTGCGTGTGTATGTGTCTGTATGTGCGTGTGTATGTGTCTGTATGTGTGTGTATGTGTCTGTATGTGCGTGTGTATGTGTCTGTATGTGTCTGTATGTGCGTGTGTATGTGTCTGTATGTGTGTGTATGTGTCTGTATGTGCGTGTGTATCTACCTGTTGTGTGATTTGAGGACAGTCTAGACTTGAGTAGTTTTTATTCTAACTCCAGCTCATTATCACATGAGGAGGGGGAGGGGCTAAACTCCCAAATCTAATCAGAGCATAATCAGGTCTGTGCCCCTCGAGCCGCACCGCCCCCGTCGGCTCTGAGGGGGGCGCTGTTCCCCTGACCCACTTTAACATGTGGGTCAGCTGTGATCAAGTCTCACAGTCTGAACTCAGCACAGGAACATCCAAAAAGGAAAGTGTGCAGACACAGGGAGAACATGCAAACCACCAAAGCTCTGGCATCACCGGGAACTGAATCCACAACCTCCTGAGTATATGAATGAATAAACCAATATGACACTATTTCTACATGCACACTGTAAGAGAATTTAACTTATTTATCCTCCATGTAAATCTCTGTTTAACACTGACTCACAGGAGCTAGAGTAACACCATCATCTTCTCTTGACAAACCATTTACACACCACTGTCTAAACTGTAGCTCCTGGCCTTTAGCCTTTAGCCTTTAGCCTTTAGCCTTTAGCCTTTAGCCTTTAGCCTTTAGCCTTTAGTCGCCCCACACTCGCTTTATAAACCTCCTCCTTTGGACGTCGAGTCAAGAGGCATGAACCCTTCATCACCTCCAGACTAGATTACTGCGACAGCCTCCTCTACGGTCGTCCCTCCACTGACCTTCAAAAACTTCAGTATGTTCAAAACTCTGCCGCTCGCCTCCTCACCCACACCCGCTCACGAGACCACATCGCCCCAGTTCTGCAGCAGCTCCACCGGCTCCCCGTCCAACAGCGCATCAATTTCAAGATCCTCTTGATCACCTACAAAGCTCCTCCACAACCAGGCCCCTCCAGACCTCACAGACCTGGTCCAGCCCCACCGTCCCTCCCGCCGCCTCCGATCAGCCGACTCCAGCCTCCTCACTCCCACAGTCAAATCAAAACACCGGACCTTGGGGGACCGAACCTTTGCCGTTGCTGCCCCCGCCCTCTGGAACTCTCTCCCCCTTCACATCAGAAACTCAGACTCACTCAACACCTTCAAAAAACTGCTCAAAACTCACCTTTTCCTCAGAGCTACAGTCCCCACACATGACCGCTCCTCATTACTGTGTTGTCTGTTCTGTCCTTGCTTTATTGTTACCTCATTGTGAAGCGTCTTTGTGTTACCGTGAAAAGCGCTTCATAAAACCGATGTATTATTATTATTTTATTATTATGAACACTCAAAGATCAGACCATGTTCACTTTTGGAATCACACATACTGGGGAGTTTATTTGTTTCAGACCAGGCATTTATTTGACACCAGACGGGCATTATTTTCTCACAAAAATTTTGCTCAGCAAAACTGGGAAAATATGTCACTCAAATTCTTTTAACCCGAAAAAACGATTGTATCTCAAGGGACTAAAATAACGGTTAAATAAAAAGTATGACTATAATTTAGGCCAGAGTTCTGCGCGGGTCTGACTTTGACAAACTGCATCCACCCATCATACCTCAATCCACATCCGACCCACTATAAATACAAACCCACACCCGAACCATCAGACTTGAGTTTAGTCGAGGTGTTGGCCACAACTTTCTACTCTCCACTCGCTGATTTTCTTTTCAGCTCCTCTGGAGTCATTTTGAACTGCAGGACGTCACATGTAGGTCTGAAAATGAAAGTGGCAGAGATTTGTGGGAATGTGTGCAGGCAAAAACATGGATTTTTGTTAAAAGATAGATCACAAACAGCCAAATATCTCTACAGTTTTATATAAATGCCAGTCTCCTCCCACAATTGAGGATTAAATCACCTGAGCCAGTTCTCTTTTACGTGCACGGGGGAGAGACCAGACGTGCGCTTCTCTGGGCTCGTCCACGCTTCTCTCCCCAAAGCTCCTCCCCTTCTAGCACGGTTTTATTGACTTTTGACAATACATCATGTCAGTGTTAGGTTTACAAAGACAACATGGTCAAAGTATATATCATGGCTTGGTTTACATTTCATCAGATAAGCACAGAAATATGGCTCTGGGAACCCGAAGTAGAGTTCAAAAAGGTCACACATGTGGTTTTAGCAGAGATAGCGTTAACACTGGCTCTTTCATCCTCTGAGCCTTGTACCATTCCTTGAGACTGCATTAGCTTGATGTACATTTTTTAATAACTTCATCATTATAAGCATTTTATTCTAACAATTTTACATTTAATCATTTGTAAAAACAACAGCATTTTTGCATTTCACTAAAATCAGCCCTGTTTCTTGTTCACACATGATGTTTGGTAAAGTGCAGATTAGACCCGCGCTCTCCTGTGTCTGACCTGAACCCGCATCCAACACAGCACAACATTTTTCACCCATTTCATTAAAATCTGCGGTTCATCCACGTGTACCTGAACCTGTGCAGGACTCTGAATTTAGGCGACTTTCTACACAGACGTAGGCGAGTTCATTTGAAATGTTACAACATAATATCCAGCAGAGAGTTTCCCACATTTGAAAGCGACTCCTGAATTACAGAAAGTCATTCAAACCCTCCACAACACGCAGACATTTCTTTAGCAAAACAAACGACAGAGGCAGCGAGTGTGGAGCAGCAGAGTGAGAACGTTCATCCACCGCATCAGCGCACAAGGAGTGAGCTGTTTTTTTGCAGCGCTTATAGTTTATGCAAATGAGCCGTGTGGTTTTAAGTTTGGTTTGTGTAGAGACGACGTGAGCATCAGTCCTGCTCCTGTTGTTGCAGCACGACTTCTGTCTTCAGCACCAACATTAGACTCACTGTTTATATGGAACCGGCGCTTATTTATCAGAATATACAAATATACACCTGCACCCGGAGTTTAAAGGAGACCCGGCTCTTATTTGGTGTTTTATGGTATGTTGACGGCCTGTTGTTGTAAATAAAATTCTACTTAAGACATCCTGTTGGTCTCCAGCCTTTTGCTTCCACCCTTTCTTGGATAAGCTTAAAACTTCTACAACACACACCAGAAAATGTGGGTCAAAATGCATGTTGACCCATGGAATAATGGAGGTGTTGTGGTCCCAATCCCCCAGACAAGATTAGAGTACACTTAATTGTCCTCTGCATTTGACCCGTCCTTCAGTGTCTCTGGGTTACACCTGCATTTGACCCGTCCTTCAGTGTCTCTGTGTTAAACCTGCATTTGACCTGTCCTTCAGTGTCTCTGGGTTACACCTTCATTTGACCCGTCCTTCAGTGTCTCTGGGTTAAACCTGCATTTGACCCGTCCTTCAGTGTCTCTGGGTTAAACCTGCATTTGACCCGTCCTTCAGTGTCTCTGGGTTAAACCTGCATTTGACCCGTCCTTCAGTGTCTCTGGGTTACACCTTCATTTGACCCGTCCTTCAGTGTCTCTGGGTTACACCTGCATTTGACCCGACCTTCAGTGTCTCTGGGTTAAACCTGCATTTGACCCATGCTTCAGTGTCTCTGGTTTAAACCTGCATTTGACCCGTCCTTCAGTGTCTCTGGGTTACACCTGCATTTGACCCGTCCTTCAGTGTCTCTGGGTTAAACCTGCATTTGACCCATCCTTCAGTGTCTCTGGTTTAAACCTGCATTTGACCCGTCCTTCAGTGTCTCTGGGTTAAACCTGCATTTGACCCGTCCTTCAGTGTCTCTGGGTTAAATCGGGCAGGAGCAGTGGAACCATCTCCAGACCCTGAGCCTGGATGAACTTTTGTGCATGTTCTGAAACCCAAACACCTGAAGACCACCAGCTTCATTTGACTGGAGCTCAGTGTTATGGGCGACATCACATTTTCTTACTCCACTTAGTCTGTGGTTTGGACGGTTTTGTAAAGAATGTTGAACTGTGTTGCTGGGGGGTTTTTTTGGTTTGTTTGTAGTTTTTTTACTGGCCTGTAATTGCATTTGTCAGGAGGTTTGTAATGTCGTGGGTCTCCAGCCTGTAGCTCTCCACTCCTTTCCCAGTATCTCGTCAGGGGATTTCTGATGTACACATATTGTGCTGAATGGGTGATGTCATATTTGATTAATTATAGGCCTTTTACCATTGTACATGTATAACTTTGGGCACTAATAAATGGATTATGTTTTATATGCGTCTAACTCAGGGGTGTCAAACTCATTTTGGTCCGGGGGCCGTATACAACCTACTTTGATCCCAAAGGGGCCGGACTGGAAAACTCCATTCTCTGTTCAAGTTATTGTATTTTTCGCCATGTTGTGTCTCATAGTGGCGTTTATATTCCTACTTTATATTTATATTCCTTGAGCTCCGCCACTTGTTGCAAACACACCAAGCGTACAGGTTTCCCATTCACCTCCGTGAAAAAGAAGAATTAGTACATTTTTCTTGGAAAATCCTGCACTCAGCTCCACTTTTCTTATTTTTGACACTTTGCTGATGAGGGTCATGGTCACAGTCAAAACGATCGTCCTTTAAGAGCGTTTGGAAAGAGGCGAGTCTTCATTTGTGCTGCTCTGGTGGGAGGCGGCCACACACAGAAGCACTGGAGATGCTGCTATGCTAAGCGGCGTAGAAAATTACCAGAAAAATCTGAAAATTTTACATATTTTAATAGAAAATCAGCCGAGGGCCAGATTAAAGGTCTTGGAGGGCCGGATCTGGCCCCCGGGCCGCATGTTTGACACCTGTGGTTTAACTGTACCTCATCTAAGGCTCGCCGTGGTTCTTTCATATCCTACATTTCTTGTGACCACTAAAACTAGTAGCTTTTTGTTTTGTAAAGGAAGCTGAGCGGAGGAAGAAGGTTGGAGACCCGTGTTTGATTCTGGATTGTGTTCACAGAGCACATCTGAACCACTCAATCAAACAGACTTCAGCACCTGTTTGTAGAGCTCTAAACCGCTGTAGTTTGTCATGAAATATCCAAAAGGTAGAAAATATGGAACGAAAACGTAGAACCTGATCATTTCTACTCACCAAAGTTGATACTTTGCAGCTGGGTGTGATGCTAACTGTAAGCACTGCTCTGTCTGAAGTTTGAGTTTTGGTCAGAAAGAGCTAGTTTAGTTGGAACACGGGAACATGATAAAAAATGTAAATTCATCTAAAATCCATTTAAATCCAGTTTAAATCCATTTTGTATTTTTTCTGCAGTTTCCAGATGATCTTAAAACTTTTTTGACAGTTTTTGTTAACGTGTGTATTGTGTCACCATGTAAACAACTGAACATTTCACCCTGGAGGTACATGTAGATCACCTCCACCTTGATGTCAATGCAAAGTATCAGTACAGTTTAATGGCTGTAGATCAGTGGTTCTAAACCTTGTTGGAGGTACTGAACCCCACTAGTTTCATATGCGCCTTCCCCGAACCCTTCTTAAATGGAAAAATAAAATATGATTTTTTTCAAATTCATACATAGGTATATATATTTTATTGTTGCACACGTGTGAATCCAGATTCCACATATTTGTCCGACCACTTTCTCTTTTTGCTCGACATAGTTCGTATGAAGGGAAAATATTAAGACAGAAATTACACGACACCATCACCACAGTCACAAAACTACTGCATTCACAAAGGTTCCTGCAGCCAATAACGGCCAAACGGGGCGAGTCTGACCCCTGAACCCCTGAGACCGACTCACCCCTGGGGTTCAATCGAACCCACGTTCAGAACCACTGCTGTAGAATGTTGTGGCCTATACACTGACCTATACACTGGCCTATACACTGACCTATACACTGACCTATACACTGACCTATACACTGACCTATACACTGGCCTATACACTGGCCTATACACTGGCCTATACACTGACCTATACACTGGCCTATACACTGACCTATACACTGGCCTATACACTGGCCTATACACTGGCCTATACACTGACCTATACACTGACCTATACACTGACCTATACACTGGCCTATACACTGGCCTATACACTGGCCTATACACTGACCTATACACTGGCCTATACACTGGCCTATACACTGGCCTATACACTGGCCTATACACTGACCTATACACTGGCCTATACACTGGCCTATACACTGGCCTATACACTGGCCTATACACTGACCTATACACTGGCCTATACACTGGCCTATACACTGACCTATACACTGGCCTATACACTGACCTATACACTGACCTATACACTGGCCTATACACTGGCCTATACACTGACCTATACACTGACCTATACACTGGCCTATACACTGGCCTATACACTGGCCTATACACTGACCTATACACTGGCCTATACACTGGCCTATACACTGACCTATACACTGGCCTATACACTGACCTATACACTGGCCTATACACTGGCCTATACACTGGCCTATACACTGACCTATACACTGGCCTATACACTGGCCTATACACTGACCTATACACTGGCCTATACACTGACCTATACACTGACCTATACACTGGCCTATACACTGACCTATACACTGACCTATACACTGGCCTATACACTGGCCTATACACTGACCTATACACTGACCTATACACTGACCTATACACTGACCTATACACTGGCCTATACACTGACCTATACACTGGCCTATACACTGGCCTATACACTGGCCTATAGAATGTTGTGGTCATCTGACATCCAGCTATTTGCAATCCACACCTCTTTAAATAACATCTTAGCCCGTGTTTAGCCCGTGTTTAGCCCATGTTTAGCCCATGTTTAGCCCGTGTTTAGCCCGTGTTTAGCCCGTGTTTAGCCCGTGTTTAGCCCGTGTTTAGCCCGTGTTTAGCCGGTGTTTAGCCGGTGTTTAGCCCGTGTTTAGCCCGTGTTTAGCCCGTGTTTAGCCCGTGTTTAGCTTGTGTTTAGCCCGTGTTTAGCCCGTGTTTAGCCCGTGTTTAGCCCGTGTTTAGCCCGTGTTTAGCCGGTGTTTAGCCGGTGTTTAGCCCGTGTTTAGCCGGTGTTTAGCATGTGTTTAGCATGTGTTTAGCATGTGTTTAGCCCATGTTTAGCCCGTGTTTAGCCCGTGTTTAGCCCGTGTTTAGCCCGTGTTTAGCCGGTGTTTAGCTGGTGTTTAGCCCGTGTTTAGCCCGTGTTTAGCCCGTGTTTAGCCCGTGTTTAGCCCATGTTTAGCCGGTGTTTAGCCCGTGTTTAGCCCATGTTTAGCCCGTGTTTAGCTGGTGTTTAGCATGTGTTTAGCTGATTTGGAAGACTGTTGCCGTGGTGAGACTTGAACAGCCCTCCTCCCTGTTCCTCCGCTCTCTCTCCTCGTCTCTTTGACCTTATGCTGAGCTGTGCTGTTGTTTGAGCTGAAAAACACATTGAAAACACAGAGGGCCGGGTGCCTGCTGAGGCCCATGTGTATGTATGAGCCCGCTCCTCTCAGTCTCACAGCAGAATACATTAGGCCCGGCTCGGTCCTCTCAAAGCAGCTCCAGCGGCCTGAGTCTGAAGCACAGCTCATGCATCCTCTTATGTCACTATTATACACTTATGAACCCGACGCCACAGGGACGAGAGCTGCACTGTAAAAATGGACGCCTTTTAGAAAGTTTAGATCTGTGAAGTTATTTGTCTGCTGTGTGTGTTATTTGTGCACAGTGCTGGAGAAAAAATGCGATCACAATGAGATCTACGATAAATGTTAAAAAGTAGGATTCTGTTCAGGTATAGAGATTACCCCCTTCTCCAGTTCTTTATGAAGATGAGAGTCTGCACAGTTCAGAGAGCACAGTGTAAACAGCACCAGGAGCATTCACATTAAAGACAGACTGAAATCCGAACTGATCACTCATACTAATGATCAATGAATACTAAATAGTCCCCTGCATTTCAGAACATGTTTGTAGAGGTCTAAACTGCAATTGTCTTACTAGAGGACATTCTTCTATCTAAATCACTGCAAAGGGGGATAGAGATCCAACCCAAACTACTATTTGGATTTGATGCAGTACATTGTGCAGTATCAGACCATCACCCTAAAGCATAACATCTTTTCCCTCTTCTGGGTAGCTGTGGCCATACCGAACTGGCCCACGGGCCTGGACATCTATAGCCTGTCCGTCCATGGGAGTGGATCCCTCCTTCACTGTAGTTCTCCCCGACGTTTCTTCTTTTTCCCAGGACCCTGGGTTTTTTGGAGTTTTTCCTTGCTGAGAAGGAGGGTCTAAGGACAGGGGATGACTGGACCATGTTTCATTTGCTGCTTTACATGAATGTTGTTCATTCCTGTTCTGATATGTCTGTGTGTATGTTTTACTCATGAAAATCTTGGAACGTCCTTAGAGGAAACTGGTGTTGTGATTTTGGGCGCTACAAAATAAATTGAATTGAATTGAATTGAAATTCTGTCTCTTCTGTTCTGTGTGGCTCCAGAAGGGTCTGTAATGAGACAACAGAGTGAGACGAACCTCTGTCCAAACTCGAGACGGTTCACCCACAGCTGCTCATTTCAATCACGTGTCTCTCAATTGCAGAAGAAAGACGTCTTCTCTCCAAAGTTCTCTCATCATTCAGACTAAAATCTCCCTTTTCACGTGAGATAAATAAGAGTGTGCTGCTTCCTGTGCTGATTCTGCAGAAATCCTTTTTACTCAGAATTGGCCATGTTTGTTTTGACATGAACCGAGCGTGTCTCTGATTTATTCTGATGAACAGAATGTTTTGTCATTCGACACAGAGAGCAGCCAGTGGTTATTCTTTACATCAAACTGTATAAGGGTTAGAACATTTACTCTTTTACAAGAAGAATAGTTGGGTCTCCACCACTACAGAATCTCTTTAGTTTATCTGTATTTCACTTCTATGGGGTTTAAACACATTAACTAACATAACGTATAACATGTTTAATAAGAGCCCAGAGAGATCACTAGATGACTCAAACATGCATGATTGACATCTAAAACCACTTCAGATGTGTTTTTGATGAGGGGACAGGGGTAGAACATGGTAGAAAGTTCCATAATGTGATTTAGCATATTCCTCTTTCTAAGTAAAAAAAATCCCAGTGTTTGTTTTAAATTCAGAGTTTCTCGTTTGTGCCGTTTGCTTAAATTTAAACAAAGAGAGACAGATGCAGCTGAGTGAGTTTAATTTCAGACCTGTGTGTTCTCATTACAGGCAGCCGACAGGAGCAGGAGACAGGAGACAGGAGCAGGCGGCGATAACTCACTTTGATTCATTTGAGTGGTCGATTTTTGAAAAGCATAAAAGTAAAATGTAAACACACAACTTCAGGACGACTCTTTGAAGGAAACATTTTTCTCTTTGGAGAATCAGTCATCACAACATCTGCGTGTGGTTCAGACGGAGTCACTTTAGGAATTAAACCCTCACTTCAGATGTGAAAAGATGAAGCCCAAAGAAAATATACACCATGTTTTTACAGAAACATACATTTGTCATCTGAGCGATGTTTATTTAACAGCGTCTGTATCTGAGCTGTGAGGGGCTTGACCCTGGGCACACTGCCACTGTGCCCTGGGCACACTGCCACTGTGCCCTGGGCACACTGCCACTGTGCCCTGGGCACACTGCCACTGTGCCCGTGGGCCAAGACATTTAGGTTCACCCACCCTGTGGTGTTAGGGTCTACAGCAGTGGTTCTTAACGTGGGTTCGATTGAACCCCAGGGGTGAGTCAGTCTCAGGGGTTCAGGGGTCAGACTCACCTCCAGCTCATGTGACTGGTGATGACTCGCCCCGTTTGGCCGTTATTGGCTGCAGGAAACTTTGTGAATGCAATAGTTTTGTGACGTGATGGTGTCGTGTAATTTCTGTCTTAATATTTTCCCTTCATACGAACTATGTTGAGCAAAAAAAGAAAGTGGTCAGACAAAGATGTGCAACATGGATTCACACGTGTGCAACAATTATATACATATATATATATATATATATATATATATATATATATATATATATATATATATATATATATATATATATATATATATATATATATATATATGTTTAGAATTTGAAAAAAATATATATATATATATATATATTTCCAATGAAGAAGGGTTTGGTGAAGGCGCATATGAAACCAGTGGGGTTCAGTACCTCCAATAAGGTTATGAACCACTGATCTAGAGTCTGTGGGAGTTTCACAAAACATCTTCAGCACTTTTGATGAAATTTATCACATCAGAATGTTTTAAGCATCTGTCCACAAATGCAGAGCAGTGTGTGAACGTCTCAGAGGGTTTATGTGTGAACGTCTCAGAGGGTTTGTGTATGAACGTCTCAGAGGGTTTGTGTGTGAACGTCTCAGAGGGTTTGTGTGTGAACGTCTCAGAGGGTTTGTGTGTGAACGTCTCAGAGGGTTTGTGTGTGAACGTCTCAGAGGGTTTGTGTGTGAACGTCTCAGAGGGTTTGTGTGTGAACGTCTCAGAGGGTTTGTGTGTGAACGTCTCAGAGGGTTTGTGTGTGAACGTCTCAGAGGGTTTATGTGTGAACGTCTCAGAGGGTTTGTGTGTGAACGTCTCAGAGGGTTTGTGTGTGAACGTCTCAGAGGGTTTGTGTGTGAACGTCTCAGAGGGTTTGTGTGTGAACGTCTCAGAGGGTTTGTGTGTGAACGTCTCAGAGGGTTTATGTGTGAACGTCTCAGAGGGTTTGTGTGTGAACGTCTCAGAGGGTTTATGTGTGAACGTCTCAGAGGGTTTGTGTGTGAACGTCTCAGAGGGTTTGTGTGTGAACGTCTCAGAGGGTTTGTGTGTGAACGTCTCAGAGGGTTTGTGTGTGAACGTCTCAGAGGGTTTGTGTGTGAACGTCTCAGAGGGTTTGTGTGTGAACGTCTCAGAGGGTTTGTGTGTGAGCGTCTCAGAGGGTTTATGTGTGAACGTCTCAGAGGGCTTTTGTGTGAACGCCGCAGAGGGTTTGTGTGTGAACGTCTCAGAGGGTTTGTGTGTGAACGTCTCAGAGGGTTTGTGTGTGAACGTCTCAGAGGGTTTGTGTGTGAACGTCTCAGAGGGTTTATGTGTGAACGTCTCAGAGGGTTTGTGTGTGAACGTCTCAGAGGGTTTGTGTGTGAACGTCTCAGAGGGTTTGTGTGTGAACGTCTCAGAGGGTTTGTGTGTGAACGTCTCAGAGGGTTTGTGTGTGAACGTCTCAGAGGGTTTGTGTGTGAACGTCTCAGAGGGTTTGTGTGTGAACGTCTCAGAGGGTTTATGTGTGAACGTCTCAGAGGGTTTGTGTGGGGGCGTCTCAGTGTGTTTTTGTGTGAACGTCTCAGAGGGTTTGTGTGTGAACGTCTCAGAGGGTTTATGTGTGAACGTCTCAGAGGGTTTGTGTGTGAACGTCTCAGAGGGTTTATGTGTGAACGTCTCAGAGGGTTTGTGTGTGAACGTCTCAGAGGGTTTATGTGTGAACGTCTCAGAGGGTTTGTGTGTGAACGTCTCAGAGGGTTTGTGTGTGAACGTCTCAGAGGGTTTGTGTGTGAACGTCTCAGAGGGTTTATGTGTGAACGTCTCAGAGGGTTTGTGTGTGAACGTCTCAGAGGGTTTATGTGTGAACGTCTCAGAGGGTTTGTGTGTGAACGTCTCAGAGGGTTTGTGTGTGAACGTCTCAGAGGGTTTATGTGTGAACGTCTCAGAGGGTTTTTGTGTGAACGTCTCAGAGGGTTTTTGTGTGAACGTCTCAGAGGGTTTGTGTGTGAACGTCTCAGAGGGTTTTTGTGTGAACGTCTCAGAGGGTTTGTGTGTGAACGTCTCAGAGGTATTATCTGTGATCGACTCAGAGGGTTTGTGTGTGAACGTCTCAGAGGGTTTATGTGTGAACGCCTCAGAGTGTTTGTGTGTTTACGTCTCAGAGGGTTTGTGTGTGAACGTCTCAGAGGGTTTATGTGTGAACGTCTCAGAGGGTTTGTGTGTGAACGTCTCAGAGGGTTTGTGTGTGAACGTCTCAGAGGGTTTATGTGTGAACGTCTCAGAGGGTTTGTGTGTGAACGTCTCAGAGGGTTTATGTGAACGTCTCAGAGGGTTTGTGTGTGAACGCCTCAGAGGGTTTATGTGTGAACGTCTCAGAGGGTTTGTGTGTGAACGTCTCAGAGGGTTTGTGTGTGAACGTCTCAGAGGGTTTGTGTGTGAACGACTCAGAGGGTTTGTGTGTGAACGTCTCAGAGGGTTTGTGTGTGAACGTCTCAGAGGGTTTATGTGTGAACGTCTCAGAGGGTTTGTGTGTGAACGTCTCAGAGGGTTTATGTGTGAACGTCTCAGAGGGTTTGTGTGTGAACGTCTCAGAGGGTTTATGTGTGAACGTCTCAGAGGGTTTGTGTGTGAACGTCTCAGAGGGTTTATGTGTGAACGTCTCAGAGGGTTTGTGTGTGAACGTCTCAGAGGGTTTATGTGTGAACGTCTCAGAGGGTTTGTGTGTGAACGTCTCAGAGGGTTTATGTGTGAGCGTCTCAGAGGGTTTGTGTGTGAACGTCTCAGAGGGTTTGTGTGTGAACGCCTCAGAGGGTTTGTGTGTGAACGCCTCAGAGGGTTTATGTGTGAACGCCCCAGAGGGTTTGTGTGTGAACGTCTCAGAGGGTTTATGTGTGAACGTCTCAGAGGGTTTGTGTGTGAACGTCTCAGAGGGTTTGTGTGTGAACGTCTCAGAGGGTTTATGTGTGAACGTCTCAGAGGGTTTGTGTGTGAACGTCTCAGAGGGTTTATGTGTGAACGTCTCAGAGGGTTCGTGTGTGAACGTCTCAGAGGGTTTGTGTGTGAACGTCTCAGAGGGTTTATGTGTGAACGTCTCAGAGGGTTTATGTGTGAACGTCTCAGAGGGTTTGTGTGTGAACGTCTCAGAGGGTTTATGTGTGAACGTCTCAGAGGGTTTATGTGTGAACGTCTCAGAGGGTTTATGTGTGAACGTCTCAGAGGGTTCGTGTGTGAACGTCTCAGAGGGTTTATGTGTGAACGTCTCAGAGGGTTTATGTGTGAACGTCTCAGAGGGTTTATGTGTGAACGTCTCAGAGGGTTTGTGTGTGAACGTCTCAGAGGGTTTATGTGTGAACGTCTCAGAGGGTTCGTGTGTGAACGTCTCAGAGGGTTTGTGTGTGAACGTCTCAGAGGGTTTATGTGTGAACGTCTCAGAGGGTTTATGTGTGAACGTCTCAGAGGGTTTATGTGTGAACGTCTCAGAGGGTTCGTGTGTGAACGTCTCAGAGGGTTTATGTGTGAACGTCTCAGAGGGTTCGTGTGTGAACGTCTCAGAGGGTTTGTGTGTGAACGTCTCAGAGGGTTTATGTGTGAACGTCTCAGAGGGTTTATGTGTGAACGTCTCAGAGGGTTTATGTGTGAACGTCTCAGAGGGTTCGTGTGTGAACGTCTCAGAGGGTTTATGTGTGAACGTCTCAGAGGGTTTATGTGTGAACGTCTCAGAGGGTTCATGTGTGAACGTCTCAGAGGGTTTATGTGTGAACGTCTCAGAGGGTTTATGTGTGAACGTCTCAGAGGGTTTATGTGTGAACGTCTCAGGGAGTTCATGTGTGAACGTCTCAGAGGGTTCATGTGTGAACGTCTCAGAGGGTTTGTGTGTGAACGTCTCAAACAGCCAGAGTCACACTGAGTGTGTGTGTGTGTATGTGTGTGTGTGTGTGTGTGTCTGTGTGTGTGTGTCTGTACGTGTGTGTGTGTACGTATGTGTGTGTGTTCGTGTGTCTGTACGTACGTGTGTGCGTGTGTTTGTGTGTGTGTGTGTGTTTGTGTGTGTGTGTGTGTCTGTACGTGTGTGTGTGTGTTTGTGTGTGTCTGTACGTATGTGTGTGTGTGTGTGTTGTGTGTGTTGTGTGTGTGTCTGTACGTGTGTGTGTGTGTGTTTGTGTGTGTGTGTGTGTGTCTGTACGTATGTGTGTGTGTGTGTGTGTGTGTGTTTGTGTGTGTGTGTGTGTGTGTGTCTGTACGTATGTGTGTGTGTGTTTGTGTGTGTGTGTGTGTGTTGGTTTGTGTGTGTGTGTGTGTGTTTGTGTGTGTGTGTGTGTGTGTGTGTGTGTGTCTGTACGTATGTGTGTGTGTGTGTTTGTGTGTGTGTGTGTGTGTCTGTACGTATGTGTGTGTGTGTGTGTGTTGTGTGTCTGTACGTGTGTATGTGTGTGTGTGTGTGTGTGTGTTGTGTGTCTGTACGTGTGTATGTGTATGTGTGTGTATGTGTGTGTATGTACGTGTGTGTGTGTGTGTGTGTGTGTGTGTGTGTGTGTGTGTGTGTGTGTGTGTGTGTGTGTGTGTGTGTGTGTGTGTATGTGTGTGTGTGTGTGTGTGTCTGTACGTATGTGTGTGTGTGTGTGTGTTGTGTGTCTGTACGTGTGTATGTGTGTGTGTGTGTGTGTGTGTGTGTTGTGTGTCTGTACGTGTGTATGTGTATGTATGTGTATGTGTGTGTATGTACGTGTGTGTGTGTGTATGTGTGTGTGTGTGTGTGTGTGTGTGTGTGTGTGTGTGTGTGTGTGTGTGTGTGTGCTCCGCTCTCAGGTTGGACATTTCTCTGCAGCAGGATTCTTCTCCACAGGCCTTCAAGAGGAAAAGCTTTGCTAAACTCTCTCTCTCTCTCTCTCTCTCTCCCTGTCTCTCACTCTCTCTCTCTCTCTCTCTCTCTCTCTCTCTCTCTCTCTCTCTCTCTCTCTCTGTCTCTCTCTCTCTTTAGTCTTTCCATTTCCTTGTTCTGTCATTAGTTTTCTCCTCCCTCTCCCTCTCTTTTTCTCTCCCTCCTTTTGTCCTTTTCTGCATCCTAATCTCTCCACCCTCCTTCTCTTTCTTCTCTTTTTTACCTCTCCTCCTCCTCTCTCCCTCGCTTCCTCCTCCTTCTCTCTCGTCTCCCTCCTTCACTCCCTCCCTCCCTCCCTCCCTTTCTCCTTCCTGTGTGAACCAGCCTCTGCGTCTCTACTAAACTCTCCCTGATCGATACTCCTCCTCTGGCCTCTCCTCTCTTCTCTCTCTCTCTCTCTCTCTTCTTTCCTCCGGATTTCAATACCACGCCTGTTCCCTCGCTCGTTGCTGTTGCCACGGGCGCCGCATGAATTTACCAACACACAAAAAAAAACAAAAAGAAGAAATCATGAAAATACAAGAGCGAGACGTGAGCGTGTGGAGCCCGGGGCCCCACTACTGAAGGACGCTTAGTCCTGGTGTGAACCGAGGAGCACAGAGCCAGGGGCCGGAGGACGCACCGCCGCTTACCTGGCACCCCCCCCCCTCCTCGCCCGCCCTCCGCTTTTCAACACCCCGGCACACCCCCCCCCCTCCTCGCCCGCCCTCCGCTTTTCAGCACCCTGGCACCCGCGCTCCCCGTCGCCCACAGCACCAGTGCACCTCTGGCCCCTCACGCCGCCCAAACCGGGGCCCCTCTGAAGTTTGTCCTGGTTTATTTCGGGAGGTTTAAAGACTCCTGGATGCTCTCTTCGCCTCTCCCTCCTCCTCCTCGTCTTCCTCTCTTCTTCCCGACGCTGCGGAAAAAAAAATTAAAAGGCAAAAAAAAAAAATAGGAAAGGCAGGAATAGTTGGCGAGATTTCACGTTTTTGAGATGCCAGAACTCAGCCGCTTCTCGGGGATGAGTCGAGTGAGCGCGGAAATACTGCAACCGGGTTTGAATTGTCTACTGGAGCTTGATCAGGACTAAACCAGGACTAGACCAGGACCAAACCAGGACCAAACCAGGACTAAACCTGGACCAAACCAGGACTAAACCAGGACTAAACCAGGACTAAACCCGGACCAAACCAGGACTAAACCTGGACTAAACCCGGACCAAACCAGGACCAAACCAGGACCAAACCAGGACTAAACCCGGACCAAACCAGGACTAAACCAGGTGTGGCCCAGATTTAAACCAGGAAATACTACAACCGGGTTTGAATTGTCTACTGGAGCTTGATCAGAACTAAACCAGGACTAAACCTGGACCAAACCAGGACTAAACCCGGACCAAACCAGAAGTAAAGCAGGAATACATCAGGACTAAACCAGCTCTAAACCAGGTGTGGCCCAGGTCTGAATCAGGAAATACTACAACAAGGTTTGAATTTATCTACTGGCTTTAGACCGGGACTGAACCAGAATTAAACCAGGACTAAACCAGGTATGACTTTCAGATTAAGGCCTTGTCCACACGTAGCCGGGTATCTGATAAACCGAAGATGTTTTGCTGCGTTTTGACCTGTCGTCCACACGAACACGCATCAGAAACGAGTATTCAGGGAAAACTCCGGCCAAAGTGAAGATTTTTGAAAACTCCGTTTATGCCTGTTTGTGTGGACAGAGATAACTGGGGTTTTGTGTTTTAAAACGTCACTGTCTGCGCCAAAAAATATGAATCTGCCCTGACGTCAAACGTGCGACATTTGTTTAAGCGACTGCCAAAGCCAAAGCCAAAGCCAAAGCCAGAGCAGAATATGGACCGGAGTCGTTTCTTGAGAGCTGTGTGTGTGTTGAGAGCAGAATTGCTCCTAAACTGTGTTTAGGAGCAATTCTGACTCCGAGTCTGTCCAGACAAAGGAGCTCGGCGCCATGTTTTCTGTTGTTTAAGTTTAGGCGGAAGTGACGGTGAAGTGATGGAAATAACGCCATCTACAGGTTTGGAATGTGTATGAATGTGGTTGAAAACGCAGATGTTCGGTTATGTGTGGAAGGTGTTTTTTTCGAAGACGAGGTGGTGTGGATAAAACTATTTTTATAAACGGAGGGGGGAAAATGTTCGGTTTTAAAAATACCCGGCTACGTGTGGACATGGCCTTAAACAAGGTCTAAACTCGGTCTAACCAAGATCTTAACCAGGCGTCACCCAGGGCAAAACTGAACCAGGTCTAAACCAGGTCCAAACGTGGTCTAAAGCGGCTCTGACCCTCAGCTCATGTTGGAGATTCTGGACCTTCACATCTGCACTTGTATCAGCACAAAACAGTGAAAGCACCAAAGTGAATAATGAACACAGGTCAAAATGATTCACGCTGGGGTGTTCTACATGTACCTCTATGGTGGAATGTTTAGGAGTTCCCATGGTGACACGATTCACATTTTAGCAAAGCGGTTTAAACGCCACATGTTCAGCTGCGTGTGGTCAGTCCGAACGTTCAGGATCCCGTTCAGGAGTTTGATTTTTAACCAAAAGGTGAGAGTGACGAACTGTCGTCATGGAGACCAAAGCAGACCAAGATACAGGTCAGATCTGTGGAGAGGTGAACCCACTCACAGTCAGTGCCTGTTTTTCTGTGTATTTTTGAGTTATTAAACCACACATAAGTTAATAAATGTAAGGTCGAGCTGTTTAATGTAAAACAATCCAGGCAGAACAATGACATCTCCACAGAAATAAGAAATAAAAAGAAGGCGACGGTCTCCAAACCAAAAGTTACACGCAGCTCCTTTTAACATAAAGCTTAGATTAAAGTTTAACAGGCCTCATCGAGCAGTGCTGACAGCATCACACCCACAAGGAATGGTGATGACATCAGCTGCCGAGTATCATTAACAGGGACATAACAAAAAAAACAAATCTGGTGCTATGGTCAAAGATCTCACAATAATATCCTGGAGCATCACAATATATCGAATCCCAAGTCTCTTTGCTTAAATGAACAGTTCTGATGCAGAAATAGCTTAAAAAAAACAGAGGGAACTACATAGACCATGATCCTTTGCTCCGTTTCAGTGCAGACGACATGAAGAAATAACTGTTCTGAGCACTTTTACATCTTCATTCTGTGGATTAAGTCTGTGAAGCATTTTTAGAGGAAAAAGGAGCAGATTCACAGTTTTATATTGTAATAAATCTGGTTCAGTGAGATGTTTATGGTGAAAATATCGTACAGAGAGATTTGGATATTGTTCCATCCCTAATGACAATAAATGTTGCACCAAATGACTGGTCAAAGCATTTTAGAGTCAGTCTTGTTATTCTGTAGAATATCCTAATATCGAGAGCCTCCTCACCATATCGAGATCTTCCCCACAATATCACAATAAATATCGTACTGTGAGGTTCAGACGATACCGTGGATCTCATTACACCTCTGCTCATTAAACTAAGTAGGAAAACCAAGCTGAAAGTACAACCACAACATCACCTTCATTTTCAGAACCACAAACCTTGGACAGTTCCATTTTGTTGGACACATGTAAGGCATTTTAGTGAAATCTACATTTTGGCCTCATTTAACTTGAAAGTACATTATAAAACTGTAACTTGTAGAAAATATTGCAATAAAATCTTATATTCCATCATTTAAACTGTAATTATCGCTTCATGCCGTCATTTGAGCCTCGTGAATTAAAAGGTAAATGAAAACGAAAATAATGAAAATAAATCCGGAGGTGATAGAAAACCTTCCCCATAAACAAATCTGCTTTTCCTGCCCTCTCCAAATCCTGAAACAGAACGGGCCTTTTCTCTGACGCTCGTTCTTTACAAACGTGAAAGAGAAAGCGATCATTTAAATGAAAGGGTGGAGAGGTTGGAGAGGGTGGAGAGGTTGGAGCTTTGTGCTGAGCTTCTGCCTCTAAAAGACTCCTCAGTGTGTGAGTGAAGTGCGAAGGCCACAGCACAACATGTGTTTATTTATGAGACAAAATACATGTTTTTGGCACAAACTTCACCTTTTTCTGTTATGTGTGTGTTTGTGCTAAAGGCCACAGGGTTCCTCTCCCTCACCTCTCCTCACCTCATCTCTCCATCTCCTCACCCTCTCCTCTCCATCTCCTTACCTCTCTTCTTCTCTCCTCAGACTCTCCTATCGCTCTCCTCTCCTCATCTCTCCTTTCCATCTCCTTACCTCTCTCCTCTCCTCACGCTCTCCTCATTCTCTCCTTACCTTCTCTTCTCCTCACCTCTCCTCACCCTCTCCTCTCCTCTCCTCACCCTCTCCTCATTCTCTCCTTACCTTCTCTTCTCCTCACCTCTCCTCACCCTCTCCTCTCCCTCTCCTCATTCTCTCCTTACCTTCTCTTCTCCTCACCTCTCCTCACCCTCTCCTCTCCCTCTCCTCATTCTCTCCTAACCCTCTCTTCACCCTCACCTCTCCTCACCCTCTCCTCTCCTCTCCTCACCCTCTCCTCATTCTCTCCTTACCTTCTCTTCTCCTCACCTCTCCTCACCCTCTCCTCTCCCTCTCCTCATTCTCTCTTAACCCTCTCTTCACCCTTACCTCTCCTCACCCTCTCCTCATTCTCTCCTCACCCTCTCCTCTCCTCACCCTCTCCTCTCCATCTCCTTACCCTCTCTTCTCCTCTCCTCTCCTCACCCTCTCCTCACCCTCTCCTCTCCTCTCCATCTCCTCACCCTCTCCTCTCCTCACCCTCTCCTCACCCTCTCGTTTGAGGCCAGTAGATTATTTCAGAAAAAGGTAGTAAATTTAACCCATGTAGAGTTAGACTCCTGATGTGTTCATGTTCCTGCTCATATAGAGAGTGATTATATACATGAAATGACATCAATAAATCTGAAAGTGAAACTGACAGAGAGGAAAAACGAGAGTTAAAAAGGTGAGAAACACAAACTATGATAATCCTTCATAGAAAAGATCACCAGTGATGTATTCCACTCTCTCCCTCCCATTCTCTCTCTGTCTTTTCCTTTCCTCTCTCCTGTCACACCCTCTCCTTCCTTCTGTTTTCTCCCTCTCTTCTCTCTCTCCCTCCCTCTGTGTTGTTGATTGTTTACCGACTCCTCCCTTCTTCCGAAGCCTCTGAGTGTAACATTTTAATTAGGCTCAGTGACAGGCCTGGTGCATCCATCAATAAACACTCGTCTGTCTTCTTCTCCTCTCTCATCCCTTTCACTGTGTTCCCTTCTCTCTTTCTCGTATCCACTGTTTCTCTCTATCACCTCCTATAATTTTCTATTTTTTTCTTTATATCTCCGCTCTCGTGTACTCCTTTTGGTCTCTTCACGTCTCCATCTTTTCCTCTGCACAGAAGCTCATGCAAAACGATGATTTCTGCAGAGGAAGAAACAATGTATTTATAAAACAGACAGGTTCTATTTGTGAATCATGAGTTTAATCTGACTTTTCACAGAGAAATACCAAAAAAAAAAAAACATTTCTGGCTCTCTCGCTCCCTCTCTTCTGCTGCTGTCCCGTACAAACCCTGAACTTCGTCCCAAACCACCCAAAGTCTCAGAGAACAGGAGTGTTCTCCTGATTTAAAGATGTCCGGCGCTCGTACATTCTGTGTGTTCTCCATCTGGCCCCGTGTGTGTGCTGAGGGGCCCGTGATGGACGGGGACACAGAAACATGTGCACACAGAAACGAGGGGGAGACTCTCAGTTTCTCCCATTCCCTTTGGCACATCTCCAGTATTCACATGCAGGAGGTTTTAACACACGTGAACGGCTTTACAACTGATTTTATGAACACAGAAGTGAAGCTGCTGGAGCGCCCTCCCAGCCAATCAGATCACTGCAGACGAACCCTCACAGCCAATCAGCTTCCTGCAGACAAACCCTCACAGCCAATCAGCTCACTGCAGACGAACCCTCACAGCCAATCAGCTCACTGCAGACAAACCCTCACAGCCAATCAGATCACTGCAGCCAATCAGCTTCCTGCAGACAACCTCACAGCCAATCAGCTCCTGCAGAGACCCTCAGCCAATCAGTCACTGCAGACCAACCAGCCTCAGATCACTGCAGACTAACCTCACAGCCAATCAGCCTGCAGACTAACCTCACAGCCAATCAGCTCACTGCAGACGAACCCTCACAGCCAATCAGCTCCCTGCAGACGAACCCTCACAGCCAATCAGCTCACTGCAGACAAACCCTCACAGCCAATCAGCTCACTGCAGACGAACCCTCACAGCCAATCAGCTCACTGCAGACGAACCCTCACAGCCAATCAGCTCCCTGCAGACGAACCCTCACAGCCAATCAGCTCCCTGCAGACGAACCCTCACAGCCAATCAGCTCCCTGCAGACAAACCCTCACAGCCAATCAGCTCCCTGCAGACGAACCCTCACAGCCAATCAGCTCCCTGCAGACGAACCCTCACAGCCAATCAGCTCCCTGCAGACGAACCCTCACAGCCAATCAGCTTCCTGCAGACAAACCCTCACAGCCAATCAGCTCCCTGCAGACGAACCCTCACAGCCAATCAGCTCACTGCAGAAGAACCCTCACAGCCAATCAGCTCAGAATTGGTGACTGGTCACATACAGCACTTTTGCACCTTCAAGGCACTCAAACACTTTACAACAAGGAAACACTCACCCATTCACACCATGGTACGCAGACACTTGAGGCCAGTTAAATGTTTTGCCCAAGGACACAACAGCAGCATGTGGCAGCTGAAGTCACACCAGTGACCTGTGGCTCACCAATGATGTTTATGTGGAGAGTGGAATTTGAACCACCAACCTTCACATCAGTGGACAAACACTCGACCGACTGAGCTACTGTCGCCCCCAAAAAATATATGTTTCTAGTACATTGGGTTTGACTTTGACAAGAAATAAAGTAATGTAATGTTCCCTTAACCTGGACAGCAAGATGCATTCTGGGAAAAGGGGATAAAATGTAATTTAATAAATACACTGCAAATTTCCAGCAGCCTCACCTGTGATCAGTTACTGATCAGTCACTTAGTGGGTGTGTATAAAAAGAACCCCAGCACACCAGACCTTCACATCAACTGCAACTTGACCTCTGACAACCTGCCTAAGATCCACCCTGAGACCAAAGCGTTAATTATCAAGAGGCTGAAGACCAGATCCACTGCTGAGGTGGCTGACACCTTCAATGTGTCTCAGCGTCAAGTACAAAGAATAAGAAAAAGATCTGAAAAGACTGGAGATGTTTTTGACAAGCCCAGGTCCAGCAGACCCCGCAAGACAACTGCTCGGGAGGACCGTTTGTTGACTGGAAAATCCAAGGCCCCTTTTCCACTGCAGCAGAGCTCCACCAGGCCTGGTCACCTCAAGTCCCTGTGTCAACCAGAACAGTTTGTAGAATTCTGTCTGGAAATGGCCTCCATGGTCGAATCAGTGCACAGAAACCAGCACTAAACAAAAGGCCATTAAAAAACCGTGTGGCATTTGCCAAGGCCCACAGCCTGCTAAAAGGATGGAGAGGCTCCTTCACTGCCAGAGAGAGAGGGACATAAAGAGAGGAGGAAGTAAAAGAGACAGAGAGAGAGGGGGGAGCAAGAGAGAGAGGGAGAGAGAGAGAGGAGCAAGGGGTGAGAGAGAGAGATGGAATGGGAGAACAGGAAGAGAGGGAGGAGGGAGAGGACAGAAGGGGGAGAGACAGAGCAAGAGGGGGAAGGTAAGAGGAGAGGGAGGAGAGACAGATAGAGAGCAAAAGAGATAGGAAGGAGAGAGTGTGAGAGGAAGGGGGACAACAGGAAGAGAGGGAGAGAAGAGAAAGAGAGGGGGGAGGAAGAAGAGAAGACAGAGAGGGAGGTGAAAGAGACAGAGAGAAGAGAGAAAAGAAGAGGAAGAAGTGATAGATAGTGGGGAAGGGAAGGAAAGAAGAGAGGAAAGAGACAGAGAGATGATAAGGGAAGAGAGAGGGGGAGACAGAGAAGAGTGAGAGGGAAGGTGAGAGGAGAGGTGATAGGGGAAGAGAGAACAGGGCAGAGGAGAGAAAAGAAAGGAGATGGAGAGAAGAGGGAGAAAGAATGAGGAGAGAGCGATGGGGTGAGCTCTGACAGACCTGACCCTGGCCCGGTGGCATCTCCATGGAGATGAGTCAGACTCTTTCCCGTCTTTCGTCCTGCCCTCCCTCCTCGCTGTGAGCAGGTTTGGCTCAGTGCTTTCCTAAACCGTCACAGCGGCTCGTTGTCGTGGAGCAGTTTATTTTTAGCTGCAGTTTGAGGAGGTCGTCTCGTCACTTCCCCCCGAGAATCCCTGGCCTCAGATTCCACATGCAAATGAGCCCAGGCCCCGCCCACCACCAGGCCCCGCCCAACACCAGGCCCCGCCCAACACAAACGGCATTTATCCAATTCACTTGATTTCTACAGCACATTTCATCAACAAAACTGTTTCCAAAGAGCTGCACAACACAAGTGAAACAAATCCAATAGAAATATAAACTAAAGCTCTACTGAACTCCACTAGTCCTGGTTAAGACAATAAAACTGGTCCAATAAGAGCAAGAAATACCAATAAAGAATAAAAAGTTATTTTTGTTCACTGATTTGTCTCACCCCTATGAACTAACATCAAGGACCATGTTGTCCAACCTCCTGTGGGCTCACCACCTGCAGAGGGGTTCATAGGGGGGGTCAGGTGCTATGAGTATTGGGCAGCAAGCTGCCCCCGTGACCCAGCTGGATTAAGCGGGAAAAGATGGATGGATGGATGATTTGTCTCAGTTATACAAAAAAATGTCCCAGATGTCCCTATGTTTGAACAATCTGATCTAAACTAGGTCCAAACCAGGACTACATCAGGTCTAAACCAGGACTACATCAGGTCTAAACCAGGACTACACTAAGACTAAACCAGGACTACATCAGGTCTAAACCAGGACTAAACTAAGACTAAATCAGGACTAGATCAGGGCAACACACCGTAACACAACCAGCCCGACAAACAGCTCCTGTAACATCATGAAAATGCAGCACAAATTAGGCTCCGGTCTCATCCCGGCATCAGCGCCGCTCCTACAGCACACGGCACAAACACCGGAGCGGCTCCGTCGCTCACTCAACACTATACCACTGTTTACTGTGAGGCTCCGTCCTCAGATTTGCCTCAAACAAAAACAAGCCTCTGACCTTCTCCAGGGCTGATGCAGAGTGTGTCCTCTATTCTCCGTCTCTGTCCCGGTCCAGTCAGGTCCACAAGGTCCTGGAGCCGAGTGCAGGAGCTGTTCTAAATCTCGTCTTAATCCCACTTCCTACTTCAGTCTGAAAGTTACGCCAGGCCATATTAGCACCAGGGCACCGGGTGGACTTAAGACCTCTGCGCTACACCCAGGTGAAACTTTTACGCCCAGAAACGACAGGGCAGCGAGCGACTTCCCCAGCTCCGGCAATGAGTGCCCCAGGACCCGTGTGTCCTGTGCTTTAGGTCTCTCCTCCCGTTCTCCTGTTTCAGCGGCCACAGCTCTGTAGTTATCCATTCATTAGCCTGTAGCAGTAGCATTAGCCTGTAGCAGTAGCATTAGCCTGTAGCAGTAGCATTAGCCTGTAGCAGTAGCCAGTGCAGAGTTGGGCTGTGGTGGGACAGAGCAGCTGAATCCTCATAGGTCAGAATTGTTATAATGTTTCTAAAGACCAATCAGTTGATTTGAGTCGCCCCCACCCTGCGCCCCCACCCTGCGCCCCCACCCTGTGCACCAGGACATTTTCAGAGCTTTAATGTAAACTAATGGGCAAAAGCAACATAATGACGTCTAATTTTCTAAATGTTTCAGCAGCTCCATAGACCTCCATTGGGGAGCAGAGACTGTGCACTCAAATAAAACACGTGACTCAAATACAGCGATATGAGCACATTTAACATGATAAAAACATGTCTATGCAGATACACGTTTAAACAAAATATTAAACATACAGCCTAATACAAAATCACTTTATCATTTATTTATTGTTTATGTTTCTGAATCAAGGTTACTTTAGGGAGTGCGGCGCACTTGAAAACCAGTGGTGGCTGGTGAATAAAGGGCCTATTCACCAACCACCACTGGTTTTCAACTCTTCCAATACATCGTTGGCGTCTAAATGATCCGGACATCTGGCAAAATGTTTTGCATTTTCCACCCGTTACTGTTGTCGTGTAAATGGCCCCTAATTCTCACAATTTGTAGTTCTTAGGAGAAAAAGAAAGAAAAGAGGGAAGAAGGAGGAGGAAAAGGAGGAGTGATGATGCCCGGACCCTGCGGCGAGAATTAAGAGCCCTAATCTGAGCTCTGAGAAGAGAGAGAAAGAGGAGGAGGAGAGGAGGAGAGGAGGAGGAGAGGAGGAGTGTTTCAGTCCTTTATGGATGGAGAGAAATAATCAGTGTAATAATATTGAAATCATTCAGCGTCCCTGACACACAGAACACACACACAGCATCAAACAGGCCAACACACACACAGAAACGGCTCTTCAGGTCAAAAATGATCAGAATGACAGAAGTGTGATTTGATTTCTTTGTTTAGCTAATCCGAAGCACTGGTGTGTATAGACATGTGTGTTTAAACATGTTTAAATTGTGACTAAAACACTCTGGACTTCCTCCTCTCCTAAAGGTACAACAAACGCCATTCAGTAAAATTCTATTTCTTTCTTTATTATTTATTATATTTATATTATTATTTATAATTTGAAAGTGAATTTCAAATCCTGCTCACGTAAAAAACAAATGTACCGTAAATTCCGGATCACAAGCCGCTACTTTTTTTCTACACTTTCAACACTGCGGCTCGTAATATGAAGCGGCTTTTTTATTTTTATTTTCATCGCGGGAAAAAACATGGACCAATAAAATGAATAAGTAGTTCACTGAGGTCCAATGAAATTGTATGATTAATCACAACTTCCTTATTTCAGTCTTTCTGCTAACCCTCATCAACATGGAGAACACCAGACGAAAAGCATATGATGCAGCTTTTAAACTAAAAGCGATCACTCTGGCAGTTAAAGAAGGAAATCGAGCTGCTGCCCGTAAAATTGGCATAAACGAGTAGATGGTGCGAAGGTGGAGGCTCCAGCAAGAAGAACTGAGCCAGTGTAAAAAGACAACCAAAGCTTTCAGAGGTAACCATAGCAGATGGCCTGAGCTTGAAAACTTTCTGGAGGACTGGGTTAACACGCAAAGAGCAGGCGGCCGCGGTGTTTCCACTGTACAAATCAGACTGAAGGCTAAAGCGATCGCTACCGTGGTTTATTCCCAGAGCGCCAAGGTGTGTATGTGCATGTCGCGTGTGTGTGTCCCAAGTGTGTGAAGGTGTGTAAGTGCCTGTGGCGCGTGTGTGTCCCAAGTGTCACCAGTGAGCGAGTCCGTCCCCAGAGTTCAGCGGGGGACCGCGTCCGCGGCCCATCCCGGAGGCGCTCCAGGCGGCGGGGACGCAGAAGCGAACCCCCCGCCTAGTCTTTGGCCAGCGGTTTATAATATGGTGCGGCTCATATCATTACAAAATTTTTCTTCATAAATCTGAGCATGCGGCTCTTAATCGGGTGCGCTCTGTAGTCCGGAATTTACGGTATATAGAAGGAAAAAGAGTAAAGTGATATGATTAATATGTATGTTTTTTCTTTTATGAAATAGAACTTTAATATGTATTTGATTAAATTGTAGCTGCAGTGAAATTCAAAGGACCTCAGTTTGATATGAGTGATACTGATACTGATACTGATGATACTGATACTGCAGCGTCATCAACTTTCTCTGGGAGAGTGATGCTAACTGTAGGCATGCTCTGTCTGAAGCACTATTAGAGCTGATCTTTATTTTAACATAAGCGGCACAGTGGCTGAGTGGCAACACTCATGCCTCACAGCAAGAAGGTTGCAGGTCCGATCCCCTTTCTGTGTGGAGTTTGCATGTTCTCCTGTGGGCTCCACCTGCAGAGGGGTTCATAGGGGGTCAGGTGCTGTGAGGATCGGACAGCAAACTGCCCCTGTGACCCAGCTGGATTAAGCAGGAGAAGATGGATGGATTTTAGCATCATTTAACCAGAAAGAAATTACTTGGAAAACCCGACTGACTTGGACAAATATTTCGAACTTCTGTTTGGGCTCAGGTCAGACTCGGACACGTCAGTGTGATGAGACATTTGGCATGTCAAATTAAAACGATCTTAGGCGATTATGTAGGCAGCCAACGTGCACTTGTTGCTCTGTGTGTGCTGATGCTCTTCTGTGTTCACTTTCCCAAATGACTTTTTTCAGTTGATTGATAAAATTGAACTTTCTACACAAACAATATTCTCTGTGTCTCATTAGACTCAAACACATATCCACTGCCTGCATTCATTTTTCACCAAGATCTTGCAGTGATGATGGTCGAGTCTGAGCGCTGCACAAAGCTTCTCCAGCACATCCCAAAGATTCTCAGTGGGGTTCAGGTCTGGACTCTGTGGGGCCGATCCATGTGTGAAAATGATGTCTCCTGCTCCCTGAACCTGGCACAATCTGAGCCTGAAAAATCCTGACATTGTCATCCTGGAATATGCTCGTGCATCAGGGAAGAACAAACCCACTGATGGAATAACCTGGTCCTTCAGTATATTCAGGTTCAGCTGACCTCATTCTGTGAGCACACACTGCTGCTGAACCTGGACCTGACCAACTGCAGCAACATCAGACCTGTTTGCTTTGGGCTCGGTTCAGATTCGATCACTGCTCTGACACACGAGGGCCGGTCTCAGGCAGAGGAAATGGGCCTGATCCACATTCCAGCTGGAAAAACTACAGATGAGCTGATTTGTGCTTTAAACAAGTTTCTCAAATAAGGTAAGGTAAGGTAAGGTTTATTTATATAGTGCTTTACACAGACACATGTCCCCAAAGTGCTTTACACAGCATTTTACAG
Source organism: Odontamblyopus lacepedii (assembly GCA_034769755.1). Lineage (NCBI taxonomy): Eukaryota > Metazoa > Chordata > Actinopteri > Gobiiformes > Gobiidae > Odontamblyopus > Odontamblyopus lacepedii. The sequence goes on along the minus strand of CM068354.1, from coordinate 2,742,397 downwards.
AGCATTATTCATTCACTCCAGACCCGGTGGTGGTAAGCTACTGTTGTAGCCACAGTTGCCCTGGGGCAGACTGACAGAGGCGCGGCTGCCAAGCCAAGCGGTGCCAACGGTCCCTCCAACCACCACCAACACTCACTCACACAACTTTTACACCTACAGTGCATGTTTTTTGGATTGATGGGGGAAACATCACATTCATACTGTAGCTCACATCAGCTCTCACCTTTAGCTGAAAATCAAACTCCTGAACAGAACTGTAGTTCTCCCCGAGGTTTCTTCTTTTTCCCAGGACCCTGGGTTTTTTGGAGTTTTTCCTTGCTGAGAAGGAGGGTCTAAGGACAGGGGATGACTGGACCATGTTTCATTTGCTGCTTTACATGAATGTTGTTTATTCCTGTTCTGATATGTCTGTGTGTATGTTTTACTCATCCAAATCTTGGAACGCCCTTAGAGGAAACTGTTGTTGCGATTTTGGGCGCTACAAAAATAAATTGAACGAATGAATGAATGAACTACGAACAGCTCTGAAAAGTGCTGTTTGAGTCACTGCAAAGTACCAACAGGAAGTTCCAAATAAATGTCTAAAGTGTAACAGGCGACAGTCCGGCTGATTATTTCTCTGGCTTTGTTTAGAAAATAAACTGAAAAAGTCTGTCCTGAGAGCAGAGTCTGCAAACTAAATAAATGCGTGAAATTTAAAGAGACATTTGTATAAAGTCAAACTGTAAAAGTCCCAAATGTGTCCCAGAGCTTTTCCTGACACAAACACTGTAATGATGAGTGCAGCGCTGAGCTCCAGCTCCTCCACCCACACACACCGGCACCACCCCAGAGGAAACACACTCTTCACACTCAGCATATGCTCCACACAACAGCAAAGGAGACAGGATTTTAGGCCATTTGTATCAGCACATACATCACACCCTGAAATGTTTTGTTTATGGAAAATGTGAACTCAGATCGCAGCTTTGTGTAGGGAAGAAGTGGGCGATGATAAGTTATGAAAAAAGGTGAAATCAGTAAATAAAATTGTAAATAATCTTTGTTTTTATGCTTTTATTTTTGTTTTTGTTTTTTACAATTGTTTCATAGTTTGTGCAATATTTGGACATTAAAACGGAAAAAGCAAAAACTCGCCTGAAGAGGTTTTAGTCATTCATGCATGTTTGAGTCATCTAGCGATCTCTCCCAGGCCCTGTTCAGACCGTCCTCACAGTGAGCAGTAAGATTCTGTACGAGACTCCGCCCACAGGCCTACGTCCTGGGTGATGTAGGCCTGTGGGTGTCGGCCACAGCAAAAGTGCAGTGTTAAAACTCTCACAGAATCATTTATAACATTTTCTCAGGGTTGATATGAGTCCACTCTGTTCTAGAGTTAATTTAACATTCCTGGAAATGTTAATGAAGTAACACTGGACCAAAGTTCCTGTTTAACCCTGAAATTAAGAGTTAGATTAACATTTTGAGAGTAAACGGAGAACACTTTGTAGGGTTATTGTCATTTAGCTAAACAACACACAGAGGTGTTTTATTATTTACACTTTATTTGAGTTAATTTAAAATGAAATTATGAACAAAACTGGTCCAAACTGGTCTACTCTGGTGGGAGTTTGAAGTGGTGGGTGGGGCCAAATTGACACTTGTGAAAGTTAAATTAACACTTGTGGAAGTTGAATTAACTTCAACCATATCAACTCAAATCAAATAACCCCAACTCAAACCCCGATTTCACTTTCAAATAGTTAAAATAACACGTTTTGTGTTAAAAACAACTCTTTTACCCTGAAATTTTAACCCTTGAGTTTTAACTGTGTAGAAAAGCAGAAATGTACAAAAACATTTTACAAAACAAGACACTGAAACTTCACAATCCTGGAGCGATGTGCAGTCGTGTCATGGGCCTCATGCGTGATGAGCGCTCTGAAGGGGGAGTGACTTAGTGCTGAGAGCAAAGGCTGTTTGGGGGAAATATAACATTTTTAAAACAGTAAAAGGAAACATGGGGATCTTCTGTGTCAGCAGTTAACAGAAGTAAACTTGTCTTCCTCTGAAATCTAAAACTTTTAGCACATTTCTGAATAAAATAATTTTGGAGTAAAAAAAAAGTCGTTCTTCATTTTTATCAAACCTGTTTTAAAGTAAAAATAATTGTCTTGTGTCTCTTTTTTTGTCTGACCAAATAATCAGCGATGCAGGAGACCCTCTGCCCACAATCCTTTTCAACAAGTAATTATCTCCAGAGGGGTCAAAGGTCAGGAAGTGATTAGGAAAGGAAACGAGAAGGCAAGAGGAAAGGAAGCACGAGAAGGATCCTAGAACATAAAGATCTGGATCGCAGCCAGTTTGGATTTGACTCCAAACTATAGGACTTTAAAAGAGGAGGAGAGGAGAGAGGGAGAGGAGGAGGAGAGGAGGAGAGAGGGAGGGAGAGGAGGAGAGGAGAGAGGGAGGGAGGGAGAGGAGGAGAGGAGGAGCGAGGGAGGGAGAGCAGGAGGAGAGGAGAGAGGGAGGGAGGGAGAGGAGGAGAGGAGAGGAGAGAGGGAGGGAGAGGAGGAGAGGAGAGAGGGAGGGAGGGAGAGGAGGAGAGGAGGAGGGAGGGAGGGAGAGGAGGAGAGGAGAGAGGGAGGGAGAGGAGAGAGGGAGGGAGGGAAGAGAGAGCAAGAGAAGGGAGAGAAAGAGGGAGAAGAGCAGTGGAGAGAGAAACATACAGAGAAAAAGAAAGAGTGAAAGAGATAAACTAATAGGGTGAGAGAGAGAAAGAGTAAAGGGAGATAAGACAAAGAGAGTTGTGAAAAGGAAGAGAGGGGTGAGTGGAAAGAAGGGAGGGGGCAAGAGAAAGAGAGAAAGAAAGGGAAAATGCTGCAAGAGAGAGAGAGACGCAAGAGTTGAAGAGAGATGAAAGAAAGATGACGGGGAGACAAAATGAAAGAGGGGTGAGAGGCTAAGAGAGGAGTGAGAGAATAGAAAACAGAAAGTGAAGAAGAGAGAGAGATTAGGGAGAGATAACGAGAACAAGAGACAGGGATGGAAGGAGAGATGAAGAGAGAAACTAAGAGATTAAGAGAAAAGAAAGAGGAGAGAGAGAGAGCCAGGAAGAGAGAAAATGAGGGAGAGAGGGGACAAGAAAAGAGAAGATAGATAGAGGGGACACAGAAAGAGGGAGGATAAAGAGAGAGGGAGAGAGACAGGGAGAAGAAGGAGAGGGTTAGAGAGAGAGAGAAAGAGTAAAAGAAAAGGGAGATCAGAGAAAGAGAGAGGAGGGTGGAAAGAATGGACAGAGTGAGACAAAGAGAGAAAGAAAGGGAAAGTGCAGCGAGAGAGAGAGAAAGGCAAAGGTAGAAAGTGCAGAGAAGTGAATGTGAGGCTGTCATAAACATGCAGGAAACCACCAAACCCCACAAAGCCCTGCCCCCGATCAGCACCACCAGCTCCAGCACCACCAAACAGAGACGTGTCACCAAACCCCACAAAGCCCTGCCCCCGATCAGCACCACCAGCTCCAGCACCACCAAACAGAGACGTGTCACCAAACCCCACAAAGCCCTGCCCCCGATCAGCACCACCAGCTCCAGCCTCCACCAAACAGAGACGTGTCACCAAACCCCACAAAGCCCTGCCCCCGATCAGCACCACCAGCTCCAGCACCACCAAACAGAGACGTGTCACCAAACCCCACAGACCTGCAGCCCATCAGTGCAGAGAGGCTGAGGCTTTGAGCACAAGGCAACTTTGCTCTTTCTTGGAATCTGAGTCTCCTGAAGCTGTTCTTTTCTCAGTCAGTTCACTAGGCCGGTTCTTTTTACATTCATGTATACGGCAGGAGTCAGTGTGAGAACTCATTTAAATAAACTAATCGCAGAGACAAGTCCAAATGATGTCAAGTCAGATAGTTCAACAGTTCAAATTGAGAGTGAGAGTGTGTTTAGCCTTTGAAATGATGAAAATCTAAATAAATTGTTGCACAACAATAATAATTAAAGGCCCTCACCACCTCCTGTAATCACAGGGCACATGCCACCGCGAAGAACTCCTCCCAAAATCTGTGTATGTGCAGTAAAGGCCGCCACATTCTACAGGATTTTTCTGTCTTTACAATTTTTAAACGTGCGACAAAAAGCACCACAGACACAAGGAGAATCTCAAGAGACTGAAAATCTGTTCAAAGATCAGAGCTCTGCACTTCCAGTTTAGACACAAGTCCAAACTGTGTGATTATTATTTGTGAAATGTGGAGCGATACTTCAGATCCAGGATTTTTAAAGCAGAAAAGAGGAGATAAAGTCCACAGGAAGTAGAGTCACTGTGGCTGATCCGTGGCTGTGGATGGAAACAGACACACAGGAGGAACTATCCAGACTTATTACTGTTAAAGAACGCCTCAGACTGGATTCACAGAGCGGGTTTGTGGACTGGGGTCATTATTTGTGGAGGACAATTTCTATGGATAATGTGGATGAGACGCTGCACTTTAAATGTACCACTTTACCAGAGCTGAGGAATAAAGTCTTTATTTTTGCTCTGTACTGAGTTTGTATCTTGTGTCTCTGTGTCCGTCGCTCCTCTGCCCCTGACGCTCTGTTTTATCGTTTTTTCCGTCGCTGTTGATGGTTATGATGGTGGTTCTGATCTGACACTGACTCCACACATGAGGAGCAGCGGCTTCAACACACGAAGACAAAAGTCGGGTCACACCTCCCCGAATTCAGGGAGAAGCAAATTGCACCCAAAATCAGGGAAATTCTCCTGTCGTGTGTTGCTGCCTTAAGTTACTGCTCCATTCATGTCCATTCATTTTTCCAAACAAAATATGTGTGTGAGAGAATTTTTATTTTTTGAAATTTTCGAAGAAAAAATTCACCATGACCCAAATCCATGTTCAGAATCCAACTGATAATGTTTAACTGCACATAGGGTTAGAGTCTTTTGGCCCAAAACCTGGACTATATCAGGTTTAAATTAAACATCTTTGAGAGAAAACAAAACAGGTCTAAAATGAGACTAAACCAAGAGGATGAATGTGATTTAAGAGATTTATGGGGGACATTTTGAGGACTTTTGACCAATAAAAATGTTTATTTGGAATGATGAATTATTATGGTGCTACTTTCTCCATTATTCTGAAAGCCATGGACAGAGAGGTTAACTGTACGGTCGACTAGATGGCCATGATTTTTTGAAGTGTCTTGCCCAAAGACACAACTAAAGTATGTGTTCCCCGAAGAAGGACCCAAAAGTCCAACCTCCAGGTCAGAGGGTCAATGTCCACCAAATGATGATTTTAGAGAAAGGAGCAGAGGTGCAGAGGGTCAGAGGAGCAGAGGAGAGGGTCAGAGGAGCAGAGGAGAGGGTCAGAGGAGCAGAGGAGGTCAGAGGAGCAGAGGAGGTAAGAGGAGCAGAGGAGAGGGTCAGAGGAGCAGAGGAGAGGGTCAGAGGAGCAGAGGAGAGGCTCAGAGGAGCAGAGGAGAAGGTCAGAGGAGCAGAGGAGAGGGTCAGAGGAGCAGAGGAGAGGGTCAGAGGAGCAGAGGAGAGGGTCAGAGGAGCAGAGGAGAGGGTCAGAGGAGCAGAGGAGAGGGTCAGAGGAGAAGAGGGGAAGGTTAAACCAACAAACCAAATGTTTGTAGTTATAAATCCAGCCTTGCATCCGTACATTAGCAGAGTGGTTAACATTCTCCACATGCAGACAGTGGTATGAATTATGAGGCGGTCCCTGCCCTTACCTGACGAGCCCTGTCCCTGCCGAGCCTAATGGGTTTTAATGACTCTCGCCTCATCCATCAGACTCACCCCAGAGTTTTTATCACCACTTTTCAGCCTGATTAGAACAAATACAGTCACCTCACATCACACAGACCCACCCCCTCCTGCACTGCAAACTCACATCACACAGACCCACCCCCTCCTGCACTGCAAACTCACATCACACAGACCCACCCCCTCCTGCACTCCAAACTCACATCACACAGACCCACCCCCCCTCCTGCACTGCAAACTCACATCACACAGGCCCACCCCCTCCTGCACTCCAAACTCACATCACACAGACCCACCCCCTCCTGCACTCCAAACTCACATCACACAGACCCACCCCCTCCTGCACTGCAAAACTCCAAACTCACATCACACAGACCCACCCTCTCCTGCACTGCAAACTCACATCACACAGACCCACCCCCTCCTGCACTGCAAAACTCCAAACTCACATCACACAGACCCACCCCCTCCTGCACTGCAAAACTCCAAACTCACATCACACAGACCCACCCCCTCCTGCACTGCAAAACTCCAAACTCACATCACACAGACCCACCCCTCCTGCACTGCAAAACTCCAAACTCACATCACACAGACCCACCCCCTCCTGCACTGCAAAACTCCAAACTCACATCACACAGACCCACCCCCTCCTGCACTGCAAAACTCCAAACTCACATCACACAGACCCACCCCCTCCTGCACTGCAAAACTCCAAACTCACATCACACAGACCCACCCCCTCCTGCACTGCAAAACTCCAAACTCACATCACACAGACCCACCCCCTCCTGCACTGCAAAACTCCAAACTCACATCACACAGACCCACACCCTCCTGCTCTGCAAAACTCCAAACTCACATCACACAGACCCACCCCCCCTCCTGCACTGCAAAACTCCAAACTCACATCACACAGACCCCCCCCCTCCTGCACAGCAAAACTCCAAACTCACATCACACAGACCCACCCCCTCCTGCACTGCAAACTCACATCACACAGACCCACCCCCTCCTGCACTCCAAAACTCCAAACTCACATCACCGGAGACTGGAAACAGACACGGAGGAAACTAACGCACAAACCGGAACATTCCATGTAGGAAGTGAACATGGGAGCGCTGCCGGCTCCATCGATTCTGATTCCAATTCTCTCTTTGTCTGGTTGGAAATCATGACATTACACTAGGGAATTTCATAACTGTTACCTAGCAACCATGTAGTACACTGGGCCAAAAGTCCTCTAATGTATACAGAAATTATTATTTGGTGAGGTAAGTGTATCAGTACAGCACAATTGATACACAAAGTCATTCAAAGTGCTTTACAGAATAAGAAATACATTAAAATCACAACACAAACAAATACAAACGTAAATAATCATCATGAAATTAAAAATAGAGACATTAAATTAGAGAGAAGAGTGCAGAATGAGAAATAAAAACCTTTCAGTCGACTGCAGCTAAACAGAACTGTTCTGAGAAGAGGGGTTTTTTGGGGGGGTTTTTCGGTCGAAGCATACAGGTTTTCAGGTATGAAAGATTCAGATTCAGATTCAGATTCAAGTATTTATTGTCATTGTCACAGAAGAACAACAAAATTGCGTTTGGAGCCTCCATACTTCACAATAGTTAAGTGCAAACCCATAAATAATAATAAATCCCCCTTAACCCAGTGCAAACACTGACCCAGTGTGACCTCAGTACAACATGAGACAGTTCTTATAGCAGCAGCATGAGAGCAGGTCAAGTACGAGCACAGGGACATTCAGACACCTGAGAATCATGACAAAGTGCAACAGTGCAGCCAGTTCAGTGTTATTATATGTAATGGGATATGGTGATTCTCTATGGAGAGAGGGGGGCAAAGGAGAGAGAGAATAGTGACATAATGCAACAGTGCAAACCAGTTCAGTGCTATTTAAAAGTTGGATGTGGTTATTGTCCGTGAGAGGGGGGCAGAGAGGGGAGAGGGGCAGAGTTCAGGAGCCTTACAGCCTGTGGATACAGACCGTTGGCCAGTCTGGATGTTCTGGCCTGTATGGACCTGTACCTTCTCCCTGAGGGCAGCAGGTGGAAAAGGTGGTGCGCAGGGTGGTGTTGGTCCTGCAGGATGTTGTGCACTCTTCTCAGGCAGCGAGTGGAGTAGATGGTGCTGATTTCTGGCAGAGTTGTTCCAGTGATTTTACCGGCTGCTTTCACCACCTGCTGGAGTGTCTGCTGGTCCGCCTTAGTGCAGCTGGAGAACCACACTAAAAATCCATACGTCAGAACACTGCTGATGACACAGTTGTAAAGGTTCAACATCAGAGGTCTGGGAATGTGGGCACTCCTCAATTTCCTCAGGTAGTAAAGGTGCTGTTGGGCCTCCCGTACGGCTGAGGTGATGTGATTGCCCCAGGACAGGTCCTCAGTCACAGTTACCCCCAGGAATTTAAAGCTGCTCACCCTCTCCACCGCCTCATTGCCAATGAGGAGAGGTAGATGGTTGTTGTGACCTTTCCTACGGAAATCCACAACAATCGCCTTGGTCTTTTTAGTGTTTAAAACCAAGTTATTGTCGTGGCACCATGACTCTAGATGTTGCACCTCACTCCTGTAGTTAGTCTCATCATTGTTGGATATGAGACCGAGCACTGTGGTGTCATCGGCGAACTTAACGATGAGATTGGACGCGGAGGAGCCAAGGCAGTCATGGGTGAAGAGAGTGTATAGCAGAGGGCTCAGAACACACCCTTAGGGCCCCCGGTGTTGATAACAAGGGTGGAGGAGGTGTTCTTGCCCACTCTGACACTCTGTGTACGGTTAGTGAGAAAGTCCACAGTCCAGTTGCACAGAGAGGAGTGGAGTCCCAGTTGGTGGAGTTTGGACCGGAGTTTGTATGGCCGGATGGTGTTAAAAGCCGAACTGTAGTCTACAAAGAGGAGCTGTGCATAGGTGTTCTTGTGCTCCAGGTGCTCCAGTAGTGTGTGCAGCACCGTGGCCTCAGTTGACCAGTTCTCTCTCTATGCAAACTGGTGTGAATCCAGGGATGGTGGTAAAGCGGCTTTGAGGGGTTTTATGACCAGTCTCTCCAGGCATTTGGCAGGGATGGAGGTCTTTTAGCACCCGGCCCAGTACTCCATTGGGCCCGGCCGCCTTCCTGGTGTTGATGCTGCGGAACACACATCTCACCTCATGAGTGCTCAGGACTGGAGCAGGGTCAGTCGAGGGGAGAGGGGACAGGACAGGTGTTATTCCTGTCAAAACGGGCATAAAAGAGGTTTGAATCCTCGACCAGAGTAGGACTGTCGGCTGAGGGTGGTGGTGGTTTCCTCTTCTAGTCCGTAATAGCCCTGATGCCCTCCCAAACCTGCCTTGAGTCTGTGGTGTTGAAAAATGCCTATGCCTAGATTTGAAACTGAAAATAAAATAGTCGCCTCATTGACATCAGGGCAGTGCGCGAGTGTGAGTCTGGAGGGAGGGGCTCAGTTCTGTTTACAGAGCCACAGAGCTGCACACGACCAGCACCTGAGCCTGTGCAAAGTAAAAAGAGATTACCCACAAGCCCCGTGGAGAGTCATGGTCCTGAGGAGAGCCATGGTCTTGTGGAAAGCTCCGAGCCCCGGTCCACGGTGCGGCCGACGCCAAAAGTTCAGTTTTTTCAACTTCTAACGCAGGAGTGGGCAAACTTTTTGGCTCGAGGGCCACAAAGGTTCTAAAATTTGCTGGAAGGGCCGGACCAGGAGCAGATGGATGGAGGGTTCTGGTCTGACTACATCAGTCCAGCAAATAAACCTAAACCGAAAATAACTTGCAGGATCCAACGATTTACATGTGGCAGATTCAAACGTCTCAGTTCATCTTGTGCACCATATTTAGGGCCAATGATTTTCCGCTTCAGAAGTTTTGAATTCCGTTTCATTGTGACACATTTGATAATTCTGTTGTGTTGGGAAAGTTACTGTGAACTGTATTCCCTACAGATTACAGATTACAGACCCCAAAATGTAGTTTGTAATGTAATCCATTAAATTACTTAAGTGAGTAACGTAATCTGATTACTTTGGATTACTTGATATTGTCATGATTTTTAAACCTAAATGAATGTAGCAACCACCTCCTGCAAATTCTTGTTTGGTTTTAGACCTGTTTGTAGTCCTGGTTTAGACCTGATTTTAGTCCTGATTTAATGCTTGTTTAGTCCTGGTTTTAGATCCGGTTTAGACTTGGTTTAGACCTGCTTTAGACCTGTCTTAGTCCTGGTGTTAGTTCTGGTTTAGAGGTGCACAGGAGGAAGAACGGTCCACACAGCGACGCGACAAGACACGATCCACATGCGGTGTCCACACCGTACAAGAAGACTCATTCAACATATAATTCTACCCCTGGGCACTGTGTCACGGGTCTGTATGGACAATTTGGTTTCAGGTATCTAGAGTGTGCCAGCTATTGGGAAACTCCAGAATTGCAAAATAAAATGTATAAGTTTTATCACAGTTCATTCAACTTTGGTGGGCAGTGCGATGCCCCTTTCTTCATGTCAGAGCAACTGCCCCTCAAAATTCCTGTGCACATCCCTGGTTCTGAGTCTGGATTTAAACAGTCAGAGTAGAGAGTAAAGTCTGTCTCACATGTTCAGACTGTTCCAGGTTTTAGCTGCATGAATCTGAAACTCTGACTCCCCGAGTTTGGTCCTGACTCTGGGACCAGCAGGAGGCCGGTCCCTGAGCTCCTCAGAGAGACTTGTGCACAAGCAGAGCTGCTTTAAAGTCTCTGAGCCACAGGGGGCAGTGCAGAGACCTGAGACCAGGACACATGTGCTCGGACTTCCTGGTTGGAGTCACTGTCCATTTGACAAATAAAATTATTTGTGTGTGTTAAATATGTGTGAATGAAACAAAACACAACTCCAGGTCTGTTTGTGATGAGGAAACATTAGAACATAGATGAAAATAGTGTAGTATGGTAAAGCATGGGCCCTTTAAATGCATTTTGAGCAATAACAACAACCGTAATAGAAAATATATATATATAACAAAATAGAAGAACTAGATATCTGATCATGCTGTCAAATATTCTATCCATAGCCGTCTCCATGGAGACCAGCAGGAGACGTACAGAAAACTGCTCCTTTAAAAATTCAGTTTAGAAATGATTTTATTTTACAGTGTAAGGGACCAAGGACGCAGGAGTGAGGAGCTAGTGGACGGTGTGTTAGTGTCCCGGAGGTCTGAGCCCAGGGGACATTACAGAGACGATGAGAGAAGGACGACTTGTAATGATCTCTGTGGGACAGTGAGCGCTGGACACAGGAGGGACACCAGGGGGCAGCGCAGGACATAAATCACACAGGAAGTCCATTTACGGAGAGTCTGACGGACGTTTGGACCAACCTGAGGAGACACGGCCAGGACTCTGCTCTCTGGAGAGAGAGCGCCTGTCTCTTTGTGTCTGTCTATCTCTCTCTCTATCTCGCTCTGTATGTCTGTCTCTTTCTCTGTCGCTCTCTCTCTCTGTGTCTCTATCTCTCTCTTTATCTGTCTGTCTCTCTCTGTCTCTCTCTCTATGTTTCTCTCTCTTTCTGTCTCTGTCTCTCTCTCTATGTTTCTCTCTCTCTCTGTCTCTGTCTGTCTCTCTCTCTCGGTCTCTCTCTCTCTGTCTGTCTGTCTCTGTCTCTGTCTCTCTCTATCTCTCTCCATCTCTCTGTCTGTCTCTCTCTATGTTTCTCTCTCTGTGTCTCTATCTCTGTCTCTCTGTGTGTCTCTCTCTCTCTGTCTGTCTCTGCCTCTCTCACTCCCTCTCTCTCTCTGTCTCTATCTCTCTGTCTGTCTCTCTCTCTCACTCCCTCTCTCTCTCTCTCTCTGTCCCACGCCCTCTCTCTCTCTGTCTGTCTCTCTCTCACTCCCTCTCTCTCTATCTGTCTGTCTCTCTCTCTCACTCCCTCCCTCTTACTCCCTCTCTCGCTCTGTCTCTCTCTCACTCCCTCTCACTCCCTCTCTCTCCTTCTCTCTTTCTCTCTCCTTCTCTCTCACTCCCTCTCTTTCTCTCTCCTTCTCTCTCTCTCTCTCTCTCTCACTCCCTCTCACTCCCTCTCTCTCTCTCACTCTCTCTCTCGCTCTGCCTCTGTCTCTCTCTCTCTCTGTGGTCAGGCCTGATCTGAGGGAGAGGGAGAAGGAGAGAGACAGAGAGAGAGGGAGAGGATAGAGAGAAAAGAAATAAATAGAGAAAGAAACAGAGAGGAGGATGACGAGGAGAGACTGATGAAGCTGATAGTCCAGGACAGGGTCCTTCCAGCTCCATTTGGAGTCTGAACTCCTGCAGCAGATTTACATAATGACCTGAATAAATATGTATAAAATTAAATATTAAGGAAAATGATGTTCCTTAAATACTCGCAGTCCTTGCTAATGTTGACCATTCAAATAGCAAATTTCTATACTGGGGATGTACTACATGTATCTCTATGGTAGAATGTTCAGGAGCTCCACACACAAGACACATTCACAAACAAATTCATCGGAAAATGCAAAACACAAAATGGATTTAAACCTGAGTAACAGAGCATCAGACAGAGCAGTGCTTCCAGTTAGCTTCAGGGGTCAGTCAACGCACCACGGCCGGACGCAGGGATCAGCCAACGCACCACGGCCGGACGCAGGGGTCAGCCAACGCACCACAACCGGACGCAGGGATCAGCCAACGCACCACGGCCGGACGCAGGGGTCAGCCAACGCACCGCGATCGGACGCAGAGGTCAGCCAACGCACCGCGACCGGACCCAGGGGTCAGCCAACGCACCGCGACCGGACCCAGGGGTCAGCCAACGCACCGCGACCGGACCCAGGGGTCAGCCAACGCACCACGGCCGGACGCAGGGATCAGCCAACGCACCACGGCCGGACGCAGGGATCAGCCAACGCACCACGGCCGGACGCAGGGGTCAGCCAACGCACCACGACCGGACGCAGGGGTCAGCCAACGCACCACGACCGGACGCAGGGGTCAGCCAACGCACCGCGATCGGACGCAGGGGTCAGCCAACGCACCACGACCGGACGCAGGGGTCAGCCAACGCACCACGACCGGACGCAGGGGTCAGCCAACGCACCGCGATCGGACGCAGGGGTCAGCCAACGCACCACGGCCGGACCCAGGGGTCAGCCAATGCACCACGAGGGTCAAACTTCAGTCCAAACCCAGCGGCCAGTGAGCAGACAAGTCACGCCGAGCAAAGAGCCGTTCAGACCAAAGACTGTAAATGGACAAAGCTAAACCGCCGTTCACCGTGTTCCAAAGAGGAAATTCAGTCGCTCCACTTTCTCTGTAAATGTCACTCTCCTCATTTTGGTCTTAAAATGTTCCTATTCACCCGCTACACATGATCCTGGTGGTTTTATTTCACTATCCATAAATAAGTTCTTATTCCTAATATTGAACTCGGCTCCAAATTCGCTCCTATAACTCTTAGCGTCGGTGAGCTTCATTTGACTGGAGCTGAACACTTTGGGTGACGTCGCACTCTCTTAGTCCACTTCCTTATACAGTCCATGGTTCAGTCAATAAGAAAATCAAAGCCATAAAATATGTTTTCTGTGATGCTGAAAAATCTTCCTTTTCTGAATGAATCGAAACAGAACTCCAGGTATGTTCTTCAGGAGCAAATGAAAGAACAAAAAATCTACTGTTTTAGAATATTTTTCCTTTGATAATGCAATAAAACAATTCTAATTCCTCCATGAGGGTGAGTTATATATTTTCTTAAATGATTTCCTATAACCATATGACTGTGTGATCCAAGAACGTTTCTGAGGGGTTTTCTAGATCCTGAGTCTGTTGGGTCTAACAGTCTGTCTCCAGGCTGCAGTGAGCCTCAGTCTGTCACAGCCCTGAGCCTGGGCACCTCCCTGGACTCACCCTCCATGACCAGAGCGCAGTCTTATGCACCCCTACCCCATCCCACCTCCCTCACTATTTACCGCGGGCCATGGAAAGCGCCATAAATACGATAAGTTCACGTGAGTTTGGACATTTTAAATCGCAGCTGAATCTATCAAACAGCCGTAGTGTGTAGATGTCCTCCTGACCTCCTCATCGCTCTCTTCCTCAGGCTTTCACACGTCATAATACCAAACCCACACTGTATAGATCCAATAAAGCCAAACTCTGACCTTAACCTCCCCAATTTGACAACATATTTCTCTGGATTAGGGCCAGTGGGTTTGGTGCTGTTTGCACACGGTGATCACACTTTATACCTTAGTTATGTCACATTGTTTATATGAATCTGCGTAGTTCATGAGGACAGTCTTTTCTGCTCAAACGGGCTCGGACTAAAGGAGCAACATATCGGCAATTTAACCATCGAACACTGACCCTCTGTAGAGTCACCACGACTCACTCATGTGAATATGTACAGAGGGAGCTCATTTCGACAGGACAATATCTTCTATCAGATAAGACTCGCACTGCATATGAGAAAGAAATGACTGTGAATTTAAGCTACAGTGTGAATTTCCTATTATAATATTGTGATATTTTATTTATAAAAGAGAATAAAGAAAATGATAAGCATAAAATCAAATATTAAATCCATTTAACCCTCACCTATGGTCATGAGCTCTGGGTAATGACCGAAAGAACGAGATCGCGGATACAAGCGGCCGAAATGAGTTTCCTCCGCAGAGTGGCCGGGCGCTCCCTTAGAGATAGGGTGAGGAGCTCGGTCACACGGGAGGAGCTCGGAGTAGAGTCGCTGCTCCTCCACGTCGAGAGGAGCCAGCTGAGGGGAGGGCATCTGGTCCGGATGCCTCCTGGAACACCTCCCTCGGGAGGTGTTCCGGGCATGTCCCACTGGTAAGAGGCCCCGGGGAAGACCCAGGACAGGCTGAGGGACTATGTCTCTGGGCCTGGGAACCTCAGGGTCCGTCCGGAGGAGCTGGTGGAAGTGGCTGGGGAGAAGGAAGCTTGGGAGCCCCTGCTTAGACTGCTGCCCCCGCGACCCGGCCCCGGATAAGCGGAAGAAGATGGATGGATGGAAATCCATTTAACTTGGTTTTCTGCCGCTAATCCAACATGCACATGTCACTAAATTACTAAATATTTAAAGGAAGGAACTCGTAAAGGCAAAAACTGAACAAAAAAGTGCCCAAATGTGACAAGAACATCTGTCTGTTTTATGTAGAAACCAGATTTTAAGAACAAACCAGTTTATGAGGAAACACGCTCTTTAACTCTGGGGTCACCTGCCTCAAAGATCAGGAACAGAAGTTTTCCACAATCACTTCAGCCAAATTTGTGTCAACGTGTGGGATTTGGGAACGAGCCAGTCTGAAAATCTATATTTAAGATCAGAACTGTCAAAGAACTCATTTCTCTGAAGACATTTCGAAGTACGACTCACACAGATAATTACTGACGACACATCTGATCCTGCAGTTACACTCTGGATTCTTTTCTCTGAATAACGCACAAACTGCAAAAGGGCGAAACATCTCCACGTCCAATCCTCCCAAAATATATTTAAATGTTCTATAATTGTTTTCTTGACCGAACTGTCAAACCTGCCGCTCGCTTTCATTTTAACCTCTTAACAAAGAAGTTTATCAGAGAGAAGTTCACCCTTTGCCTCAATTCACAATAGTATTTGCACTGATTCAAACTCTACAGTCTTTACATGTTCACAGCTGGTTAAAGTTTGACTGTGTAACTTTTCTACTGGAGGGTCTGACACCTGCTCGTCTCCATGGAGATGTCAACACTTTGCCTAGAATATTTAGATAATGTTTCAGCTCCTCTTTCACATGTGATCTGGTGTTTAGAGGTTTCAGCTCCTCTTTCACATGTGATCTGGTGTTTAGAGAAGGTTTCAGCTCCTCTTTCACATGTGATCTGGTGTTTAGAGGTTTCAGCTCCTCTTTCACATGTGATCTGGTGTTTGGAGAAGGTTTCAGCTCCTCTTTCACATGTGATCTGGTGTTTAGAGGTTTCAGCTCCTCTTTCACATGTGATCTGGTGTTTAGAGAAGGTTTCAGCTCCTCTTTCACATGTGATCTGGTGTTTGCAGAAGGTTTCAGCTCCTCTCTCACATGTGATCTGGTGTTTAGAGAAGGTTTCAGCTCCTCTTTCACATGTGATCTGGTGTTTAGAGGTTTCAGCTCCTCTTTCACATGTGATCTGGTGTTTAGAGAAGGTTTCAGCTCCTCTCTCACATGTGATCTGGTGTTTAGAGAAGGTTTCAGCTCCTCTTTCACATGTGATCTGGTGTTTAGAGGTTTCAGCTCCTCTTTCACATGTGATCTGGTGTTTAGAGAAGGTTTCAGCTCCTCTTTCACATGTGATCTGGTGTTTAGAGAAGGTTTCAGCTCCTCTTTCACATGTGATCTGGTGTTTAGAGGTTTCAGCTCCTCTTTCACATGTGATCTGGTGTTTAGAGGTTTCAGCTCCTCTTTCACATGTGATCTGGTGTTTAGAGAAGGTTTCAGCTCCTCTCTCACATGTGATCTGGTGTTTAGAGAAGGTTTCAGCTCCTCTTTCACATGTGATCTGGTGTTTCCAGAAGGTTTCAGCTCCTCTTTCACATGTGATCTGGTGTTTAGAGAAGGTTTCAGCTCCTCTCTCACATGTGATCTGGTGTTTAGAGAAGGTTTCAGCTCCTCTTTCACATGTGATCTGGTGTTTAAAGAAGGTTTCAGCTCCTCTTTCACATGTGATCTTGTGTTTAAAGAAGGTTTCAGCTCCTCTTTCACATGTGATCTTGTGTTTAAAGAAGGTTTCAGCTCCTCTTTCACATGTGATCTGGTGTTTGGAGAAGGTTTCAGCTCCTCTCTCACATGTGATCTGGTGTTTAGAGAAGGTTTCAGCTCCTCTTTCACATGTGATCTGGTGTTTAGAGAAGGTTTCAGCTCCTCTTTCACATGTGATCTGGTGTTTAGAGAAGGTTTCAGCTCCTCTTTCACATGTGATCTGGTGTTTAGAGAAGGTTTCAGCTCCTCTCTCACATGTGATCTGGTGTTTAGAGAAGGTTTCAGCTCCTCTTTCACATGTGATCTGGTGTTTGGAGAAGGTTTCAGCTCCTCTCTCACATGTGATCTGGTGTTTAGAGAAGGTTTCAGCTCCTCTCTCACATGTGATCTGGTGTTTAGAGAAGGTTTCAGCTCCTCTCTCACATGTGATCTGGTGTTTAGAGAAGGTTTCAGCTCCTCTTTCACATGTGATCTGGTGTTTAGAGGTTTCAGCTCCTCTCTCACATGTGATCAGGTGTTTAGAGAAGGTTTCAGCTCCTCTTTCACATGTGATCTGGTGTTTAGAGAAGGTTTCAGCTCCTCTTTCACATGTGATCTGGTGTTTAGAGAAGGTTTCAGCTCCTCTTTCACATGTGATCTGGTGTTTGGAGAAGGTTTCAGCTCCTCTTTCACATGTGATCTGGTGTTTGGAGAAGGTTTCAGCTCCTCTCTCACATGTGATCTGGTGTTTAGAGAAGGTTTCAGCTCCTCTTTCACATGTGATCTGGTGTTTAGAGGTTTCAGCTCCTCTTTCACATGTGATCTGGTGTTTACAGAAGGTTTCAGCTCCTCTTTCACATGTGATCTGGTGTTTAGAGGTTTCAGCTCTTTCACATGTCCCTGTGTTGTTGTGCTGTGAGCTGATGGCAGCAGATACAGGAGCCTGGGGCAGAGCAGATGTGGAGCGGGTTAAACTCTGGATGGAGGTGATCTGGAGGTAAAGACACTCACATCAGAGACAGAGCAAAACAAAGCTGTGACATTACAGCTAATCTCCATGGAAACAAGCAAGTGACACCATCAGGACCTATTACAAGTGAGGGCGCTGGAGAGGCTGAACCACTTGTGATGTTTCTGATGAGCTCTGTGATCAGATTAGTGATTTATGTTTAATAATCTCTGTCCAAAGTTCACATTTGAACCTCCAGAAGATCTGACAAAAAGACTCAAATCTGAACTAATTCATTAATACAACAATTTCAGAACATGTTAGTACATTTAATTGAGTCCTTTCAAACTGTGATTTCAATTGTGATTAATCTTGCAGATGGAGCACTAAACCAAGTCTAAATACAAAGAAAATCTGGACTAAACCAGGACTAAACCAGGACTAAACCAGACCTAAACCAAGTCTAAATATGCAGAAAATCTGGACTAAACCAGGACTAAGCCAAGTCTAAATATGCAGAATGCAGAAAATATGGATTAAACAAGGAATAAACCAGATCTAAACCAAGTCTAAATATTCAGACAATCAGGCCTAAACCAAATCTAAACGAAGCCTAAGTATGCAGAAAATCTGGACTAAACCAGGACTAAACCAGGATTAAACCAGACCTTAAAAAAAGGTCTAAATATGCAGAAAATTTGGATTAAATCAGGACTGAACCAAGTCTAAATATGGAGAAAATCAGGACTAAATCAGGACTAAACAAGGACTAAACGAGAACTGAACCAGCACAATTAGGCCCCATTAGAGCAACACCCCTCCACATGTGAGTCGTGATTTGACTCTATGGATTTTTTTAAATCTGTAAAAGAATGTGTTTTTACATTTTGAGTACATCCCTCTGTATTTGAAGTCATTTCAGTAATTAAAAATGAATCTTTCTGTGATTTTTTTATTTTCATTTCCACTCCCTGAAATTTCACCACACTACACACTCTCCTTTCTCCTCTCCTCTTTCCTCTCCTCTCTTCTTTCCTCTCCTCTCCTCTTTCCTCTCCTCTCTTCTTTCCTCTCCTCTCTTCTTTCCTCTCCTCTCCTCTTTCCTCTCCTCTCCTCTTTCCTCTCCTCTTTCCTCGCCTCCTTCACACACTCGCTAAATCTTGATTCTATTTTTAATCGCGCTCGGAGCCGTACATTTGTATTTTGTTTTCTGAGCCTCTGAGCTGCTCCTGTCTTCTCCCAAAGAACAAAAACCTGATCCTGGTTTTATAAAGAAAAGAAAAAAGAAAAAAAGAAACACAGAACTAAGAAGAGAGTCCGGAACAAAATTTAAGGCCGTGAGATGAATCACAATTGAATCGAAATCACAATTTGAACGGACGGCAATTAAAAAAATTCTCCAGAAACAACTAAATTTCCTGTCTTCTGTCTTCTGCAACACTGGTTCAGTCCTGATTTTCTTCATATTTAGTCTTGGTTTAGGTCTGGTTTAATCCTGATTTTCCTCTTGGTTTAGGGCTGGTTTAATCCTGATTTTCCTCTTGGTTTAGGTCTAGTTTAATCCTGATTTTCCTCTTGGTTTAGGTCTAGTTTAATCCTGATTTTCCTCTTGGTTTAGGTCTAGTTTAATCCTGATTTTCCTCTTGGTTTAGGTCTGGTTTAATCCTGATTTTCCTCTTGGTTTAGGGCTGGTTTAATCCTGATTTTCCTCTTGGTTTAGGTCTGGTTTAATCCTGATTTTCCTCTTGGTTTAGGTCTAGTTTAATCCTGATTTTCCTCTTGGTTTAGGTCTAGTTTAATCCTGATTTTCCTCTTGGTTTAGGTCTAGTTTAATCCTGATTTTCCTCTTGGTTTAGGGCTGGTTTAATCCTGATTTTCCTCTTGGTTTAGGTCTAGTTTAATCCTGATTTTCCTCTTGGTTTAGGTCTAGTTTAATCCTGATTTTCCTCTTGGTTTAGGTCTAGTTTAATCCTGATTTTCCTCTTGGTTTAGGTCTAGTTTAATCCTGATTTTCCTCTTGGTTTAGGTCTAGTTTAATCCTGATTTTCCTCTGTTTAGGGCTGGTTTAATCCTGATTTTCCTCTTGGTTTAGGTCTAGTTTAATCCTGATTTTCCTCTTGGTTTAGGGCTGGTTTAATCCTGATTTTCCTCTTGGTTTAGGTCTAGTTTAATCCTGATTTTCCTCTTGGTTTAGGTCTGGTTTAATCCTGATTTTCCTCTTGGTTTAGGGCTGGTTTAATCCTGATTTTCCTCTTGGTTTAGGTCTGGTTTAATCCTGATTTTCCTCTTGGTTTAGGGCTGGTTTAATCCTGATTTTCCTCTTGGTTTAGGTCTGGTTTAATCCTGATTTTCCTCTTGGTTTAGGTCTAGTTTAATCCTGAGTTTCCTCTTGGTTTAGGTCTAGATTAATCCTGATTTTCCTCTTGGTTTAAGTCTAATTTAATCCTGATTTTCCTCTTGGTTTAGGTCTAGTTTAATCCTGATTTTCCTCTTGGTTTAGGTCTGGTTTAATCCTGATTTTCCTCTTGGTTTAGGTCTAGTTTAATCCTGAGTTTCCTCTTGGTTTAGGTCTAGATTAATCCTGATTTTCCTCTTGGTTTAGGTCTAGTTTAATCCTGATTTTCCTCTTGGTTTAGGTCTGGTTTAATCCTGATTTTCCTCTTGGTTTAGGTCTCGTTTAGTCCTGATTTTCCTCTTGGTTTAGGTCTAGTTTAATCCTGATTTTCCTCTTGGTTTAGGTCTAGTTTAATCCTGATTTTCCTCTTGGTTTAGGTCTGATTTAATCCTGATTTTCCTCTTGGTTTAGGGCTGGTTTAATCCTGATTTTCCTCTTGGTTTAAGTCTGGTTTAATCCTGATTTTCCTCTTGGTTTAGGTCTAATTTAATCCTGATTTCCCTCTTGGTTTAGGTCTAGTTTAATCCTGATTTTCCTCTTGGTTTAGGTCTAGTTTAATCCTGATTTTCCTCTTGGTTTAGGGCTGGTTTAATCCTGATTTTCCTCTTGGTTTAGGTCTAGTTTAATCTTGATTTTCCTCTTGGTTTAGGTCTAGTTTAATCCTGATTTTCCTCTTGGTTTAAATCTAGTTTAATCCTGATTTTCCTCTTGGTTTAGGTCTAGTTTAATCCTGATTTTCCTCTTGGTTTAGGTCTAGTTTAATCCTGATTTTCCTCTGTTTAGGGCTGGTTTAATCCTGATTTTCCTCTTGGTTTAGGTCTAGTTTAATCCTGATTTTCCTCTTGGTTTAGGGCTGGTTTAATCCTGATTTTCCTCTTGGTTTAGGTCTGGTTTAATCCTGATTTTCCTCTTGGTTTAGGTCTGGTTTAATCCTGATTTTCCTCTTGGTTTAGGGCTGGTTTAATCCTGATTTTCCTCTTGGTTTAGGTCTGGTTTAATCCTGATTTTCCTCTTGGTTTAGGGCTGGTTTAATCCTGATTTTCCTCTTGGTTTAGGTCTGGTTTAATCCTGATTTTCCTCTTGGTTTAGGTCTAGTTTAATCCTGATTTTCCTCTTGGTTTAGGTCTAGATTAATCCTGATTTTCCTCTTGGTTTAAGTCTAATTTAATCCTGATTTTCCTCTTGGTTTAGGTCTAGTTTAATCCTGATTTTCCTCTTGGTTTAGGTCTGGTTTAATCCTGATTTTCCTCTTGGTTTAGGTCTAGTTTAATCCTGAGTTTCCTCTTGGTTTAGGTCTAGATTAATCCTGATTTTCCTCTTGGTTTAGGTCTAGTTTAATCCTGATTTTCCTCTTGGTTTAGGTCTGGTTTAATCCTGATTTTCCTCTTGGTTTAGGTCTAGTTTAATCCTGAGTTTCCTCTTGGTTTAGGTCTAGATTAATCCTGATTTTCCTCTTGGTTTAGGTCTGGTTTAATCCTGATTTTCCTCTTGGTTTAGGTCTAGTTTAATCCTGATTTTCCTCTTGGTTTAGGTCTAGTTTAATCCTGATTTTCCTCTTGGTTTAGGTCTGGTTTAATCCTGATTTTCCTCTTGGTTTAGGTCTAGTTTAATCCTGAGTTTCCTCTTGGTTTAGGTCTAGATTAATCCTGATTTTCCTCTTGGTTTAGGTCTAGTTTAATCCTGATTTTCCTCTTGGTTTAGGTCTGGTTTAATCCTGATTTTCCTCTTGGTTTAGGTCTAGTTTAATCCTGAGTTTCCTCTTGGTTTAGGTCTAGATTAATCCTGATTTTCCTCTTGGTTTAGGTCTGGTTTAATCCTGATTTTCCTCTTGGTTTAGGTCTAGTTTAATCCTGATTTTCCTCTTGGTTTAGGTCTAGTTTAATCCTGATTTTCCTCTTGGTTTAGGTCTGGTTTAATCCTGATTTTCCTCTTGGTTTAGGTCTAGTTTAATCCTGATTTTCCTCTTGGTTTAGGTCTAGTTTAATCCTGATTTTCCTCTTGGTTTAGGTCTGGTTTAATCCTGATTTTCCTCTTGGTTTAGGTCTGGTTTAATCCTGATTTTCCTCTTGGTTTAGGTTTAGTTTAATCCTGATTTTCCTCTTGGTTTAGGTCTAGTTTAATCCTGATTTTCCTCTTGGTTTAGGTCTGGTTTAATCCTGATTTTCCTCTTGGTTTAGGTCTGGTTTAATCCTGATTTTCCTCTTGGTTTAGGTCTGGTTTAATCCTGATTTTCCTCTTGTTTTAGGTCTAATTTAATCCTGATTTTCCTCTTGGTTTAGGTCTGGTTTAATCCTGATTTTCCTCTTGGTTTAGGTCTAATTTAATCCTGATTTTCCTCTTGGTTTAGGTCTAGTTTAATCCTGATTTTCCTCTTGGTTTAGGTCTGGTTTAATCCTGATTTTCCTCTTGGTTTAGGTCTGGTTTAATCCTGATTTTCCTCTTGGTTTAGGGCTGGTTTAATCCTGATTTTCCTCTTGGTTTAGGTCTAGTTTAATCCTGATTTTCCTCTTGGTTTAGGGCTGGTTTAATCCTGATTTTCCTCTTGGTTTAGGTCTAGTTTAATCCTGATTTTCCTCTTGGTTTAGGTCTGGTTTAATCCTGATTTTCTTCTTTTTTTGATCTGGTTTAAATCCTGACTTTCTCCATATTTAGTTCTTGGTTTAGATCTGGTTTAGTCACAGTTTAGTTCTTGTTTAGTCCCTTTTTGTTTGTTTTTTTCTTTCAGCCAGATTAGTCACAGTTTGACTCGTTTGCTCCGTCTTTCATCTGTAACTGAAATCCCAGTTTGACGTGAACAGAATCTGAACCTGTTCTGAAATGTGATTCTTGAGTTTCTTTGTTCATTTTTTCAGTCTTTTTGTCAGTTCTTCTGTGTTTAAAATGTGAACTTGGAGCCGAATCCTATTTTTAAAACTTGCAATTGGATTTATTTTTTTCACAATTTGTTCGGCCCTAATGAGATTCTTAGGTGTGTTAATTAAAGCTGAAGATAATTCCTGTTTTTCTTGTAAATGAGTCACTTTGGTTCTTTCTCTCCGTACTGTATATTATAAAAGGTCAGACTGGCAAAAAAATTTTAATCTTTTCTTTTTATTTCCTGTTTAATTTTGTGTAACTTTTGTGATAGAGGGTCCATGGAGATGTCATTGCTTTTTTGGGAAAAAAAATATGGCATTTGATTTAACTGTCTCCATGGAGACGAGCAGCCGCTCCCCGACTAAAATCTGAACTGACAAATGAATATAAGAATCACATTTCAGAACATGTTTGTACATCGAGTCTTTTTAAAATGTGATTTCAGTTGTGATTAATCCTGCAGATGGAGCACGAAAGCAAATCTAAATATCCAGAAAAACAGGACTAAACCAGACCTAAACCAGACCTAAACCAGACCTAAACCAGACCTAAACCAAGTCTAAATATGCAGAAAACAAGGACTAAACCAGGACTAAACCAAGTCTAAATATGCAGAAAACAAGGACTAAACCAGGACTAAACCAAGTCTAAATATGCAGAAAACAAGGACTAAACCAGGACTAAACCATGTCTAAATACATAGAAAATTAGGACTAAACAAGGACTAAACAAGTCTAAATATTCAGGCAATAAGGACTAAACTAGAACAAAACCAGGACTAAACAAGGACTAAACCAAGTCTAAATATGCAGAAAATTAGATTTGACTGTATGGATTTTTTTCTCTTTAAATCAGGTTTAGTCCTGATTTTCTTCTTGGTTTAGTTCTGGTTTAATCCTAATTTTCTTCATATTTAGACCTGGTTTAGGTCTGGTTTAGACCTGGTTTAGTCCTGGTTTAGTCCTGGTTTAGACCTGGTTTAGGTCTGGTTTAGACCTGGTTTAGGTCTGGTTTAGACCTGGTTTAGTCCTGGTTTAGACCTGGTTTAGGTCTGGTTTAGACCTGGTTTAGTCCTGGTTTAGACCTGGTTTAGTCCTGGTTTAGACCTGGTTTAGGTCTGGTTTAGACCTGGTTTAGTCCTGGTTTAGACCTGGTTTAGGTCTGGTTTAGACCTGGTTTAGTCCTGGTTTAGACCTGGTTTAGTCCTGGTTTAGACCTGGTTTAGGTCTGGTTTAGACCTGGTTTATGTCTGGTTTAGACCTGGTTTAGTCCTGGTTTAGACCTGGTTTAGGTCTGGTTTAGACCTGGTTTAGGTCTTGTTTTTGTCTTTGTTTTTTCCATCCTTTTTTTTTTTCAGTAGAGTGTCCGCCACCTCCTCGACTCTGTAGATGTCATTGTTCTTTCAAGGAATGTTCTTCAATGTGGCATTTAATTTAACTATCTCCATGGAGACAAGCAGCCGCAGCACTAGGCCAGGTCACAGGTCAGATCTGTGGAGAAGTGGGCTCATGGTAATAATGGATGTTTTTGTGAGCGTTTAGAGCCAAAATGTAATGAAATAAATACAGGATCCATTTGTTTAATGCCGTACTGTGGAACATCCCAGACAAAGCCATAACATCACCACGGAGACAAGCAATCAACCGTGAATGAGGCATCATTTTGACATCGTTTGGAACCAGACGTTTCTTTTCCCTTTCTTTTTAATCATTTCTTCTTCTTTTTTCTGTAATTATTCATTGTTTTTAATTAGTGCTGCGCAATTATTCCATTTTTAATTGAAATCGGGATTCAGTCATTTCCGCGTCAGTGATCAGCGGAGACCTGGAGACGCGTTCTGTTTCATTCACACACGTTTGAGTAACATCTGCAAAGCTCCAAATGCTCTGTTCCACCTGGTGATGTCACGGAGTGGTAGTTTCCAAGTGACCGGCTCCTTTAGTTCAGCGGAGACGAGTAACTCCAGAGCTGAAATGAACCAAATTATTTTAGTGAAGGTGTGTGGAGTTTAAAAACACAGTGGAGCACGTGTTGTATTACCACGTGACATCACAAGGTGGAACAGAGTGTTTTCAGTGGGAGTGGGATGAGACACAATGACATGAGACAAGATGAGATTTTGACTTTAAATATAATAATTTAAAAAAATGTACAATTCCGTTTCTAATTTTAGACTCACCATTTTTGATTTACTTTATTGAATATTTTTGCTCTTATTGTCGCAGCGTTTCTGGGACTGCAGCTTCGGGAAAAATCTAACTCCCGTTTTTGTATCTGATCCAAAGGTAAAAAAACACGTGGAATAATCCGACGAGATTATTTTCAGCGTCTGCGCGTAATCCTGGGGTAATTTTATCTGGCGAGAGCTCAGTGCACGAGACGAGTGTGTGAATTGTGTTTTCTGTGCACGTCGGTGTGTCGAGGCTCTGTTCCTGTGCACATCGGTGTGTCGAGGCTCTGTTCCTGTGCACATCGGTGTGTCGAGCTCTGTTTCTGTGCACATTGGTGTGTCGAGGCTCTGTTCCTGTGCACATCGGTGTGTCGAGGCTCTGTTCCTGTGCACATCGGTGTGTCGAGGCTCTGTTCCTGTGCACATCGGTGTGTCGAGGCTCTGTTCCTGTGCACATCGGTGTGTCGAGGCTCTGTTTCTGTGCACATCGGTGTGTCGAGGCTCTGTTTCTGTGCACGTCGGTGTGTCGAGGCTCTGTTCCTGTGCACATCGGTGTGTAGAGCTCTGTTCCTGTGCACGTCGGTGTGTCGAGCTCTGTTCCTGTGCACGTCGGTGTGTCGAGGCTCTGTTCCTGTGCACATCGGTGTGTCGAGCTCTGTTTCTGTGCACATCGGTGTGTCGAGGCTCTGTTCCTGTGCACATCGGTGTGTCGAGCTCTGTTCCTGTGCACATCGGTGTGTCGAGGCTCTGTTCCTGTGCACATCGGTGTGTCGAGCTCTGTTCCTGTGCACATCGGTGTGTCGAGCTCTGTTTCTGTGCACATCGGTGTGTCGAGGCTCTGTTTCTGTGCACATCGGTGTGTCGAGGCTCTGTTTCTGTGCACGTCGGTGTGTCGAGGCTCTGTTTCTGTGCACATCGGTGTGTCGAGCTCTGTTTCTGTGCACGTCGGTGTGTCGAGCTCTTTGTGGTTTTTAAAGCGCGTCATGAATCTGAAAAGAGCCTCAGACACAGGAGCTCAGAGTGAGGACAGAAAACACTCACTGCTGCAAAAGAACTCACACAGACTTTTGAGGACTGAGGGATTAATAATAATGATAATAATCCTTATCTTTATATCTCCTTATAGTGTTTGTCTATTTTTAACTTAACTGTACTTCTATTGCTGCTACTGTTTCTTGCTGTTCTCTTTACTGTGCGTTGCAACACTGAAATTTCCCCATTGTGGGACAAATAAAGGATATCTTATAATAATAATAATAATAATAATAATAATAATAATAATAATAATAAAATGTATACATGTAAAATAATAACTGTAAAACTGTAATTTAATCTAAGGTGTATAAATGTATTTTTTATTTATTTGTTTAACATTAATGCACAGATATAATGTTAAATGTTTAATATATTCATAAAGCGGAGGTTTTAATATTACGCTTCCCACACCTACTTTTTTATCAAGTGTGTTTTTTATTATTATTATGTTATATATGTGCAAAATAAATGAATAATAATAATAATAATAATAATAATAATAATAATAATAATAATAATAATAATAATAATAATAATCATAAATTAATTAATAAACAAACAATACAGTAATACAAAAAAAGAAAGAAATTAAGGTTAAAGTTAAAGTTATATTCCGTGTGCAGAGGAGTCGTTTGTGCAAAAACAACCAGATCATTTTTGAATGTGTCATGAACAGGTTTGGGTTCAAATCTGTTTTTTTTCTCCTCACTCCTTTTTCAGAAATGTGCTTTTCTGTTATTTATGGAAACATTCATTTCTGTCCTTTTTTTTAGTTTTGATTCCTGCACTAATAAATATCTACTTTCAGTTCTGTGCTGAAACAGGCTGAAAATACAGAGAAATATTAAACATTCGTAACACGAGTTTAATGCAAAAAACTGGAGCGAAAACGTCGTGTTTTAGTGGTACTTTTGGAAAGTGCGTTTAACTCGACTGCGGAGTGAAAATGTGAGTCCGGCGCTGATGTGAGCCGCTCCAGCGCTCGATAAATCCTGCGTTTGGCTCAGGTCCAGTGATCTGCAGCACCAGAAACAGAAACAGAGAGAAGAGAAAAGAGGAAGAGAGGAGGAAGGAGAGAGAGGAAACGGAGGTCTTAAAAATAGCAGCGTTTGGCCTAAAGACACAAACTCGACACGAGGATTAGAACCACGAGGAGGCGGAGGAACGAAGGACCAGGACTGAACCAGGACTGAACCAGGACTGAACCAGGACTGAACCAGGACTGAACCGGGACTGAACCGGGACTGAACCGGGACTGAACCGGGACTGAACCGGGACTGAACCGGGACTGAACCAGGACTGAACCGGGACTGAACCAGGACTGAACCAGGTCTAAACCAGGTCTGAACCAGGATTAAACAAGGACTGAACCAGGATTAAACCAGGACTGAACCAGGACTGAACCAGGACTGAACCAGGATTAAACAAGGACTAAACCAGGACTGAACCAGGACTGAACCAGGACTGAACCAGGATTAAACAAGGACTAAACCAGAACTGAACCAGGACTAAACCAGGACTGAACCAGGACTGAACCAGGACTGAACCAGGATTAAACCAGGACTAAACCAGGACTGAACCAGGTCTAAACCAGGACTAAACCAGGACTGAACCAGGACTGAACCAGGACTGAACCAGGATTAAACCAGGACTAAACCAGGACTGAACCAGGTCTAAACCAGGACTAAACCAGGACTGAACCAGGTCTAAACCAGGACTAAACCAGGACTAAACCAGGATTAAACCAGGACTAAACCAGGACTGAACCACCAGAATATGCATCAAGTAAAAATTCCAAACCTAAACAAATCATTTCAGAATACAGAATGTGAACACACCCATGTTCATCATCACATCCTCCTTGCTTCCTTTCCTAGTGCCTTGTACCCTTCTACTGTCTCCTCGATCGTTTCCTTTTCCCTGCAGATTCTGATGCCGGGCCCAAGCCGCCAAAGACCGGCTTTTTGTTAAGAATTTTTGTGATCGAAATTAGCAAATGTGGAGAAAGCAGAAGGCTGAACAAATCTGAAAAGAAAATATTTAAATGAGATTAGATTTGCAATTTAGGTTTTTAAATCAGGTTTCAAACTATTCCCGGAGCATCAGCATTTCAGAGAAGACTTGAATCTGAAAAGATAAACTAATACAACAATACAATACAACAGGATTTCAGAGCGTTTGAACTACAGGGTCAGAGCTTTTACACAGAATAAGAGCTCACGGACACACGGGGAGGGCATCCGACACACGGGGAGGGCATCTGACACACGGGGAGGGCATCTGACACACGGGGAGGGCATCTGACACACCACTGCGTTCATATTCCACGCCGAAGAAGACATAAATCAGGATGTTTGTTGTTTGCAGTGTTTGTGATTGGACCATTGAGACGAGGATTCTCCCGTTCGCTCTTTGTCTGATCGTTCTGCAGCGACAGGCGACAGGAGCAGAGGAGGGCGGCGTTTTTACAGGAGGATTTTCACGCACCGTTAAATAAATAAATGAATAAATAAATAAACTAAAGACGATCACCGGAAAAGAAGCAAAGACAAGCTCCGCCCACTCCGAAAGAAGAGGAAAAACACGGGATCAGTTTGTTTGTTTGTGACGCTGGAGTTTGAAACGACGAGACGAGAGACAGACAGGTGAGAGACAGGTGAGAGACAGACAGGTGAGAGACAGGTGAGAGACAGGTGAGAGACAGACAGGTGAGAGACAGGTGAGAGACAGGTGAGAGACAGACAGGTGAGAGACAGACAGGTGAGAGACAGACAGGTGAGAGACAGGTGAGAGACAGACAGGTGAGAGACAGACAGGTGAGAGACAGGTGAGAGACAGGTGAGAGACAGACAGGTGAGAGACAGACAGGTGAGAGACAGACAGGTGAGAGACAGGTGAGAGACAGACAGGTGAGAGACAGACAGGTGAGAGACAGGTGAGAGACAGACAGGTGACAGGCTGTGAGGACGCTGTGAGGACTCTGTGAGGACGCTGTGTGGACTCTGTGAGGACGATGTGTGGACTCTGTGAGGACGCTGTGAGGACTCTGTGAGGATGCTGTGAGGACTCTGTGAGGATGCTGTGAGGACGCTGTGAGGACTCTGTGAGGACGCTGTGTGGACTCTGTGAGGATGCTGTGAGGACTCTGTGAGGACGATGTGTGGACTCTGTGAGGACGCTGTGAGGACTCTGTGAGGATGCTGTGAGGACGCTGTGACGACTCTGTGAGGACGCTGTGTGGACTCCGTGAGGACGCTGTGTGGACACTGTGTGGACTCTGTGACGATGCTGTGAGGACGCTGTGAGGACTCTGTGAGGACGCTGTGTGGACTCTGTGAGGATGCTGTGAGGACTCTGTGAGGACGATGTGTGGACTCTGTGAGGACGCTGTGTGGACTCTGTGAGGATGCTGTGAGGACGCTGTGAGGACTCTGTGAGGATGCTGTGAGAACGCTGTGAGGATGCTGTGTGGACACTGTGAGGACGCTGTGAGGACGCTGTGTGGACACTGTGAGGACATTGAGAGGACACTGTGAGGACGCTGTGTGGACTCTGTGAGGATGCTGTGAGGACGCTGTGAGGACGCTGTGTGGACACTGTGAGGACGCTGTGAGGATGCTGTGTGGACGCTGTGAGGACGCTGTGAGGATGCTGTGTGGACGCTGTGAGGACGTTGAGAGGACACTGTGAGGACGCTGTGTGGACTCTGTGAGGATGCTGTGTGGACGATGTGTGGATGCTGTGTGGACACTGTGAGGACGCTGTGAGGACGTTGAGAGGACACTGTGAGGACGCTGTGAGGACGCTGTGTGTACGCTGTGAGGACACTGTGAGGACGCTGTGTGGACTCTGTGAGGACGATGTGTGGACTCTGTGAGGACACTGTGAGGACGCTGTGTGGACTCTGTGAGGACGCTGTGAGGACGCTGTGAGGACTCTGTGAGGATGCTGTGAGGACGCTGTGAGGACTCTGTGAGGACGCTGTGTGGACGCTGTGAGGACGCTGTGAGGACGCTGTGAGGACGCTGTGTGGACACTGTGAGGACATTGAGAGGACACTGTGAGGACGCTGTGTGGACTCTGTGAGGACACTGTGAGGACTCTGTGAGGACTCTGTGTGGACTCTGTGTGAACGCTGTGACGATGCTGTGTGGACGCTGTGACGACACTGTGTGGACTCTGTGTGGACGCTGTGTGGACTCTGTGTGGACACTGTGAGGACGCTGTGTGGACACTGTGAGGACGCTGTGAGGACGCTGTGTGGACGCTGTGAGGACGCTGTGTGGACGCTGTGTGGACGTTGAGAGGACAC